>JAGFMF010011417.1:294640-353671 GCA_019455555.1 Galemys pyrenaicus
ATGAAAAAATGCTCAACTTCTCTTGTCATCAGAGAAATGCAAATCAAAACCACTATGACATACCACCTCACCCCAGTGAGAATGGCACATATCAAAAAAGTAGCAACAAATGTTGGCAGGGATGTGGAGAAAAAGGAACCCTAGTACACTGCTGGTGGGAGTGCAAGCTGGTCCAACCATTATGGAAAGCAGTATGGCGGTTCCTCAGTCTACTAAGCATGGAACTTCCAGAGGATCCAGCAATCCCACTCCTAGGAATATAGCCCAAAGACACAAATACACTGATTCAAAAGAATACCTGCACCCCTGTTTATAGCAGCACTCCTTACAATAGGTAAGACCTGGAAACAACCTAAACGCCCAAAAACAGATGAGTGGGTTGGGAAGCTGTGGTACATAGACACGATGGAATACTACTCAGCAATCAAAAAAGAAAAACTAGACTCATTCATAGGAACATGGATGGAACTGGAAGGGAATATGCTCAGCGAAGTAAGTCAGAAGGTAAAAGAAAAATACCAGATGGTTCCTCCCCTAGGAGGACTATAAAGGAACCAAATAATGATCAAGGAAAGGAATAAGAACAATAATAATAATAAAATCAATAAAGACGCAAAAACCAAAAATGAAAAGATAAGGACAAACTGGGGACACTTGGTGGGGAGGGAAGAGGGGAAGGGTGGAGGGCAGACGGGAGCACGGGGGACCGAGGTGATAGTGCACTGGTGAGATGGTGATGGGGAATACATGGAGATTACAATTGATGTCAAATATATGTAAATTTTAAAAAATTAAAAAAATAAAACTATTAGCGCTTAATCTAATCAAAACATGTTCACAAATATTGATTCCAGCATTATTCACAGCAGCCAAATGTTGGGAACAGTGCAAACATTCCTCACTTAACTAATGGATAATCAAAATGTGACCTGCTCATCATGGAATATCCTTCAGACACAAAACTTGGAAAAAGAATGAATGTATTTGGACAAGTGAAAGAAAACAGACCAAAGGCCACAAGATTTTCTGATTTCACTTATATGGGCTATGCTGAATATAAAAATCCAGAGGCAGATAGAAGATTGGTGTTTACTAGGAGATGAGTGAAGAATCAGGAATTGACTGTTGAAAGTATATGGGGGTTACTTTTGGGGTGATGATAATATTCTGAAACTAGGTAGTGGCTGTGATTGCACAAAACTGTGACTTCAGTAAATGTCAGTGAGCATATATTTTCAAATGCTCAAAATGATAGGTTTTATGATATATGTATTTTACTACAATAAAAAATAGTAAAAATCTACCTTAAAACAAAGTGTGCATGGCAGGATCAGTGATGCCATGAGCAGTTGTTTAGTTACAAACTTTAGACAATTGTATGTGCAAGTTTAGGAGGAAGATGCCTGCTGTACAGAGTGTCCCAGCTACATACTCCTGATTGGTCTTCCCTCAGAACAAGGGTGCATTTTGTGCCCCCTTTGTACTCATTGACTTCTGTTAGTATGGCCACCCAGGGTCCTTTTGAGTGTGGGCCTGATATCTGGTATCCTCCGTAGACATTAAAGAAAGTGTCTATATGATTATGCAAACTTCCAAGATGCCTATTTACTTAAGTGATGTTTCTTCATTTTGTTAAAAGGCTATTCTTCATTTTTCCCTTAATGTAGTTTACTTCTCACATTTATTAAGCAGAAAGGCTTTTCCACTTGCATTATATTTTGCTTTTTCTTCAAAACAGTTGCCTGTAGTCTATTTCAATTCCAGAAGATCTGTTGAGTCCTCATAGGACCCTGCTAACCTAGTACGGTCAGTGTCTGTTTTAACAATCCAGTGAATTCACCAATCACTTATTAGCCTTAGAATTCCAAATGAAAATAAAAAAATCAAGGCTCAGGATAATTGGCAAGTCATAAAGAATATCCACATTCAAGATGGCAGTGGTAGGCATGACCAGATGAGTTACTCAGTGACCCTTCCTCCCTGTAGGCTGAGAGCTGTCTGCAAGACTTAGGCCTTAATGTGTAGTGTGAGGCTATACTTCTGCCTCCCTCTTCTCCTTGCCATGCCCTCATGCCTCTTGATGCTAAAAAGCTAAGATGCCCTTTTTGCACACTTCTCAAAAGGCTCACTCTTATTATTTCCCTTCAGGAGGCATCACACTTTGACAGCACATGTTTAGAGCAAAGGAAGGTTTGCAAGTTCTTCCTTGGCCATACTGGGTTGCAAGGTATATTGTCCTTGGCAGCATCAGAACACACAAAATGACAAAAGTTTGGCAACATACTTTTAACACTGAAGACTAGCTACTACCCCAAACATAAAGTATCATAAAATATCTCTTTCTTTGAATTTATTATTTTTGAAAACAACCTTATCATGTGAGTTGAACAGGGAAGACAATGGTAACTCAAGGTACTTGCCTTTAATCACACACCCCTTACAAAAAAATAATAAAGTGTCAAGGGGTGCAAGGGGTTAAGTCTCAGAACTATGAAGCTATTGGTAGCCACTGCAGAATAAGAGTTTGATTCTTGGCCAGGGAGTTAACCCACGTGGCACAGCAGATCTCTCCTGTCTCACCTGCTGCTCCCCTCAGCAGTGTATGTCAGTAGATTGATCAACCTGTTGTGCTCCCCACTCTGTTTCTGGTGAATCTTCTCACCCTTCCCACCTTGCAACTCTGGACTACACCCCAGTTCTTGTAGGCATAAACAATTAAAATAAATATAAAAATAAAAAATAAAGTGTCACATTTCTCTGGTTAAATAAACCACTTCATAGTCTACTTTGGTAAAAAATTAGAAACTAGTAGATTGGAACATAAGGGAACCAAATAAAGATCAAGGAAAGGAATAAGAACAATAATAATAATAACAACAACAGCAATAAAGACACAGAAACCAAAAATGAGGAGACAAGGACAGACTGGGGACACCTGGTGGGGAGGGGAGGAGGAGGGTTGAGGGAAGATGGGAACACAAGGGACTGAGGTGATGGTGCACTGGTGAGACGGTGATGGGGAATACATGGGGATTACAATTAATGGCAAGTATATGTAAATTTTAAAATATTTTAATAAAAAAAAAGAAACTAGTAGATTGCATTCAGTAATTTTCTAGAGGCTAATTGAAAAATAACTAAAAAAAATTAGGCTCGGTCTAAATGGCAGCATCTGTGGCATCATTTATAAATATTTTTAAATAATTGAATTATTTCATGTCTTAATGACCATAGGTCTCTGCACTCAGAATCATTCAGTTTCAATCTGACCAGCCTCCACATGATCTCTTTGTGAACTATTGCTATATACTTTGTTCTGTGACATTTTTGAAGCAACACTGAGGTAGGTATTTTGTCACTTTTATAGATAATTAAATAGTATCACAAAACTCACCAAGTCAATAAGCAAAAAAGAAAAAAACAAACTGAATTTAGACCTGAGTCCAGAGCCTCTTAACCATTATTCCGAACTGAATAATGATATTCCATATTTCATGTAAGTATAATATTTTTGAAAACAATCTAATTATAGATTGATACAGTTAATCAACAATATCACATACCGCTACTTCAACAGTGGCTCTTCTGGCTCTTCTCTTGAGTCTTATATCTTCAGTGTTTGACTTCCATGGAGAGAATACTGCTTTTGTGTTTAGCTTGTGAGAGGTAGCACTTTTATTTCTCTGTGCACATGGCATGCATCCAGGTACAGTTTATGATCCCAAAGGATAAATTATAGCATGTCCCTAAGACCAGACGTCCTCCACCAAGGAAAGAGCAGTGGGAAAAAATAGATAGATAGGTAGATAATGGATATACTCTTGATTCAGCCTACCAATAGTTCCATGATTTTGGCTATGAGCTATTTTATCTTGGCAAATGTAGAAGTCCACTAAAGCAGAGAATATTTGCTTCAGGAGAAATAGGGTTTACTACCCAACCTAATCTAATGGATCATTAAAATTTAATTGTTTTTCTAGTTATGGGATAATTTAAATTTAAATTTCTTCATGGTTTTTGGCATTTTCATGCAATATTTTAAAATGTTTAATATTTATTTTTTCAGATTATTGGTAAAATATTAACACAGTGGGGGGAATATTAATTTTTTTTCAGAAGAAATAATATACAAAACCCAACATTTCTTCATTTATATTTATTGATATGGATTTTTCTTTTTAAGGTTGGGGTTTTCTTCAGAGGGTTAAACTTAAGTATCTTGGAAACTTTCTCTAAGGTGAATGTCCTAGCCTTAGTATAAAACTAAGTCACTGTTCAGGAGAAAAACCAGAAAATATCATTATATAGGTAAAAAGTAATTTTGATTAGTATTCTGGGATGACTTATGATGAGATAGAAAAATCAGTATGAGTCCTTTTTCTAAATCCCCTTTTGTAGATATGCTGTTTAAATAATTTTTGCACTTCACAATATTAGAGGAATAAGTGGAATCCTATAAATTATTTAGGTTTTTATCTTTTCAACCTTTTAAAATACAATTAGGATTAAGAAATGTATTTCTGATTGTATCTCAGCAAATTCCCAATGGAAATTATGCTTCATGAAACAGCAGAACATTTCCCATATGCTGTGCACTGATATTTATTTGTTTTTTTTAACCATCCACAGCCATATATATTTATGTCACAATTTAGTACAATAAAATTTATAGTTTGAGTAGTACTGTTTCCATACAATTTTCTTGTTTTTCAAATGAAAAACTAGGTATCTCTTTATATTCTCTGAACTAGGTAGTGTTAAAACTGGCATCTCAAACTGAGTCTTTGTAGTTTCAGTCCAGTGATCTTAGTTATTCATCTGGTAAAATATTCTTGAACACCTACCACTGTAATAGAGGACATGCTAAGGATTAATTTTTCACACATAGAATTGTATTTCTCTTTCAAATTAAAGAAAAATAGGGAAAAACCATATAATTTAAAATATAATTGTCAAAATAATTGAAACAAAGTAGAAAAATGAGTATAAATTATTCTCATTTTTATTAAATTTTGAATTTCCATGTATCTTATTAATTTTATATTAAAATTAACAGCATTATTAATATAAGGGAAACATATAATTAACTGCATGTAAAGCATATATTATCATTTTCAGTTATGTATTATATCATGAAATTATTGCCATTGTCAACATCTCCATATCTGTCATCCCCAAAGACTTAACATGCTTTTGTTAATCTTCCCTTCAGTCTCTACCAACCTGTCCTTTAATCCTATCTCTAGGTAATTGCTAACTTACTTTGTGTCACTTAGGACTATATTGTATTTTTCATATTTAATACTTTAAGGATCATACATCTATATTTTTGTCCACCTTCTTTCACTCAGAGTTTTTTTTTTAAGATTTATTTATTTATGCATTCAATCACTGGGATACAAGCCAGAGGCGTGGGGGGTGAGAGGATCAACCAGAGACAGACTGGGGAGCAGAACAGGCAGATTAACTGAAATACACTGCTGAGGGGAGCAGCAGGTGAGGCAGGAAAGGTCTCTGCCTCACTTTGTGGGTCACCTCCCTGGCAGGTGGCAGGGATCAAACTCATGCTACAGTGACTGCCATTTGCTTCATAGTGCATTGCTTAACCCATTGAGCCACCAGGGAGGCCCCCTCACTCAGAATTTATATTGTGATATTCATCTATGCTGATGCACATGTTCTTTTTTGTTGTTGTATAGTTTTCCAATGTAAGGATACACCACAGTGTGTCAACTCATTCACATATGCACATATACATAAGTCCTTTTTATTTTGTGGGTGAAACAAATAAGGTGCTATGAATGGTCGCATATAATTTTGCTCCTCTTTGGTTACTATAAGAGAAGAATTGCTGAATAAAATGCTAGAAATAAGGTTAATTTTAAATAAACTGATTTTTTAAAATAACTTGTTTTCCAAATTGATTGTCTTTTTTTTAATTATATATATTTCACATTAGTTGTAGTCCCCATGGAATTCCCACCACCATTTCACCAGTGCACCATCACCTCAGTCCCTTGTGCTTTTTCTGCCTTCATCCCAGTCTCTCTCCCCCCATCTCCACAAAATGCCTCTGCTTTGTCTTTTTGTTTTTGTTGTGTTGTGATTTTTTAAAAATTGTTATTGTTCCTTTACTTGAGCCCTTTTCTTGTTTCTTTATATTCCTCCTAAAAGTGAAACCATCAAATATTTTTCTTTTGCCTTCTGACTTATTTCACTGAGCATAATCCCTGCTACCTCCATCCATGTTTCTACAAATGACCCTAATTTATCTTTTTTGATTGCTAAATAGTGTAACATTGTGTATATGTTCCACATCTTCTTGATCCAATTTTCTATTTTTGGGCATTTGTGTTGTTTCCAAATCTTACCAATTATAAATAGTGTTGCCATGAACATAGGGGTACAGGTATTCTTTTGAATTAGTGGTTTTGTGTCCTTTGGATATATCTCTACGAGTGGGATTGCTGGGTCAAATGGTAGCTCCATTTTTAGTCAACTGAGGAACCTCCATACAACTTTCCATAGTGGTTGGACCCCACCGCAGTGCAGTAGAGTTCCTTTTTCTCCACATCCTCGCCAATGTTTGTTGTTGCATTTTTCTTTTTTTTTAATATGTGCCATTTTAGCTGGTATAAGGTGGTATCTCACTGTGGTTTTAATTTGCATTTCCCTGGTTATGAGTGATGTCAAGCATTTTCTCATGTGCCCATTAGCCATTTGTAGCTCCACTTCAGAAAGTGTCTTTTAAGTTCTTCTGCCCATTTTTTGACTGCATTCTTTAGTTTGTTTTTCTTGAATCGTGTAAGTTCTTTGTATATTTTTGTGATCAGTTCCTTATCAGTTGTGTGGAATAAAAAAACTTTTTCCCAGTCAATGGCATGTCTCTTTGTTTTGGGTGATGTTTCTTTTGCTGTTCAGAAGCTTTTTAATTTGATGTAGACCCAGCTGTTTATCTTCTCTTTCACTTTCTTTGCTTTTGGGGATGTGTCTTTAAAGACATTACTGAAATGTATGTCTTGTAAAGTTTTACCTATGTTTTCTTCTATATATTTTATGGCTTCAGGTCTTACATTCAGTTCTTTCATTCATTTTGAATTGATTTTTGTACATGGTGTGAGGTAATGATCTAGTTTCATTTTTTTTTGCATGTGGCAGTCCAGTTTTCCCAGCACCATCTATTGAATAAGCTGTTCTTGTTCCATTTCATTTTCTTTTGTCCTTTGTCAAAGATCAAGTGTCCATAAATGAGTGGTTTTACTTCTGGGCTTTCTGTTTGGTTCCATTGGTCCATGTGTCTATCTTTTTCCAGTACCATGCTGTTTTAATTATTATAGCTTTGTAGTAATGTTTGAAGTCTGGGTGTTATGCTTCCATTCCCCTTCTTTTTAGTCAGGAGAGCCTTGGCTAATTAAGGTTTTTGTGTCTCCATATGAGTTTCATCTATATTTTTTCCATTTCTTGAAGGATGTCATTGAGATTTTTATTGGAATGGCATTAATCTGTAAATTGCTTTTGGTAGAATGGCCATCCAAATTGATTGTCTTATTTTACATTTTCATTAACAGTATGTGAGAGTTTTGGTTTCTCTATATCCTTGGCAATGATTTATGTGTTATCAGATACACTGTTTTCTCTTAGTCTCTAAATTTTCTTTATATTCTTTTAACAATGACTTTCAAGGAGATGTTTTAAATGTGATAAGCTCAGTTTATTTATTTATTTTTTTCTTTCATTAGTGGTGGTCTTGGTGTTATATTTAAAATGCTATATTTGTTATATTTAAAGACATATTTTCTGAACACAGGACCTCAAATATAATCTCCTTTGTTTGTAATTTAGGTATATTATAAACATTGAGTATCCATGGAGTGTATAATATCCATACATTAAAGTTCCACAGATAGGTAGGTGGTTGGATAGATGGATGGAGGAACATTCAAAAATGTAAGCACAATATGTTCCATTTCCTACTCAATTATATTTGTTTAAAGGCTTTCCATGTAAGTGCATTCTGTTTCATGGTAACATCTATGTATAATAACAATGCAACCCTGTGTTGAAAATTGTACCTTCTAGTAAATGAGTTTTGGTTATAGTAGGGCCTTTGTTTTCGATATGAATTTTAAATCTGTGTTTATTTCTAAAAATGGTATTATAAACATGGAATTATATTGATTTTATAGATAAATATGGGTTGAATTGACAATATTTAAGCCTCTATCCTCTCAACATGGTGTATGTCTTCAATAAATTAAGACTTTTTTTTAATCAGCAAAGTTGTATAGATGTCAGTGTATAGATCTTTCATGAACTTGTCAGATTTACTCCTATCTTATATATTATAACATTATTGGAAATGTTACTAGTTTTAAAATTTTGCTTTCTGATTGTTCATTGCTAATATATGAAATATAATTGATGCAACTGATATCCATCTTATAGCTTATAGTCTTCATCAGTTTACCTATTCTGTGATTTTCTTAGAGTTCATTAGATTTTCTACATAAATTATTATGACACAACAATCCTCCACCATGATCACTGGGTATTTTCTATTTTTTACCTTAACTTTTATACTTTACATTTCACATTGAGATCTATGATCCATATTCAGATAATTTTTGTACCAAGCATGAGGTTTATATCAAGGTTTCAACACTGTTTAAAAGATTCTCATTTTCCCACTGAGTTGCTTTTGCATGTTTAACAAATCTTGGCATATTATATTAAGTCCATTTTTGGAATCCCTATTTATTTCTACTGATCTTTGTGTGAAATTTACTTATAATATCTATTTTAGTATCTGCTAGTTATAATACCCAGGGGTTAATTTGCATTAAATTATTGTTTTAATCATTGTGGGTTATGATTACAGCATTTTTGTATTTCTTACATGTCAGACAGTGAATTTTAGCTTGCTGGGTGTTGGATAATTTTATTTTCTTGGAAATACTATGAAATTTTTTTGGGGACCCTGTTAAGTTGCATTAAAAGTTGCACTTAGGGGCCTCCCTGGTGGCACAAGGGGTTAAGGTGCAGCATCATGAAGCTATTTGCAGCCACTGAAGCACAAATTCAATCAAGTTCACCCCCCTCATCTCTGGTCTGTGCTCCAGTTCTTATAAGCATAAATAAATCTTTTTTTTTTAAAAAAGTGTATTTAGGTCTTACTTTTATGATTTCTTAGATATGGCCACCCATATCAGCATATTGTCTAGCACAGATGATTCCACATCTTGAGAAAAGACCCTTCGGAGTATTGTACTCAGTGTCTTGAATGGTTTGTTTATCTCATGTATGTGATGATAGGAAACAAAATTTTTCCATGCTTCTGTAAGAAACCATAACTGTTCCTTGTAACCCTAAAACTGGGTTGTTCCTTGACTTTTTATAGTTCCTCACCTGTACATGTTGATCAGCACTCACCTGATTACTCGAGTAATCTCTTGATTACTCGAGTAATCACTTGATTACTCAAGGGAGAACATCTCCTAGTCTTGTCTCTAGTGTTCTGTCCTTCCCACTCCAACTGTCTGGGTATTCAGGGACCCTCAGCTCAGCTACTGTATTCACAGGTTTCCTGACTGTTGTTTACCTCCTCCTTTTTCCATACTGGAACTATAAAAGGCAGGAAGCTGAGGTAACTGCAGAAGCACCTCACTTTTTGCCATGATCACTACTCATCACTGCTATGTTCATTGTTTTTGAACACTATTGTTTCATGTGTTTTCTGTGTTTTTATTTCATTTTTCCCTATTCAATTAGAGGCAATTTTCCACAAATATTATAGTTGAAAGAAATTGTGTCATTTTTGAGGAAAAAATTGAAAAGAATTCCACTCTTGTTTGCATACATGTAAATATGACTTTTAATTACAGATAAATTTATAGCGAAAAAGGAAGTTTCCTTTTCTGGTGATTGATATGCAGATGGTCTTTAAAAATGTATTTTCATCTTTGTTGAAATGAATTATCTATGAAATTTCTCATATTTATTTAAGTAATCATGGACATCTTCCTTATTCTTTTTTGAATATTGAATTTAGCAGTTACTTTCCTCAGTAACTCAATTGTCTATCTCAATTTTTGAAGTATTTTAATGAAACCCTTACCTAAAAGTGTAAAGTAAAAAGTGAATTAAAATAAAAAGTTATGAGAACATGGAAATTAGAGTTTTTGTGCATTGTTTCATAATTTGGCAAAGTTCAGTCAGTTGGCATTTTTTTCTTAACCTGAACCCATAATAGAATAACATCTCTAAAGTGTAAAAAGAAATTCTTCAAAGTAAATTAAACAGTGCTTAGTACTGCCACCTTAGCCTTTTTTTTAATTGCACTTTATTTTTACCTTTCTTATGTAACTTGACTGAAACATGGTAAACTGTAGAGGAATGCATTGAGCTATGCAAACTTGAAGATGCACAGTCCTGTCGTCTCTTGAGCCACACATTTTAGGGAACTAAGGTGAGTGCTTTGCTGTATTCCTTAAGGTATCTGATCACCCTGCTGACTGTAAGCAAAGGAAGGAGATATAATGATGATGATGATGAGAAAGGAAAGAATAAAGAAAATATAGTTTACACATTTTTTAAAATAAGATGGTAAATGTTTCACTTGGTAAAAATTCTTTCTAAATTGTTCTGAGGCCTGTGAATCATGTGTTATATGTTTAGAGACAACAGCTGAAATTATTTTTTCATTGGGTCACATGATTGCATTTCTAAACATAGTGATAGTATTTGACCCCCCCCTTTAATAGTTCTCCCTGAAACCGGAATGAGCCCCTTTCCATGGTACTATGCAAAAGGTAAATGTCTTATATGTCATACTAACTTAACTTTTTTATGTTAGTAAAACATAACTAACAAACTCCTTTAAAATAGGCTTCAAAGATAGTGACATATACTAAGCTTCAAATGTTAAAATGGTTATGTAACTAGATAAAATTTTTGTTACATAAATAAGTCATGGGCCTTTTCCTCACAGCTAATCCTCTCTAGTTATTTAAGTATATAGGAATTTCATGGAAATTTTAAGCAAACATTTTCAAATCAGCTCTTTATAAGTTACTTGTGGCCTGGAATCATTACAGATTTTTTTATACTTACTAATCTTTAGATAAATATTATTTGCCAAGTAGAAGAAATTACAAAAACTTGGAAGTGTGAATTTGTCTAAAAATAATTTAATATACTTCTGTTTTAAAACCTTTTGTAAAAAAAATGGTGTCCATCTCAAGTTTTCCCTTTCAAAATTTGCAAAACCAGACACGATATCTTATGAATGTTTTCTTAGTCTGTTGTCTAATGTATCTAATACAATTTTGAATAACATCTGTTATACACAAAAATCTCAAAAATAAGTTTCAAGTTAATCAGCTCCTATTGGCAAGTGAGCAAAGGAATCAAACATAGAATAGGAAAAAAAAACTAAAATCTTGTCTACAAATGCTGGAGGCAAGAGCAAAATGGAAACGTTCCAAATTAAGGCAACCATTGAATTACTTTCACAATAGTATGCTACTTGAATTTCAAATATCTTAGGGCTATTTGCTATTTTTTATCACCTAATAAATTAATTATCTCAGTGCTTTCACAAACACCTTACCTATTCAAGGGTGGAAAATGAGAGAGTTCCAAAATTATGGCCTATACTACTGATACGATATCAGACATCTTTCTATTACAATCTTTTCCTGAATAGTGTGGGCTTTCTACATCAGAACTTCATGAGAGTCTCTAGAGAATTTCCTTTGCTTGCCATCCAATTGATTAGCTATATTAATGTCTACAAACTAATGTTTATAGCATTTATGTCTTAAAATAGTCACTTAAAATACCACTGGTGTGGCAGAATTGTATCAATAGTTTTCATCAATGAATCTCAAAAATAAAGAATTCTCAAAGTGTAAAGACATTCTTTGTAATAGAAAATACGAAGGAAGCAAAAGAAATGGTAACATCAAATTTAGAGGTTTCTGCTTGGACTGTCTTTTCTTCAATGATATCAAGCTCTGGTTTGATGACAAATTTTAAAGTGTATGTCTAAAACATTAATAACAATACATTTTGAAGGCAAACATGAGACTAAAAATGTAGAACATAGTCATTAAAATGGTTGTCATCACAAATTTATAGGCCAAATGTTAAACCTACTTCCTTTTTGTGGATATATATAGTTTGTGCCTTCATAAAAATAACTAACACTATTTTTATAATATTTCACAGTGTTCTTCTAAGAGGTTTTTAAAAACTCCATTCTAAAACTGTTATTTATTGAACTAATGTACATCTGTATGTATATGTGTGTATGTAGATAGGTTATCTGCCTCTATCTAGCTATCGATACATACATATCATAAATGTTTGCTAAAAAGTGAAGAATGAGAATCATGAAGAATTTACCAAAATAAAATGAAAGGATCTTGATAGGATGTCTCAGTTTCCTAAATATTCAAATGTCATTCTTATTTGACAGAAATTTTCCCATGCCATGTTCTCAGAAATCATTTGCTTATAATTACCCAGTCATCATTGAGGACTTCGATTTGTCCTTTGGATTGCTATAAGAAAAATACCATGAACTAGGTAGTTTATAATAAACATTTGTTTCCTACAGTTCTGGAGTCCAGAAAATCTAAGGTCATGATGCTGGCAGATTCTGGCAAATGGCTACTATCTATTCCCTGTATCCTCACTTGGCAGAAGGAGTCATGACCTAATTATTTCCCAAAGTTCTCACATCCACATACTAGTTTTGGGGAGATCATAACTATTCAGTCCCTAGTAAAGCTCTCTATGCACACAACATTTATTTTATGGTGAAATTGCATTACATAAACATTGCTGAAGCACTGAGAGATACAATTAGAATGTGTAAAGGGGCTTCACTGTACATAAAAATGTGACCCAATATTTTGCATGGGTAAAGGTGTAGAGAATTAGATTATGGTTGTTAGTCTGTGAATCTCAGTTTTCAATTTTTTCATGAAGTTACTCATTCTATCTATAATGACTAACTTTGAAACAATAGCTCCAAATTCCAAGTCCCTATAACGCTTTATAGGAACTAAGAATATCCTTTTCTAAAAGTGTTTACTAAATCCTAAAATAAAAATAATTGTAGTGTTTTGCATAAGAAAAGTAGTCGCTTAAAGACTGATACCTATCTCTATAGCAGTACATATCAGTACATTATATACATATAAAATAATATATATATGATTAAGGAATCAAATAATTTAAAAATTGGTAAGTTATATAATTAAAATTTTGTATAGTAGGCACAAAATTATCTATGCATGTACTATAGTATTTACTGTGGGTCAAAAGAAAGCATCGTGACTTGAAATAACAATGTCTGGTTGTAACAGCACTTAGAGGGTGAATGTTGTGAGTTAAGACTAGAAATTTGAATGCAACTTTTTGGAAATTACTTTAATGTATAGTTTGTTCTTCTAGTAATGGTAATTACTTGTGTTTCTTTCCTTGGGCAACTCATTTAAATAGCATATGTACCAACTTCATGTTCATATTTGCTATTCCTGATTAATTTTTCTAAGTTTTGGGATCTGATAGACTGTAAAAAGTCTAATGCATGTATTTCTTCTACTCACCTTCAGTAAGTTGGGATTTTGTATGCCACATTACTGGTTTTCTATTTTTCTAAGAAATTTCAGTTTTTTTCCAAATCATACCCCCTTCCTTTCATAACTGTGCTTGTTACAGAATAAAGTTTTTCAGGTTAAATAGGGAAATTGAATTCAGTATTACTATTACAATTTCTCTTCCCTTCAATGTCTCCACTATGTTTTCACCTCACTATACACATTCGAATTAAGAAAGGAATAGGAAACCTAAAAGTTGAAGACTGTTCAATAGTGGTTTACTCTGTATTGACTTTATTCTTTAGTTTACTAAAGAAATTTGCAAGGCATTACTTCTTTTGTCCTTACAATAAAGTACAGGCTGGATGGAAGTAATCTTCAGGATTATATTTTGGGAAACAATTTGCTCAAGGTCAACTGAAGGGAAAAAATTTACCAAAAACTATCACCCCATGAATTATTTTTATAATGTGTTGTCCTCTGTATTAAATACTTTAGGTTGAATATTTGAGGGCAAGTGTATAACATTGTGATAATGAAAGCACAGATGTATTTAAAATTTACATATATTTTAAAAGAGTTGGAAATGAACCAGATAATTATTGCAAGTAATTCTGAACCTTAATGGGTCTAAAAACTGTTATCCTGCAAAATTACATTAATACTTAACTTTTTTTTTTTTAAAGTAACACCAGGTAGCTTTTCTCACCATCCTCAATTTATTCCCTTTTCCTATAGAGGTAAAATCATTGGCATATGCCTCCTATAAAAAATCATAACCTTACTAATAGGTTTCTTTTTGAACACTACAGAGATAGGGAAAAAGAAATTAGGAAGTTTACTGATACAGTAGTCCAATGCAGTGTTCCAGAAGTTTAATGTTATTTGAATTTTTGATATCCTGAATATAAGAACTAAATATGTTATAAAATTAATGATAGTAAAGATTCACTTAATGAAAGTTAACAATATGTCATGCATTGACCTATATACTAATACTCAGTCTTCCTCTCATAAGATACAAATTCGAGACACAGAGTTGACCTTCTCAGGGTAACCCTGCAAGTACTACTTGGGCTATCAAAGTATAGTGTTTGTGAGGAATAGATGGTATTTTAAATATTACTTTGCATGAAGTATCTTTAGCTACAGTAGCAATATTACCTGAAAAGTTGCAATAGTCTATGTTATGAGGACTGAAGTCCTTTAAATAATCTGATTATTTGGATCCATAAAATTATTTGAAGTGACAATATTCAAAATCCAAACAAAGGTTCAAAACTTACCAATTAGTAGTTTCTCATCAAGTTGCTTTATAATTGAAAGTTATCTTTTTTAAAAAAGATTTATTTATTTTATACATACAGGAGCTGGAGTGCAGGCCAGAGGTGTGGGGGGATGAAGGGAGTCACCAGAGACAGAGCAGAGAGAAGAACAGGCAGATCTACTGAAATACACTGCTGAGGGGAGCAGCCGGCGAGGCAGGAGAGGTCTGCTGTGCCATGTGGGTCACCTGCCTGGCTGAGGATAGAACTCGTGCTGCAGTGACTGCAGATAGCTTCACAGCATTGCAACGGCATAACCATTTGCACCACCCAGGAAGGCCTTCAAAGTTCTCTATTATGGAGATTTTTGAACTTGAGCCTCTCTTTAAAAATAGAGTCCATCTTATCATACATCATGACCAAGTGAGATTGGTTCCAGGGATGCAAGGATGGTACAACATCTCAAAATCAAGCAATGTAATTAATTATAATCAGCTACATTGATTGATTTTATCAACAAAATATTAAAATCATGATTATGTCAATGCAGAGAAAGAATTTGAATAATATTCAATGTATATTTATGATAAAAAAAAACCCTTAAAAATCTGGGATATATAGAATCTTCTGCAACATAGCAATGGCCTTATATGACAAAACCCATAGCCAACATTATAGGCCATAATAAAAGATTGAAAGCTTTTCCTGTAAGATTTCACCTCTGCTGTTCAACATAGTAATGGCTAGGGCAATCAGAAAAGATAAAGAACAAGGAATTCAAATTGGGAGAGAAGAAGTAAAATTATCACTATTTACAGATGACATGATATACATAGAAAACCCCGAAGACTCCGAAAATGATTTGAAATAATAAATTAGTTCAGTAGAGTAATAGAATACAAACCAACTTGTAAAAAACATTTATGTTTTTGTGTATTTCCATATGCAAACAGTGAAGCAGAAGGAAAAGAAATCAAGAAAAAAATCCCTTTGCACTTACAATAACAAAAAATTTCTAGCAGTCATCTTAAAAAGGCAGTGAAGGATCTGTACAGTGAAAACTATAAAACATTGTTAAAAGAAAAAATATATCAAAAAAGGAAAGCTACTTCCTGGTTATGGATTAATAGAATTAACACTTTTGAAGTGTGGGTTCTAACCAAAGCAATATTCAATGCACTCCCTAGTAAGTCTCCTGTTACATTCTTTAAAGAAATAGGAACGAAATTCAAGTGGTACCACAAAAGAGTATGAATAGTTCATCTTCACAAAGATGAAGAGTGTTAGTATTATACTCCCAGACTTCAAAACTTTAATAATCAAAACATCATGTGCTAGAACAAAAAACAAAGGATATAATGAAAGTCCAGAAATAAACCCATACATATATGGACAGTTTGTCTATGACAAAGGACAAAGACTATACACTGGAGAATGGAGGGTCCCTTTAATAAGTGGTGTAGGGAAAACTGGGCAGCCACATGCAAAAGAGTCAAACTGGATTACCACCTCACACTTTACATAAATTTAACTCAATGGATTAAAGACATGGATATAAGACCCTAACCCACAAAATACAAGAAGAGTAGGAAAGGACTTTACTATATGAGCTTCAGAAAATGTTTGGTAATTGATCTCCAAGAGAAGAGAAAACTATAAACAATTGGGATTGCATCAAACTAAGATGCTTCTGCACAGCAAAGAAACTGTCAGTAAAATAAAAAGATACCTGACTGAATGGGAGAAAATATTGGCATATCATACTTCTTACAAAGTCCACATATCCAAAATATTCAAATAACTCATGCGATCAACAAAAAGAGAAAATAGTTAACCCATTTAAGAAACAGAAGAGCAAGTAGATATACAGATGACCAACAGACACATGAAAAAATACTCATCATCACTTATTATTAGGAAAATTAAAATGAAAACCAAAAATTCAAATGATATGCCATATCACACCCATGAAAATTGCCCATATCAAAATGACCATAAGCAACATGTTGGTGAGGATGTGTAGAAAAGGAAACTTTTTATATTGTTTGTGGAAATACAGACTGGTTCAACTCTTATGGAAAAAAATATGGAAGTGTCTTAAAATTTTGAAAAGAGGTTTTTTTATATAAATGAGCAACTCCACTCCTAGGTACCTAACTGAAGGATGCAAAAACAGTAATTTGAAGGAACACATGTACTCCTATAGTCATTGCCTACCTATTTACAATAACAAAATTGTGAAAATTACCTAAGTACGTAAGTACATAAGGATAGAAAAATGGAACAGAAAAATTTGTGGTATACATACACACACACACACACACACACGATGAACTCAGCTATGATGCTACTCAACTATAAAAAAGATGGGGAGAATTATGCTAAGTAAAATAAGTAGGAGTAAGAAAAATAATAGATGATTTCACTTATATGTGGCATATAGAGAAATAAAAATAAAGTGTTAGGAAAAAAAAAAACTAAACCAGTAACAAACCCTTGATATCTGCTTGCAAAATTGAGGCAACCAGAATGGAACAATGATATGCATGGAACGATGGGAAAGAGGGGTCCTAATGGAGCATTCTGGGAAAGTATAAGGGTTTTGGTGACCATGGTGTGAAAATATACACTTGTAGATTCTTGGACATATAAATCCTAAAAAAGAAAATCAATATAACCCTCTAACCTCCATAACCACAATTGGAAAGTATAAATTAAAAATAAATAAAATAATGGCTTGGTATGTCATGTTAACCTGACTGTATTAGAGTGGAGACCTCTTTTTATAATTTGCAATGCAAGATTAAAGATTTAATTGTAAAAATGATTTGTATTTAATTGTCTAGGAAGTGATCGCTTATAACTATAGTACTAACAAGTTTCTAACTAAGAGGAATTTCTAACACTAACAATTTTTTTTGTTTGTTTCTTTCCTATGGTTCTAAGTTACTACTAGATTCTCATGTACATCAATGAATGTTTATTGAAAAAAAGACCTTTTTGTATAAAATTATTTCAGGATGTTATCGTAGGCATGAAGAAACATTTACATTTCATACAGTTGAATTGCATGAGGAAATGGATCAATATGTCCTTTAAATCCTCAAGTAGAAGGATATTTAAAAGATAACTTAAAAAATGTATAGACTTTACAGCTAAAAATTTTTTTCCTGACTCATGTTGAGATCTTGGTTTCATAATTGAATCTCTGCGTCAGATTTCTCAATTATGACACAGGGGCTATTAATGAAAATATGTTTCCTACTTAAGTTAAAGGGTTCCCATAAACAAGACAATAAATGGAAAACATTTCTGTCAATATTAAAGCAATATGCAAATAATAGAGAACATTTTTATTTCACTGTTAACAACCAAAAGAAATGACTACTTCAGAGTTGGCGACTTATTCAAGTTTGTCTTTAAAACAGCATGTGCATTTTTATCTCTTATTCTTTTCAGTGGCTAAAATTTTCGTCACTGATGTGCTATGCACATCAAATCCTTGTCTTTTGATTCATCCTCAAGTTCCAAAATTTTATAAAATCTAAAAAGTCTGGAGAAATATAAAGAATAGGGACACCTGGATTTCAATCCCAGTTATGGTTTAAGTTTTTAAATCTTTCTTAACCTTGGCTTCCTTTCCTGTAAAGTTTAGAAGTATATTTTTATAGTCTTAGTATTACTCAGATATGTAAATCACTGCTGTATAAATACAACATACGATCTTGTTTCTCTTGTTCTTTCTCAACCTTAACACTATCTGTCTTGTGATTTCACAGAAACTGATTTCAAGTATCAGTTCATCCTTGCTATTGAGTTATTTTGTTTTTAAATTTTTATGCTCCTGGAGAGTAGAAACTATCTCTCATACATCTTTCTAACTTTCAGCAATTCTGAGCATCCTATCAGATCAATGAGAAAGTGTTCAACAAGTTACTCAGAAAGATCGACAATTCATTCTAGGTGTTGACTTACGTCCTCAGCAAAGTTAAGATCACAGTGTGAACTTGATTCTCCCAGTAAACTCAGGTCCTCCATGTACCCTATCAGGCTTCCATCACTGTGACTGGGCAGACACCTGTGACATAAGCACAGGAATGGCTGCTCTTCTACAGCACAATCCAATATGGTAGATTTATGCCATCCTTAAAGGATACTTAACTTGCTTGTATCTGAACTGAGAGCCTGTCTCATCAAAGACTCACCATCTCCGTGACTGTGTTCTTCTGCCCGTTTATCCATGGCTGTGATTTCCATCTTAAATATAAGAGTTTAAAAGGTAAAAACCAGCTCTCTGGATTTCTCATTTGTTATTTATACCTTGCAAGGGCATTTCACCATCAAATGCTGCTTTAGTGCTGATGATGGAGCACCCAAAGGAAATGCTGATTTTAATCACAGGACCTCAAAATACTTTGTTTCTTGGTACTATAATAGCACTAGTAAAAAGAAATTCTAGTGGCGCATTCTTACAAATAATTTCTAGTGACAAGAAACAGATCAAAAATACAAAGAATGCCTTTCTATGCTCCCGAGAGAGATGCTGAAAGTGATTGTATATCAGTTACAGCTGCTGAAAACAGATTAGAAAGTTAAAGGCCTTGGTTCCAAGCCTGATTTCATTAAAAAATCCTGTGCTTTATTAATCTTGTCTGTTATTGTTTAAGTCAAGAGTCACAAAGTGAAAGAGTGAGAAGCATTGAAAGAGAAGGAACTTTTAAACTTTCTCTAGTGTTACCATGGAAACCACAGGTGTTTCCATGGAAGCCTCACTGAAGATGAGGCTTCAATGTCCACACGTGTGGCATTTCTGATGTATGTGTCTCAGCATATTGATTTGAAATGTATAGCATACACACTAACACCTATATGTAAAGGAAGTACATGTGATGTGATGTTTTTCATGAAAGAAAGGAAAATTAATTAAATATTATGGAAACAAATGCAGCATACTTTGTCACCAACATAAATACTTTATCAATATTGCATGTGTGTCAGTTGCATTGAAGCCACAGTAGAAAACCTGTGCATTCCATAAAGCTTGAAATGATAAATCTCTCCTTTTGGCCTTTTGGCCTACTAATGGTAAATGTTTCTCGTAGACCTCAATCCAAAATAGGTGTGGCAGAAAATAGCCATGGCCTGTGGTTTGGGATATTCGCAGGTTACTGAAACATGTTGTAGGGTCAGAGAAAAATCTCAGGCTTTTCCACCCTCCCACCATTGGCATAATGATGGACACCTGAGGTGCTGTGTCCATGCCTAGGTAGTCATGCGCAAGTGGGTGCACCTGGGGTTGGACACGGGCGCATAAGGGTGGAGTCATGAGGCCGCCAGGAGGAGCACCAAGAGCAGCAGCAATGGAATGGGACACCAGCAGAATGAGAGAGAGAAGCAGAATCAGCAAAGAAGCCGAGAGGGTGAGATGCTGTCTTGCAACCATCCCAGATTGGGTAGGAGGTTCATCGTTGGTTCAAGCGGTTTCTTCACTGCCGTCTCGATATCCCTCACACTCCACCGCTCCACACCACCACACCACACCAGCGTCTCCGGGACGCTAGCTTTATACACCTGGTGCATCAGCCCAGGTGCATCTACTTGCGCATGCCCACCCAGGCATGCACACAGGTTTCCATCATCAGTGGTAGGCAGGCAGAAAGTCCTGATTAACCTTTACCCTACAGATGCGCCGGGGATTGGGAGGCCTGCCAGCCTCCCGGCCCCCCACCCCCCGGCACCCATGCCTGCCATGTACCTGGCCACCTCTGTGAATAAAAGCATAAAATCCACGAGGGCTCCAAGACTCCTTCCTTTACCCCTCTGCTGGAATCATCAAGAACTTGCTCTGTGCCCTTCTTGGTACCAACCGTGTGTAGTGCCAGGAAGGGGCACAGAGCAAGTTCTCGATGATTCTAAGCAGACGGGTCAAGGAGGAGTCCTGGAATGCTCAGTGGCTTTTTTATGCTTTTATTGCATCATTATATCAGAGGCAACCAGGCGCACAGCAGGCAGGGGGACCAGGGGGCCGGGAGGCTGGCGGGCCTTCTAGTCCCCGGCACATCTTCACTCTGGGCTCTCCAGCCTCTCTTGTCTGCTTCTACTGCTGCTCGTCTTCTCTCTTTGTTACTTCTCTCTCCACTTGTCTTCTCTCCTCTGCCGGTGTCCTCGTGACATGGAACGTATATGCCCCGTGTCTCAGCCCAGGTGCACCCACTTACACATGCCCACTTAACCATGAGTGCAGGTGTCCATCATTACACCAATGGCAGGAGGGCAGAACAGCCTGATACTTTTCCATTTACCCTACAAATGGCATAGGAATCTTATTCAAACCACAAAGCCTGGGTTCCTCTGATTATGTAATTTACCTAGGTGAACTACAATTGAATAATCTGAAGATGTTCTCCCAATGTGTACATAAATTTAAGAAATATGGAATTAATATAATATTTGTTCTGAGTATTGCAGGCAAACATTTTACCTCTCTGAATATGTCTCTGCATATGTAGATAATTTTCTGTATTGTCATTACTTCAAGTCTTAATTACTTCATACACTAAAGTCTTCATAGTATATTGGATAAATTCTCTGACTTTGGCATTGTCCTGCTTCTCATATTTATATGAGAAGAGTATTGAAAAGACCAAGAAGAAAAAAGCAGCTGTTTCAACTACCAAGTTACATCATGAATCTGGATCACAGTGCTACTTTACAAAAAAAGAATTGTGGGCACTCTAATGGCTTAACCTATTAAAATGACTTCCACTTAATGTCATAATTTGGTGGCATCCCTGCAAGGGATCAAGTCACAGCTATCCACAGCCACTGCAGCACGACTTTGATCCCTGGCCAGGGAGGGGACCCACATGGCGCAGCAGACCTCTCCTGTCTCGCCTGCTGCTCCCCTAAGAAGTATATTTCAGTAGATCTGCATGTTCTGACTCCTCTCACCCCCTGCACCTCTGGCCTGCACCCCAGCTCTTATATGCATAAATAAATAAATCTTTAAAAAATCATAATTTAACCATATCATAGTTTCATAATGTGCTTGACATGAGAATTGAGGAACTCACTCTACCTTTTGCCCTGTCTAAAATTCTGTTTTGGACTTCAAGTGACTATAATTACAGATTCTTTCAAGTATATACTCAGGTATATGTACTATGTATATTTCATTGAAGGGATTCACTCACCTACTGATGGGGAATCTAGCCATTGAAATTTGTAGGGTGACTGGCAGCTTGAAAACCATCTCTGGCACAGTTGATGTAGTTTTGAAGAAGTTTATTCTTCTTTGGAAAATTTCAGTTTTTGTTCTTAAGGCCTTTCGACTGACTGGATGAAATCTAGGGTAAAGGAACAAAGCTAGGTGTTTAAGTGATTTATGTGAGATGATCTTTTCATCACACTTGGCTCAATCTTTAAGAATGATTTAACCACAGCTCCATGAAAAAGATTCTTCTAGAGGTTAGCACAGCTCAGGGAGAGAGCAGGCTCAAAACTAGGAATTGAGCAAGGGGAGAGAAGTGTATGAAATTGTCTGGATTTTCCCCATCATATTTCAAAGGTTGAGTTACAATTAGCATTGTTCATCACTTGACCTTATAACTGGCATGGAAATCAGGCATACATTTGTCATTGACTTATGGAAACCAATGTTTCCTTAATGAAAGTTCACACACCTCCTTTCTTCTCTAACAACTATAGTACTGATTCATCTTAGTTAATGTGGTTTAAATTGAGAACTTTCAAACTAGTTCTTCTCACCTGCAATTTTTTCTCAGATGTTTTTCCAGTAAAATTTACCTTTTGCTTTCACCTTCCATTTTACCAACCTTTAATTATTCCACATGATGAGCACTGAGAAAGTTCAAATACTTTAGTATTACATATACAGTTTCCGTGTAACATCTAGCTATTTTTAAAAATTTATTGTTCATCACTCTTCCAAAGAAAACTTTACTCTAGAAAGACTAGTTCACATGTTGTTTCCCTCAAAGTATAACTCATGGAGTGGACATGAACTCTTTCAAAAACCATTATAACCTTCATCCTTCTTCTGAGCTGTGTCCTATTTTGAACAATATCCAAAAGTCATTCACTACTTGATTGGCCATAGTTTGCACCACCTATGAGGCAGCTTCTTATATTGTGCTTCAAAGCAAAGAACACAGTGGATTCAAATATTGCCTCTTTCCTGCATTGCAATGTGGACCTGACCAATTTTTTCAATCTCTTAGACCACTGTATTCAATTGGAACATATAGGTATTATGTATTAAATGTATAGCACTGTATAAGGGGTAAGTGATTTGTTACAGGTAAAGAACCAGACCCTGTGGTAAACTACCTGTGAATCAGAAACAGCCAAACACCAAAGGGCTCTATCTCATGATAAAGATTTTATTTCACCTTAATGCTATAATGTTTAAGACATGCATTAAGCTTTATTACATATAGTTCACATCTAGATTTTTATCCCACCCTCTCTTACTACCATAGAGTATTTTAGAAATGCATATGCATGCCTATTTTTTAGGGGAGAAAATTGGTGCAAAAGTGCTAATTTGAGTTGTTTTAATTTGCTTCAGTCATTCATAAGAATTCTAAGGAAAAATAATGGTGGGCTTATAAGAAATATTTCTATAAAATTACATGTAATTCTGACCAGTGTTACCCTCTTTAGAAAGGACATGAGTGTAGTTGTAATAATTTTTAGTTTTTATTTTCAAAAGATACACTTTGGGTCAAGTATATGTAAGCATTTTCCTTTCACATATAACATATAATGTCTCAATGTAAAAACTCTGACTTTATCTTAGAACTCTCCCTCCAGTCCCTATATATCCCCAGTTAATATTTCACAACTACTATAAAAGAGATTGTATCTCTTGATCACATAGAAAAACAAACTCTGTATGCATACACAGAAATAGAGAGGCTATCAGCCCAAGAGAAATGAAGTTGTGATAGACAAGGTCTGTACTTTAGAAGGCAACATCAGCTTAAAATACTTTGTAGTATTAGAGAGAAAAAACTCTTTCCTGGTATTGCAATTAGTGAATATTTGTGAACAGTGAAAGACTTTGTAAGGCAGCACATAGCATAACTGGCCAAGGAATGAAATTCAGTGACCATGGCATGCTGAACTCTTCATTCTGTTGTGGGATTTCCTTTCTGTTTAGCTAGACTGTGCATCCCACTCTCTCAACTTCCATGTTCCTTTTCTTACATTTCTAACTCCTGAATCTTCCTAGAGCCTGTTACCTATGTTTTGATTTGGAAAACCCCATTTCATACACAGCAAGTGATCTTCTACTTAATTTTGGAGAAAACACGAATAAATCATGAAATATGCATAGTCTTCTAGGCTGTCTTGTATAAGGTCAACTTTTGTTGAATGCATCGTTTCTCAAATTTGTTTGGCCACAAACCATAATAGCCCCATTACATAGTTTTCTATGAATATGGGTTTAGAAATGTCAAGCTATGTATGCTAAGGAGATTATAGAGGACTTGGAATTCCTTGGTTCAGTTGGGATATTTGCTTAACAGGTAAAGAGATCTTTGGTAGGAGATTTCAATGATCCAGTTCATATATTAAGAAACTCTTATGTGGGGCCTCCCTGGTGGCGCAGTGGGTTAAGAAACGCACTATGAAACAAACCTCAGCCACTGCAGCACAAGTTCGATCCCTGCTGCCGGCCAGGGAGGGGACCCACATGGCGCAGCAGACCTCTCCTGCTGTGTCCGCTGCTCCCCTCAGCAGTGTATTTCTGTTGATCTGCCTGTTCTGCTCCCCGCTCTCTGTGGTGAATCCTCTCACCTCCCCATACCTCTGGCCTGTACCCCAGTGCTTGTATGCATAAATAAATAAATCTTAAAAAAAAAAGAAACTCTTATGTGAGATTAACTAGTGGGGGGAAAAGTCTTAAAAAATCAGAACACTACGAAAATAATTGGAAGAATCTTTTTTATTCTATTTTTTCGCTTTAATTTATATATATTTGATATCAGTTGTAATCCCCATGTATTCCCCATCACCATACCACCGGTGCACCATCAACTCATGTGCATATAAGAACTGGGGTACAGGACAGAGGTGTTGAGAGGTGAGAGGATTCACCAGAGACAGAGTGGGGAGCAGAATAGGCAGATCAACCAAAATACACTGCTGAGGGGAGCAGCGTGCAAGGCAGGAAAGGACTGCTGCGCCATGTGGGTCTCCTCCCTGGCCAGGGATCCAACTCATGCTCCTGTGCTGTGGATGCTTCACGGTGTGGAGCTCAACACACTGCGCAACCAGAGAGGTCCCAGTTTTTGTGTTTTTTTGGGGGGGTAGGGGGTGATAAACAATTGGATTAGGATGGTGAATTTGGAAATGAAATAGAAGAAAGAAGCAGCACTAAAAGTGTAAGATAAATGGTATCAAAAAAAAAGAAGTAGCAAAAACAAAATCATGGAAATGAAGCAAAAACTAAAAAAAGTGATATGAAACACTTGCTAAAATGCTGTGCTGGTAAATACAATGATGGTCACATTGATTAAATGTGGTTAGACACAGATGGAAAACACACTCAGGCCATAACAGAGTGACCCCAAATAATTCCCTAGGTTTAACTGCTGCTTTTGTTCACCTTTATAAATCACAGTGATCAGCCTTAGGATTTTCTTTTTATGCACACACAGAATCATCCTCAAGAGGCAAAATGATTAAAATAATCATACAATTTTAAAGGGAAAAAAAAGTGTGAATCTGACATTTAATTAGTACCATTATTTTTATTGTTTTCTTGTTACCTGTATTGACACAACACTGATTTATAGCACTGTGCATGATTTAGAGGTATAGCTCATACAGATGTATATTACCACACCCCACTGCCACCAAGGCACCCATAATCCTTCAGCATAGTCCGTTATGCCACCTCTTCACTCTGCTCTCTCCCATCCCTTGTTATTGGTTTGGTTTTTATCTGACTCTTTTTCACTCTATATTCCACATATAAATGCCACATATATGTATTTATCTTTCTCCTGACTTGTTTTGATTATTACAGTCCCTTCCAGTGCCATCCAAGTTGATGCAAATGGCAAGAGTATATATATGTATACATATGTATATATATGTGTATATGTATGTATATATTTTAGTGTTATTCCAATGTGTATATGTACAATATCATCCTAATCCACTCATCTGTCTTTGAACACTTATTTTGTTTCCAGAAACTAGTTATTTGAATAGTGCTTCAATCAACATAGTAGTGAATACATCCCTTCAAATTACTGTTTCTTCAATCTTGGCTAGATACCTAGAAGTAAAATTCTTTAATCATATTGAAGATCTATATTTAATATTTTGAGAAACCCCCATGTTGTTTTGCATAGGGACTGAGTCAATCAATACTTTTCATTATCTTTTACTGTATTAAAATTGAGAAGAACTGCAGGGCCAAAGCTAAGTACCTGAAATTCTTCAGTTACTCATAGCTATTATTAGGATGTTCCTGATCTTGCCAACTCCCAACAGCAAAGGGTTGATGGTGAGCAAAAGCCCCAACTGCTGAGCTTGTTTTTAGGCCATTCCTCTCCAGCAGCTCCTGGTAAATGGCCACCATTGCAGAGATACTAAGATCCAATTCTGGGAGAAAAAGAGGATCCTCTGTGGTCCCTTACAGATCTCTCAAACACTCTGCCAAACCTTCCATAGAACACCAGCAAATGGTGGTGCAGGGGTTAAGGTCTCAGTGCTATTGAGCTATTGGAGCTATTACAGTAGGAGTTCGATTCCCTCCCAGGGTGCTGACCCACATGGCACAGCAGACCTCTCCTGTCTCACCCACTGCTCCCCACTGCAGTGTACATCGGTAGAATTGCCTCTTCTGCTCTCTATTCTGTCTCTGGGAATCCTCTCACTCCCCCCCACACACATCTCTGACCTACACCCCAGTTCTTGTATGCATAAATAAATAAAAATAAATCTTTTTTAAAAAAGGAGCAGGGAATCTAGCATATTTCCAACCATCTTTTGTCAGTTTCTCTTCCTTTAGGTGCCCTAAGGACTCTCCCAATCTTCCTATTTCCTCATGTAGACATCCTCCTTAATAGAGTCCTTGCATATTAATTCTTGTTTGGTTTCCATTTCTTGGAAAACTCTAACACTCTGTTCTGACCTTGGAATATCTAGGAAGGGTCTCAGACAGGCCCAGCACAGACAAATCCACCCTGGTTCACTGAACAGCATATTATCTTGGAATAACAGAAAAATAAAGAGGGGAAGTTAAAAACTGAACAAAAAAATCTCCAAATGGGGACTGCAGCATTATTTTAAACACAAAGAAAAAAATATATTCTTAACTTGTAACATTGTAATGTGTAGTCATATGTTTAATTTGAACAACATAACATTGTTTAACAACATAATAATACACATTGGAACAATAATATCTGGGTTATTTTCTTTTGTCATTCTTAAATTATATCTGGATTTTATGCATCTTGACAAAATTGAAATCACTGATTTATTCTTGGTTAAGCCTAGTTTTGAGGGTGAATGGGAGAGCATCCAGAGCTAAACTCTTGATTCAACTACCTTAGATAACAAATCTTCTAATGCAAACATATGTATTACAGGTAGTAAAGTCATATTTAGTTTAAGGCTTCCGTTTTATGGTCCTTTCTTGTAGTTAATAACTGCTCTTTACAACTGATCAGACAAATTTCCATTCGCTCATCCTTTTCTCTTCTAAAGAGTGGAAGGGTAAGAGCTTGACACAAAATAAGAAATAGATGAATTCTAAACTGAGTTGCTTTTTACCTGGATTTTTATCCTAGATCTCTATATGCCTGGTCTCTCAACCAGCCCACATGTATTTAGTCCCGTATAAAAGAAATTGAGTCATTTCCATAGAGGAGAGGAATTTCAATGAATATTTAAATAGTGAATAACAAAATTTTTAAACAAACAAAATTTTAACAAAATATTTTAAAGATATAATGTGATATCTGCACAAGAGAATACATAAACAGAAACCTAAAAGAGCTTCTTAATTTTTAATGTAATGGATTTCAACAATTAAAAAGATTTGTCAACATTTTTAAGAATCAGAGAAAATTGGTTTTGGAGTTCGAATATAAAAAGCAATTTTGTAAAAAGGCTTTTCTTCATAATATTTCTAGCCAATGATGAGAGAGACTAGTTCTTGGAAATATTTAAATAAATAATAAAACTGCAATAATAAAAGCAGCATGCTACCAGCCAGGAATAGATTATCATCAATGGAACAGAATTGGCAGTTCAGAAATAGATCTAGAATCCATATAGAGAATAAGCTTATGATGAAATGGGCATTTAAACTATGTGGGGGAAAAGATAGATAATTCAAGAAGTCATTTGTGACAGTCATTTGAAAAGGAAAATAATCCTGAATCCCTGTTCTCCTTTCCTAGGTTCAAAATAAACTTCAGATGAAAAAACATTTAAATAGCAAAAAATATGAGGCCAAAAATATTAGATAAAAATAAGGGCAATTTATATTTTTAGATAATTTGGGAAAAATGGAAACAAGAAGGAAACACCAGAAGGTACAAAGTGTAGGAACACAGATTCTTTTTAAAAAGTTTATTTAGGGAATCTCCATGATGGCCCAGTGGTTAAGTCAGCACTATCAAGTCTACAGCCTGAGTATGATACCCGGACAGGGAGCTAATCAACATATGGAGTAGCAAACCTCTCTTATCTTGCCCGCTGCTCCCCTTAACAGTGTATTTCAGTAAATCCTCCTGTTCTGCTCCCCACTCTATGATGGATCCTCTTATTCCCACACTTTTATGTAAAAATAAATTTGAAAAGAAAAAAGTTTATTTAAACAAACATTCAATGACTAAACAATAATGAAGATATAGGGGACGGGGAGGGTTGAAAATGTTTTTTTGTGGCCCTTAGTTTGAATTAATAGTGTCCCCATATGTGATGCTAAGTTAAATACAAACAGTTTGAGCACATAATTGGATACATGTGTTTTCTCTTCTCTGCATTGCATACAGTACAATCTGTGACACCCTTCTCTGAGATCACCTGCTTGAGCAAACAGGGCTTAACCTATGAACTGGACTAGTAACTTGAAATACCTCATCTGGAATTGGGCCATCATACCATTGCCATATTTCTAGGGTTTTCCAATAGCTCTTTGTTTTTAAGGCTCCCTCCCTGACATAGTATTTACTGTTGCTGTAAACTTGATATTTTAGATAAATTTCTTTTGTAGAACTCTCCTGCAACCTGCCCTGCACCCTTCCCAACACATATTTTGTTAACTTACTCATTTTGTTTCAGTATCTTATTGATTTATAGAAGCAAAGTCTTCCACAGTTCCAAAACAAACGTGTACTTGCCATTCTCATAAACAAAAAGACACTTTATTGCATTAAAATAATGTATTCAAAGAAATTTTAAACTGGAGCAATATTAGTATTTGCTAATTTATATAAATATTTTTGTTCTATCAAATCAACTGCTGTTCTCCATTGTGTGGTCTGGCTCTGTTATTGTATATTAAATTTTGATATTCCTACATTTATTTCTGAGCTTTCAACTCTGTTTCATTGATCCATTAACCTAGTTTTATTCCAATACTATATTATTTTCATTACTCAATATTATAGTTTACAGTCAGGTAATATGATGCCTTAATTTCTCTCCTTTTTTCTTAGGGTTACTTTAGTTATTTAAGCCTCAGCTATTTCACTTTCACTATTTGAGTCTTAGCTAAATTTTACTGTTAAGTAACATTTCAGTATCTCAAGCAGTAGTAAAAGGAAAGTAATAATTATGAACCCCAATAAGATCAGAAATTATTTGTAAAAAGTGTTTGGCACATAATAGGTATTCAGCAAATAGCAACTGCAATTATATGTCCCACGTCACTCATCCTGTCTAGAGAACTTTCACTTTCCTGACTGGGCAACTTGTTTTCATTTCTCACCACCATCAATGATGATCTCCACTTCTCTTTGAATCCTGGACCTGCCACTCAGAATTAGATGCCTTGCCTCTGTGTGCTAACAGCACTTTGACCTGACTTGTGATAGCACATACCACTGCTGTTCATGTGTGCTCACCTCTCCATTATTTCTCGCTAGACTGTTAGCTCTTGAGGGCAAAAACTGTCTGATTCATACATCTGTCTACAATTCAAAAGGCTTCAATACAATTTCTCTGGAATGTATGAAAGAATGAGAAATCTGACACCAAAAGCAGGAGAGAGGTATAGAAGTTACTCAGAGGAGGCAGAAACAAGTCTATCTCTTACCTTTCAATCTTCTGTTGAACTCATGATTAGGAAACATCAATTCTGGTTAAAAACGCAGAGAAAAATTATAGTAAGAAAGAAATTCCTGGCTTTTACTTACAAATCTTGAGAGATTAAATATTTTACAGCAACTAGCTAAAAGACTGTACATAGATGTCCAAATTCCTGCTCTGTCAATAAGTGCCATGGACATCATAGACTGATGTCACATATGGCAGTGATGTCATATTTAAAGTCAGAAAAAGCTCTGGAAGAATCTGGCCACTCAGCCAGTGTGACACAAGATGTTACTCTGAGCAGATTCCTGAATTTTAACTGCAATGACAATAGGTTATAATGGAGTATTTGGGGTCTTAGAATCATAAAGCTAGAAGGATCGAGTAGGAAAATGTAATTCTGTGTCTGGGGAAATTTTCAGTAGCAGAGATGTTCAGTAACTGAAAAGATCAATAACTCAGCTAAGTGCAAAGAGTATTTAGGTACGTAGGATCCAGCTTCCAATAACAGTCTTTCACTGTGCCAAAGTTTCACAATCATTATGCAGTTTTTTAACTAAAACCTATTATTTTCCCTATAGCTAATCCTTATTACACATAGCATTTAACTTGACCTTTATTATGACCTTCAAATGTGGGATAACGTTTTGCTGCATAGAGCAGATAAGAAAAGAATGCCAACAAAGGCTGTATCTTTAACTTTGTATCAGAGAAAGTTACCGGTGCTAGAAAAAACATACTCAAATTAACCCAAACTGATAGAGGTCTGTTGTTCCTAGTGTTTAGCTAGTTAAGAAATTAATGGTTGGGGGTGGAGTAATGGGGGGAGGGGAGCTCCCTGGCGGCATAAGGGGTTAAGCACTGCACTATGAAGTATCCATAACCACTGTAGCACAATTTCAATCCCCGGCCACAGAGGTGACCCACATGGTACAGCAGACCTCTTTTGCCTCATCCTCTGCTCCTCTCAGCAGTGTACTTCAGTCAGTCTGCCTGTTCTGCTCCCCACTCTGTCTCTGGTGAATCATCTCACTCCCAGCACCTCTGGCCTGTACCCAGTTCTTAGATGCATAAATAAATAAATCTTTAAAAAAGAAAAAAGAAATTAATAGGGACTATGGTTATGGTTCACGGGTGAATTGATGGTGGGGATTTTGTAGGTAATACAATTGAGATGAAAGTATACATTTTACAAAAATGAACAATGATGTGATATATATTTTTACAAATAAACAAAAATGTCTAAACCAATATTTAATGATGTATGTCCACTACTGTTGTTATACAAATAATTTATTACCCTAAATTCCTCTATGAACTACTTAGTCATCCCCCTTGCCCACCCTTGGCAACCTCTGACTATTTTATAGTCTCCATAGTTTTGTTTTTCTAGAATGTCATGGTCAGAATTGCATAGTAACAGCCTTTCCGGAATGGCTTCTTCTCCTTATTTATGTGCACTTAAGTTTCCTCCAATGCTTTTTTTTCTTTTTTTTAATGATTCTATAACACTTCTTTGTGGTGTTGAATAATATTCCATTGCTCTGCATTTACCACAGATGTTCACATGCTGAAGAGCATCTTGTTTGCATCCGTGTTTTGGCAATTGTGAATAAAGCTAGTATAAGCATCCACATGCAGCTTTTTTTGGAAATATAAGTTTTCAACTCCTTTGGGTGATAGTAAATTATTTAGTAAAAGTGTTTTTAGTTTTGTTTTTTTATTTTTAAATGCCATTGTCATAAATTGACTACATTGTTTTTTGTATATATTACAGTTTTTCTTGTTCCACATCCAGGATTTGGTAGTGTCAGTATGTGTACTCTAGTAGTGTCCCATTTTAATTTGCAATTCCCTAGTGATACTGGATGTTGAACATTTTTTAACATGCATACTCTTCTATCTCTATACTTTTCTTTAGTGAGAAGTCTATTTAGGTCTTTGAACTGATTTTCTTAAAGATGTATTTATTTATGCATACAATAGCTGGGGTGCAGGCAGAGGGGTGGCAGTGGAGGGAGAATGAGCGGATTCACCAGGGACAGAGTGGGGAGCAGAACAGGAAGATTGACTGAAATACACTGATGAGGGGAGCAGCGGGCAATATAGGAGAGGTCTGCTGCACAATGTGGGTCATCTCCCTGGCCGGGGATCGAACTCGTGCAGCGGTGGCTGCAGACAACTTCACAGTGCTGTGACTTAACCCCTTGAGCCACCAGTCCCTTTGGACTAATTTTTAATCATATTTATTTTTATTGAGTATTAAGAGCCTTTTGAATTTTTTAGGTAATAGTCCTCTTATCAAAAGTCTTTTAAAAATAAACTTTTCAGGGCCTCCCTGGTGGCGCAGTGGGGTAAGCAACACACTATGAAGCAAACCACAGCCACTGCAGCATGAGTTCGATCCCTGCTGCCTGCCAGGGAGGGGACCCACATGGCGCGGCAGATCTCTCCTGCTGTGCCCGCTGCTCCCCTCAGCAGTGTACTTCCGTTGATCTGCCTGTTCTGCTCCCCGCTCTCTGTGGTGAATCCTCTCACCCCCCCACACCTCTGGCCTGTACCCCAGTGCTTGTATGCATAAATAAATAAATCTTTTTAATAAATAAATAAATAAACTTTTCAGTCTATGGTTTGTCTATCATTCTGTCAACATTATCTTCACAGAGTTCATGTTTTTTCTCTTAGTGAAATCCAGCTTACTAATTATCATTTTTGTGAGACATACCTTTCATAGCTTTTCTAAAACATTGCCTTACCCCAGGCCTTCTAGGTTTTCTTCTATGTTAGAATGTTAGGTGAATTTTACAGTTTATATTTTACATTTAAGTAACCTAAGTCCTTTTGATTTAATTTTTGTGAAAGTTGTAAGGTCTGTTTATAGATTAATTATTTCAGATGTGTATGTTCAATATTCCCAGCACCATTTGTTGAAAAGAGTATCTTCTTTCTATTCTATCATTCTATCACTTTTCCTTCTCAAAGATAAGTGACTTAAGTTATGGGTTCTTTTCCTTGGCAATCTGCTCTGTTTTTTTGATGTGATTTTCTGTTTTTGTTTTTGTTTTTGTTTTCTTTATTAGCAGCACATTATCATTGTGATTACTATAACTTTATATTAAGTCTGGAAACCAGATAATGGCTCCACTTTTGTTCTTCAATATTGTGATGTCTATTCTAGGCTTTTCTCTTATCATGTAAACCTTAGGATCCATTTATCAATATCCACAAACTAACTTAGTTGATTTTGATTGAAATTTTATTGAATACTGACATCATGTTGGAATAATAAGGCTTTTGATATAAATTTCAGTAAGACCAACTGTAATCTGATTTTCTGGAAGTGTGATATACTGACATGAATATTCTTAACAATCAAATAAGTAATAGATAAAATCTCTTTAAAAAAGAAGATAGTCTCTTCATTGTAAATATTCAAAATTAAATTTCTTATTAGAAAACTTTGCATGATGAATTGATTCTAGTTCAACAGGCTAGGGAAAATACAAGGCTGCAGGCAGTCTATGCAAAATAAATAAATTTATGAGTGTTTACACTATTAATAATTGCCTGGTCCCCTGTGGCTTCATAGCTTCTGCCAAGTCTCATTCATAATATTAACTCATACTGCCCAGAGTTCATAAAGAAGACTAGATTAAAGATAAAAGAAATCCTTTGGGTGAAAACTTGTAGAGACAATCATTTGCCTTAAAGATAAGTATACTCACTAGAGATTTGACTTTGAACTCTGGTGATTGCTTTACATTTATGTTCTTTCGGTTCAATTAAAGATGTTCACAAAATAAGCTGTAAAAGAAGTTGTGAAACTAAAACCACACAATACAAGTTTCTCAAGATCCTTTAAGTTATACTTACAGAGTAAATGTGACTTTTCCGTAGATTACTTTTCCAAAAAGTAAATGTTCTTCCTGTTCTAATCAAGTTCCTAAATAAACATATATCTGATAAGTAGGATAGAAGATGTTCAAGTTTCTAGACTACAAAACATAATTTTGTTGGTGTCTATGTATATAGAAATATACTTATAAATTATATGTGCATGCACTATTATACTGTCATTTTATAGACATTTGAAAATGCAGAAGTATAGCATTTAAAAAGATAAGTTATAAAACAAATAAATATGAAGTTAAATGCCAAGAATAACAATTAACAAGGATAAAGAATACTTGCTTTGGGCAGCAGAATTGGATAATGGAGAGGAGGTGAGGGTTCCTTACATTTTTATTAAAACTTTGCCATTTTATTAAACATTTGATTTATAGGCAATACATAATATTGTTTTGATAAAAAGCTTATTTGAAATCCTAATGTATGTTCCCTGTACCATAATAATGTCTTATATACCTCCTGATATACAAGCTTTAGAAATCTTTGTTCTAAACTCCTTTGCTTTAGCTTGAAGAATATTAAATTACAATACTACATTCTGTTAGGTACAACATTTGCAAAACAAAAGAGTAATAAGACATAATTGAAGAATTGATTAAGGACTCTGAGATTTATTCCAATTTCATGTATTTAGCTAAGTAACAATATATAATTTAGTGAACACCTGTTTTCCAGGCAACAGGCAAAGTACTTGGGATTCAGAAATCAAGCATTAGTAGGACTGAAAATGGAATGATCTGACACCTGACTGTACTATGAAAAATATTTTTATTATTACATAAATTGCTTAATCTTCAGCTTATAGTTCTAAGTATGTAGAAAGGAAAGACACAATTGAACTTCTACATCTACAAAATTGCTTTGAAGATCAAATGGGGGAAACTTTGATTTAAATGTTCAGGTTTTTCCTTGAAATATAAGGAAAGGGGATCACAGAATATGTTACTATTGTATGTAGCTAGATGAATCACCACTACAGATAAAAAACAATGAATATAGTAAAGTAGTAACATAGGGATGAAAACAGACCATTCCTTAAACAGAAAAATGGCAAATAAAAATAAAACATAAAACTGAAGGCCAGTGCTTGCTTGGTTGGGGGGAGTTGGTTAAATGATATGGTGTCACTCACCAATAGCCAATGATTATGAGCTAGTATGAGTCACAGTAGCAGTTAGTCCATTTTTACTGAAACATGACATATTTTACAATTATTTGAAAATGTACAAATAAAATTTAGTGTTCCAATACTATTTTCAACATCTAACCAACAGTTAATATCAGACTTGATATTATACTCATTTTTGGATCTAAACAGGAAGAGGAATTCTGATATGTTACTGCCATGGTTGTAGAATTTCATGTTTTTCTTGGGGTTAGGTTTCCATAAATGATAATTGAAGAAGTCTATAATCCCTCTACATATACACTGTGATGGCAAGTAGGTCTTCTGTAGGGTCAGAAGAGGACTGTAAGAGGAGCAGGCCCTTAAAATTTCAGTTCATGTTCCAATTATTCTTTGTAAAAATGGTTTTAACCCTGTGTCAAATAATGTACCATTAGTATTGGATTTGAAGGCCATTAAGGTGACAGACAGTAAACATTTCAAAACAAAATCAGATAATCTCTTCCTCCATTATCAGTCTTTTGCTGTAACATTAAACATTCTGCTATTTATCTAGTTGCACAACCAATCAATAGCACATGAAGCTTTCCACCTCCTGTAATATTTCTTACATCGACTTATATTGAACAGTAGTAAAATTTCAAAATAAACAATTTCTTGGCATTGTTTTATGTGGCTATGAGAATCTCAAAGAAATTGAAAGTTAACTCAAAGTCTAAGAAGGAAAGAAAAATCATAGCTCAGGATTTTTCATGCAACTCAATTCCACAGATAATTTTGAAGGCTTCCTTTACACTTGGCATCTTTACTGTTGCTTGAAGAAATGCAAAGATAGGATTATTCAATTCGGTATAATTCAGCAAGTCATTATTTAATGGTTACCTACTTTGTAACAGATATTCCTTTATATATTAAGATAGAGATTATTTAAAATATATATTCCTTTTGTTCAGAAAGATTATAGTTTATGATAAGTGCAAAATACCTAACCAGGTTAAACGTGTTAAGTGGCATTAAAGATGAAAAACTAAATGTTTATGGTTTTTAATAAGGGCAATTTAAATTAGTTTGAGCATATTATAAAGCAGAGATAAGGTTGACTGGGGCAATTACTTCACATAGAAGGAATATAGTTTGCTGACGTGTCAGGAACATTTAGGAAACAAATTGAATTAATATTTTGATTGTTTAAGCATAGGTTATTGGTACCTTGCCAGTATCTTCCCGATAATTACTTCTATAAACTAGATTGTTTACTGAGAATACCTGTGACAATACACCTGAGGGATTTTATTCTGACTTACCTGGAAACTATGCCTGCCACCAGACACTGGACATGCCAGTGTTAGAATCCTGGAAGCACCTCTCAACCAGGAGTTGTTGGGAGAGGTCTCCCACTGCCAGAGCTTATATCAATACACCTAACTATCAACACAGTAGAAGGAACAAATGATCTGGGTGAAGGTATGAGCCAGCTCTTAGCCACTAACTTAATTAGTCATTCAGGATCCTAGAAGAGGAATCATTAGAAGACTGAAGATGGTGAAGGTCTGGGAAGCAGCATGTGATTGAACTTGTAGTATGGGCACAAAGTATGTAAATTAAAATTTCTCATGTAATGTTCACTAAAGCACATCAGTTCAGAGATGACTATTTCAACTCTCAAGTCAGTCAGTTTCCATCTTTGGTCACAGTACTTCCACCATTGTTGTGCTTGGGAATCCTTAAAGGCACAGTGTGAGAGTCAACTTGTTATTCATGCTTGTGGACCTGGATGTACAACAGTGCTTTCTGATAGTTGAGGAGTTGGGGAAATTAGGACTGTCATCCATCATTGTCATTCTCAGTGATCCACTTGGAAATTTGTGCTTCTTGAACATCCCCATGATTTTAGACTTTCTTGAATTATGATTTCTGAATCTAATATTTGTGTCCATATACCAGTGTTCCATAAGGCAGAAATATTTGCATAGATATTTAAACAAATGATAAAATATAAAATTTTATTAAAAAATTCTAGTCACTTAATCTAAATCTACAAGGACTTTTGCCACTTACTAAGCAAGAAATTCCAACACAATGACATTAAACCTCTACAAGCACTACTTAAGTTTATATTTTTTACCATGTAATTATTTTTATTTTTAAAAACACATTTTATCAGTTTACTTTATTAATTTAATAGCAGTCTCAAATTTAAGAGCTAGCAGGATACTACAGAAAAAAATTACAAAATCTAGGTTGATAAAATTGTCTGAAAGATTCTGCATACCTTACATCACCTTCAGGAACATTGTTTTCAACTGCTCATCTAAACAGATCTAAACAGGCACTCCAGAGAGGAAGTCAGCATCATTTTTGACTCATGATTCCCCCAAGATAATGCTAATGCAATCAACTTGAACACAGTATGTCCAACACTAGACAATAGATGTTCCACATAAGACTATATTGAAAACATGTATTCTTATCTTTTACCAGTCCTACACAAAATGATTCTGTGCGGGCAAAGTTTACCAGCGTTGTTTCTTGGTTTGTAAAATTATTAACTAATAAAGGTAATGTTTCATCTTAAACTATCAATGCATATAATGAAAGTGTGCTATCAGTGATTAGTCAACTTGATGATAAACTCCTAAGGCTCAGACTATAAAATGAACAGCATAGCAAACATATTTAAACTATGCTGTGAAAGAAGTTTAGATATTTGCCATTCAAGTCAGGTAACTATATATCACTTCTTGGAACTTGCATTTATATACTTATTAATTTATTCATTATATCACCAAATTTCCATTATTCTTTTCCTAGAAATCCATAATGACAATCTCCTGTTTAAAGGAGAAAGACTACATGCAATCTGAAGGCATGTCAGAAATTGCTGTAAGATATTATTCCTTGTGTATTACTTAGAGAACAATGTAAGGTTAGGGAAAATGTTACCATCTATAATGCTATCCTTTGTGATTTTTCTTAGTCCTCTCATCACTGAACAGAGAAAGGCATGGGATGAATCAGCCTGTGGGTTGTGAGTGGAAGTGTCCTGAAGCATTTACTTGTCACCCCGCAGCCATCTCTCTGCCTTTGCAATGGCAAAGGAGGTGGCTGGAGATTAAAGCCGTGGGTTGTTGAGACACTGTATGGAAAACAAGTACTTAACCTCACACCCATGTGACCACAGTGTGAGCAACAAAAGAACTTCTGTAGTGTTAAACTACTGAGTTTGCGTGTGTGTGTGCTACTGTAACATAGACTCAACCCCGGCTTATGCAGTCATTTTGGCTTTTTTAAATAAACATTGAGAATGAACTGAAAACTTAGGAGCTTATTCAGTAAGGGGAAGGAGATACCAAATACACGCGTGCTCACTTAAAAATTGGACACAGTTGACAAAAGCCCTTCTGCATTATTCTTTGAAAGACCAGAAAAGGAGAGGGGACTTAATTTGTTGTGTTCACTCTGTGTTGACAACCATCGCCTTAATTCTGTAATAGTTCATAAGTTGTGTAATTAGAGACTTGTTAAAAGTGGTTGATGTTATTTCTAATCGCTAAGAATTAAAGGAATATCCAGTTAAAGGATTATCCTGCTGTATGTTGTCACCAGTGTCTGTTCTTGTAGCAAATATAGAACTGGTTTTTCCTTTTTATGGATTTTTTTTGCTTTTAGGAAATAATGGGATAGTTTTAAGATATGTGCATGAATAACATATAGTGTTTTAATATAGAACGTGGGTTAGAAGGGTTCCTTTTATTATAGCTCAACCTGATATAGAATCTATCTGAAAGAATGCAGATTAGAAGACTGGGAAAAGTGATGAATGATCTAGAATAAAAGAAAGGCCCTTTTTGTGGAAACCTTGGGTAAAAGCAAAAATGACAGAACAAAGAACTGCCTTAATGATTTGCTAAAGTTCAAATAATACCCAGACTAACTGAAACACCTCAAAATACAACATTTGATAGTAGATATATACCTTTCTGAGAAAAGAAGCAGGGAGAACATAAATCTGAGAGATTATTCAATAGAATGTGTCAGGAGTAGTGGCTCTGATAAAGTTTAAGGCAAATGTTTTGTTTGTATGACAGTAGAACCTTACCCCAAGTCACAACTCTGTCATGAGCTTGAGGTAAGTTCTGTGCATGCACTGGCCTACAAGGTCTCCTCCAGAGCAAACACTTCATTCTTCTGTGCACCTGTAGCAATGTGTAGTGCCAACTCAGCTATGGATTCTCTTCTGTTTAACATAATTTGTTGACTCCTGGCTAAGCTGAGAGAAAACATAGGTTGATATTGAGATAGAGTCTCTGCCTTTTGGATCACATGCCCAAAGAATCTAACATCTGTGAGTTGAAATATTTGTTTCCTAGAGAAGTGTGGGAAGCATCCTTTTCTAGGGTGACAGATCTCTTCTAGTTACAAGCTGAGGAACAGGTGGACTAATAATGGACTTACTGCCCACATAGACAGTGAATCACAAGTAAAAAGTTGCAACTAATTAAGCACATAACCCTTCCAAAGCTGTAGGACTGCTCAGCTGCTCTGGGAAAGGAGCAGAACCTAAATACTGCAATAAATTGAATGGGAGGCAGAAGTCCTTGTTTCTAAACTACAGTTAATTCAAATCAATGTCTGGCTATGTGACTATAGTGAACTACAGTTGCTGGGACCAGCAGTCTCTCAGGAGATGTAAAAAAAGATATGGTTGGACAAGATGATTGTTAAGGTCCTAGTAAAAAAAGAGCTTGAGCTTGGTTTTTAATGTAGGTTTATGCACTAAACTACACAAGAGAAAACATGGCAGTTCATTAAGATAGGAAAAACTGAAGGAAAGGACTTTCACTTTTTGTAAGAATTGTCTGATTTTTTTCAGGTAAAATTTTCTGATTATCAAATACAAAATGGAGATAAAATCCAAACTATTATGTTTTTAAGATTTATTTTCATTAATTATGCATATGAGAACTGGAGGGTAGGCCAGAGGTGCAGGTTGTGAGAGGATTCACCAGTACAGAGTGGGGAAGAACATAAGGATCTACTGAAATACACTACTGAGGGGAGCAGCAGGAGATAAGGGAAGGTCTGCTGTGCCATGTAGGTCACCTCCCTGGCCAGGGATCTAACTCAGGCTGTAGTCATGATAGCACTGAGCCTTAACACCTAGGCCACCAGGGAGGCCTAAAATCCAAACTATTCTTAACTGAAGTTTGGAAAGCAAAGAAATGAGGACAGGGGTGTTACTACTCATAGGTACACAAATTCTTTATAAAGATAAAATTGTATTTAATGCTAGAAGTGATTAGGTGCAAGTTAGCCTTGGTGTCTGTATAACCTCTCTCTGTCCCCTTCTACATGACAGGTAGTTAGCACTCACGTGCACTAGGTAAACCACAGTAAATTTTAGTCTTCATGAAAAAGTTTTACTCAATCACAAAGTAAATACAAAGAAACTTATTCTTCTTCAGCATCCTTGATTTACTTTCTACACTTTTGTGCAATAGGAAAAAAATTTACTCAAGTTCAAATTTTTCCTGTTAGGTATATGGCAAAAGGAACAAGTGTACAGACAATGAGGGTTTCCTTAAAGGTTAATTTAGGTGCCTGGTTCAATTACAGATGTAAAACAACTCAGTATTTCTCTTAGAAATTTATTTACCTTTCTGGGGTTCATTTTCACAAAACTGAAATAAAATAAATACATAATGGCAGGAAAATTTAGTCAACAAAAATATTAAAACATAGTATGACTCTAGGTTTTTTAAAAAATATATTCCAAACCTACCAAATGAGATAGAAGATGCTGGTGCTATTTTCTGTGCTATAACCATACTCCCCAAAGTTAACTACAATGAATTTGGTGTTGTAGCAATAAACTTGAAAATTAAAGTTACCTTTTATTAAAATATTTTCATTTTTTCCAAAGTTGACCCCAAATCCTTTATTTTTAAGCTTGGGGAGTACCATGATTTCTGGAGCTCAAAAAAAAAGATCTGATATTACTGACAAGCATATTGAATAGCCAGAGCTGGCTTGCAAAAAGCTGCACAGAATATGGGATGATAGTTGGATTTCATACTTTCTTTATTCTTTTGATTGTCAACTTGAGCCCCATTTCTGTAATTGCTTTCACCCTTCAATCTCCTTAATGTTACATTGCTAGTCAACTAGAAATGTGGAAGTTTTTCCAGATAATGATGCTTGGCATTATTGTGTATATTTTATTGTGTTAACACCATTTAGGGGTTATGGTTTCTGTAGTCATGTTTATGAAAATACCTAGTACCCTCAAAACAAAATGCCCTAAAATATTAGAAGTCTTCTATTCAATAGGTGACACTATTCACCTTTCCTTGGGGAGAAAACTGCCATCCCTCTTAGCGTTATGAACAAGTAGATGTATAAGCTCTTACAGATTTTAATTCAGGAACTATTGATGGCGTGTTGTTATATCAGGATATTCAATGAATCTCCCTAAAGAATTATAACAGAGAAAATTGTTATCTTTGAAAGATAAACAGAGAGTAGGACTAATTGGATCAAAACAGATAAATGTAAAATAACTTGTAAAAGGCAGAATGGATTCAAGAATATATAATTGAATATATTTTTGCAACATTACTAATATCTTGAAAATTACTAACTATTGAAAATTATACCTTGCTGTGTATTAAACATAACACATATAACATGAATCTGTGTATGTATGTATTTGATTGTGTAACAATTGCTAACCTGGAATTTGGGGTTCGAATGCCAATTCTTACCCATTGTTTATCCAAATACAATATATACCAGTGAGAAAGAGTTTGTGGATCACTGAAACACAGATGTTGCACAGGTTTTGAAAAGAGATCAAATCTTGGGGCCCTCCCTGGCACAAGGCATTAAGATCCAGTACCATGAGGTACTCCACAGCCACCGCAGCACAAGATTGATGCCCTAGCCAGGGAGTTGACCCACATGGCACAGTATATCTCTCCTGTCTCACCAGCTGCTCCCCTCAGCAGTGTGCTTCAGTGGATCTTCCTGTTCTGTTCCCCACTCTGTCTCCAGGGACTCTTCTAATGGTCCCCCCACCCCATCCCACGCCTCTGGCCAATGCCCCAGTTCTTGTATACATAAATAGTTAAATCTTTTAAAAATGAAAGAAAGAGAGAGAGAGAGAAGGAAGGAAGGAAGGAAGGAAGGAAGGAAGGAAGGAAGGAAGGAAGGAAGGAAGGAAGGAAGGAAGGAAGGAAGGAAGGAAGGAAGGAAGGAAGGAAGGAAGGAAGGAAGGAAGGAAGGAAGGAAGGAAGGAAGGAAGGAAGGAAGGAAGGAAGGAAGGAAGGAAGGAAGGAAGGAAGGAAGGAGACCAAATATTAACCAAGTCATGTATTGAGGAATAGTTGATAAAAGGTGCATTCCCAGGGCACTCAAATAAAAGGAAAGGACCACCCTGGTGGTGCTCCCTGGATTGAGCCCCAAACTGTGCAACATCCCTGGCACAGCAGTGTGAATTGGATACCTGGCCAGGGAGGGGACCCAATGGCACATCAGACCTCTCTTGCCTCACCTCTTCTCCCCTCAGCAGTGTGTTTCGGTGGGTCTGCCTGTTCTGCTCCCCACTGTTTCTGGTGAATCCTCTCACCACCCTAATACCTCTGGCCTATACCCCAGCTCTTGTATGCTTAAATAAATAAATCTTTAAAAATAAAAAATAAAAGGAGAAATAGGGTTACTGAAGTCCCTCCATGTATTCTCACAGGGGAAATAAATCACTGATCTATGAAATGTGCTGTTTTCCCTCGTTAGTTCTTGTCAGCACTATGAGCCTGGAAGACAAACCTCTCCTACTTAACTTTTTCTTCTCAAACTGCAAAAAATTTATTCAGTATGCTATTAACTGGGAACCCCTTGATTGCAACAACAACAAAATATCTCCTGGAGTCTAGAAATTTATTGAATTCTCATAAAATATTTATTAAATAAGTAACCAGAGATGACTTACTGATTGATTTGAAAGATAATAATAAAGGTTGACTGTTAATCTCTATGTCTGATCATTGTGGTTAGGGTTCTTGGTCTGTAGTTACTATTAAAACAAAATATTGCTTAAATTAACTGCTTCTTGTAATCTTTCCTAAGGAAGAAATTATATTCTTTTTTTAAAATTTTTTAAAAATTAAAAAAATTACTCTATATAATTTTTACATCATTCTTCATTTTTGTACAGTGTATGCTTTCTCATCTCGGGTATAGTCCTTCTGAAGTTTCTACAACCAATGCACCTTGTACCATCATCATAGTCCCTTGTGCTTTTCCCACCCCTGTTTTGTTCCTACTCTCTCATCCCTACATGTGGAGTGTCTCTGGTTTATAGTTGCCTGTTGATTTTTATTTTAACTTTATAATAATTATTTTTTCCCTGAACCCTTATTTGGATTCTCTACATTCCTCCTATAATTGAAACCATCCAATATTTTTTTTCTGACTTTTTTCACTGAGCATGATCCCTTCCATCTCCATCCATGTTTCTGCAAATGAGTTAATCTTTTTTGATTGCTGAGTAATAGTCCACTGTGTATATAAACTACAACTTCTTGAGCCAGTAATTTATTTTTGGGCATTTGGGTTATTTCCATATCTTACTTATTGTGACTAGTGCTACAATAAACATAGGGCACAGGTGTCCTTTTGAATTAATGTTTTTTTGTCCTTTGGGTAGATACCTAGGAGTTGAATTGCAGGATCTTATTGAGGCTCAATTTTGTTTCAGTTTGAAGAATCTCCACATAGTGGTTGGACCAGTTTGCATTCCCAGCAGAAGTGTAAGAGAGTTCCTTTTCTTCACATCCTCAACAACATTTGTTGTTGATAGGTTTTTTTGTTATTTTTGTTTAATTTATATTTTTTTAAAGATTTATTTATTTATGTGTACAAGAGCTGGCATACAGGCCAGAGCCATGGGAGGTAAGAGGATTCACCAGAGACCAACCGGGAGAACAGGAAGACTGACTGAAATACACTGCTGAGGGGAGCAGCAGGCAAGGCAGGAGAAATCTGCTGCACCATGTGGGTGCCCTCCCTGGACGGGGATCAAACTCGTGCTGCTGTCCAGTGAATTCTTCACAGTGCAATACTTAACCTGCACCAGGGAGGCCCTGTTGTTTTTGTTTTAATATGTGACATTCTCTCTGGTATAAGGTGGTATCTCATTGTGGTGTTGATTTGTATTCCCTGATTACAATTTATGTTGAACATTTTTTCATGTGCCTGCTGGCCATTTCATTTCCTATATGGAGAAGTGTCTTTTTAGCTATTCTGCCCATTTTTTGACTAGATTGTTTGATAAGTTTTTGTTGAGCCTTGTTAGATCTTTATAGATCTTTGTGATCAGACCCTTATCATTAGTATTGTGTGCAAAGATTTTCTCGCATTCAGAGGAGTGTCTCTTTGTTTTGGTTAATGTCTCCTTTGATACAGAAACTCTTTAATTTGATGTAGTCCCAACTGTTTATCTTTCTCTTAATTTTCTTTGCTTTGGGTGATGTGTCTTTAAAGATGTTAATAAGGTGTATGTCATGAAGTGTTTCGCCTATATTTTCTTCTATATATTTTATGGTTTCAGATCTTATGTCTAGTTCTTTAATCCATTTTGAGTTGGTTTTTGTGCATGGTATGATGTAGTGGTTTAAGTTCAATCCTTTGCATGTACCAGGTCAGTTTTCCTGGCACCATTTGTTGAACAAACTTTCTTTGTTCCATTGTATATTCTTTGCTCCTCTGTCAAAAATTAGTTGTCTATAAGCCTGTGGGTTTATTTTTGGTTTTTCCTTTTGAGTCCATTGATCTGATTAAAACTATGACTATTTGCAGATGATATAACAATATACATAGAGAACCCAAAAACTCCATAGTAAAACTAATCAAAAAAAATAAACCAGTAAAGTAGCAGAATACAAAATCAACACATAAAAACTAGTAGCTTTCTTATATGCAAATAGTAAATCTGAAAATGAAATCAAGAAAGTCATCACTTTTACACTGAAACAACAATAAAAAATCAAATATCTGGGAATAAACTCAACAAAAGAAGTTAACAAAGAAAATTACAAAATATTGTTTAAAAAAATAGAAGAAGAAACAAAGAAATGGAAGACATCCTTCTAAACATTTCTCTTGGATATACAATAAACACTATTCATTCAATTTGTGGAATAATGAACTCACCATCTCCTATACCATACACACTCCTCCTCATGAGTATTGTAGTTCAACTGATGAAACCATTCATCTTTTAAAAATGTGGAAATTAATCAATATTTTTTACTTTTTCTTACTATCATGTCTACTTTATTACTTATAACTGAATCTTTGATTTAATGTTGATTTTCTCCTTGCTAAGCTTATTATTTGTGGGAGTTTGTGGGAATAGCTACTATTTTCTTTCATTTTGAATTCATCTTTATTATAAAATGAGCTATCTTAAATTTTATTGCTCTTTCTTTATCAACACAGTATTCAGTACACCTTACCTGAACTCTAAAAACTTCCTGAAACAGCATTCAAATACTATGATTACTTAACACTATCTCTATAGCCTCAATTCCCACAATTCTTCAATGATTTAACTGCAGTAACTAACAACTTCCTTATAGTTTTCTGTAAACTTGATACTGTTTTTTATTTTAATTGATTTTTAAAAATTTCCTTTGCCAAGACTTCCTGCTACTTTTCTTTAGCTAGCTTCTATTCATTGAACTGAAGATAGTTTACAACTATAAACCATCTTCCTTAAATTCTCCCAGGTGCAATGATTCATCATTCATAGCATTCTTTGTCTCCTTGTCAGTTTATAAAACAGTTTGCTCACCAGTGTATACTATGATACTTTTTCTTAAGGGCAGTAGCCATATTGTATGCATCAAGAAAGTCTTAGAGTCCAATGTGGTACCAGGAAAAAAAAATGAGCAAGGAATATAGCTTTGTTGAATTGCAAGAAATCATTCTAAAACTGTATTATTTTGCTCTTTTTTCAAATAGTTATTTTCCTGTATATTTTCAAGTAGAAAATTCCTATTTACAAATGTACATGGTTTCACATCTATGGACAAATGTTACTAGACTGTAACTTATGATGTTATAGTTTAGTACTAATTTAGATAAAGTTGATTAAATTTTGGAACTTGGGTTCAGAGATATTAATTCATCTTTTTTATGATATTTGGAAGAAATGCCTTCAGGAAGCTTATTAGCAAATAGACAGTCTTGGATATTACTTACCCTACAGGGGTAAGTAACCAGGCATCTGGGTCTAGGAGACAGGGGTGGGGAGTGAGCTGAACATCTTTACGTGATTTATGTTATCTATGAATGTGTCTTGTACTCCGTGAGGGAGGTATAAGTGGTGACCATTTTATTTGCTTATATTTGTTACAAACGATATGATGACCAAAGTAATGAACTAATATATGTTTTAGGGAAGAATGGTAGCAGGTATTTCAATTTGGCATAAGCAAAAATATTTGGCTACTGAAAAATCATAAGGTGTGATTTAAGACTAATGTGTTCTAAAAACTAAAACAGTTTTTGTAATTTACATGTCACCATGACAAGTTTTCTCTTGTGACCAATTCATAATTTAACTCTGCTACCATATATTAGAGAAAAAAACAATGTCAGGTGTTTTAATTCTTCCTGAATAGTATTAATTGCTTCCAGCTGTAGCCAAGATGATTCTGGATGAACCTGCACCTAGCATTAAAGATAACAATAGAAACTCCAATTTTATCAATTTAAAAATATAATCTGCATATCATGATATATTTTGTCAGCCTCACATCAAACATAGCAACAACACTGTCAACTGTCTTGAAATTAGCTGATGAAACATAAAGAATATAAGAATGTATTATCCTGTCTTTATGGTTTCAAGTATAATTCATCATCTCATTATTTATGACTTTGATGATGTCCTTATTCCTTTCCAAGCAGAAATGTATGAAGTGACTTACTCTACTGTAAAGAGAACACATGCATCATAGATAAATGAACTTTCAGGTTTAACAGACCACAAGATATCTTCAATAGGTTGCCTTTTAAAATTGGTATATAAATGGTTTCAAAAATGAGGTAGTGATGTCCACATTTTGTATTATAGATGCCTTCTCAGTCTCTGTGCTATTTTGTTTATTTCTGCTCTGTGTCTGTGCCTGTATTGGTGAATGGAACTTCCAAAAACAGGAAATCTTTCTAATGGGAATATGGGTAGTCAGAAAAACTTAAGCTGGGCCTCCCTGGTGGCGCAGTGGGTTAAGCAATGGTCTATGAAGCAAACCGGAGCCACTGCAGCACAAGTTCGATCCCTGCTGCCGGCCAGGGGTGGGACCCACATGGTGCAGCAGACCTCTCCTGCTGTGCCCGCTGCTCCCCTCAGCAGTGTACTTCTGTTGATCTGCCTGTTCTGCTCCCCGCTCTCTGTGGTGAATCCTCTCACCCCCACACCTCTGGCCTGTACCTCAGTGCTTGTATGCATAAATAAATAAATTAAAAAAAAAAAAAAAGAAAAACTTAAGCTGCTAGTTTATGTATGTTTCTGCATAACTTCTGCAGTCTCCACACACTCATACTTTTCACATCACTAGAGAAGCAGTTTAGATAATGTATTAGTTTCCTAGGAATGCTGAAACAAATAACCGTAAACTTAAGAGAGAGAGAGAGAGAGAGAGAGAAATAAAGAAATTTCACAGCTTTCTAATCCAAAGATATAAAATCAAGGTGGTGGACAGAATCATTCTTCATCTACAGGCAAGGCTATAGACTGGAATCCTTCCTTGCCTCATCCAATTCTGATAACTGTGTATTCCTTGGTATGTGACAGAATAACCCAATCTCTGCCTTCCTCTCATAGCAACACCTTTTCCTCTTCTGTCTCTTAAAAGGACTTCTTGACATTGGATATAGGGTCATCAGAGCAATTCAAAGTGATTTTATCACAAAATTATTAATTTAGTGATATCTTTAAACATTCCTCTTTCCAAATAAGATTACATTTACATGTCTTGGAATTATAGTGTATGTATTCTGTTTTTAAAGAGCATCATCATTCAATCTACTGTTAATTCAGCTGAATACCCAGGTGTGGAACTGGAAGAAGATATTGTCCTCTTCTATTTGGCAACCAAATTCCCTCTGAGTGTCCTTACATGAGAGAGAATATGAAGATTTTCCTCACTACTGTGAAAAATCTCAATTAAAAATCACCTTCAACCATTGCTTATCTTCCATTTCTCTTATTATTTCATTTATTTGCCTTCTACTTTCTTTTTAAATGCATCTCTCTTTGTTGGCTTTCTCTTTGTTTCATGCTTTTCTTCCTTGGGGATTCCCTCATAGACTTTGGGGAAATAGATACATAAATATATCTTTTTCCTGAAATCCAATTTGTAAGGCAACTTTTCAATGATGAAGAGGTGTTAAGAGTGTGTTGATAAATATATACACAAGACCAAGAAAGAAAGAGAATAATTAATAGAGAAGTGAATTGATAGACACTAACAGAAGGGTGTGAAGTGAGTTTATAACTTATTGTTTGAAAATGTGTAAAAAAGACAGATTTATATATATTTTTAAAGATTTATTTATACATATGAGAGCTGGGGTACAGGCCCAGGGGTGTGAGCACAGGCCAGAGGTGCGGGTGGTGAGATGATCCACCCAAGGCAGAGTGGGGAGCAGAACAGGCTGATCTACTGAAATACACTACTGAGGGGAGCAACGGGCAAGGCAGTGGAAGTCTGCTGTGCCATGTGGGTGCCCTCCCTGGCTGGGGAATGAACTCCCGCTGCTGTGCCATGATGCTTCACAGTGTAGTGCCCAACCCATTGCGTCACCAGGGAGGCCCAAGACAGATTTATATTAGAGAGGAATTACATGAATTCTCAAACTACAGAAGATAACAATGTACAAAGAAAATATGAGTAAGAATCATCCCACAGTACTCTTCTAGTGTTCTGAATAATTCATGCATGAAAGTATTTCAATCATTGGTGTCAAGTTTATGTATATCTTTTTAAAGTATCTCTATTAACATGTATTATGAATGCCTAATATATACTAACCCAGTCAATACACTGACTCTGTAACAAAAACAGATCCTGTAATGTTGTTACCCAGATTTGGCTGTGGTAGGCACTTCTGCAAATGTTCATTTCCCTGGTTTCCACAATTGAGAAAATATGGCATCTGCTAGAAAAACAACTACAAAAATTGAAACAAATAGCATAAAATTTTAAACTGAGATTCATAATGTCAAATTGTACTAAATGGAAATAATACTTGAATGGTTTTGGATATTTAAAAAATACATGAATGTCAGAGCTGTGCTTATTCTCTCTTCAGAACAGTTGTGTTGTTTTTTTTTTTTTTTTTCCACAGTGCATTAAATAAAGCTTAAGTAGTAGTAGTCATGCTGTTGAGGATCTTAATAGAATTTAAAACTAGAATATAATGTTGTATCTTCATACTCTAGTATGGGGGAAAAAGAATTCTATGATTTTTTTTTTTAAAGATTTATTTATTTATACATACAAGAGCTAGGGTATAGGCCAGAGTCCAGGGCGGTGAGAGGATTCACCAGAGACAGAGTGGGGAGCAGAACAGGCAGACTGACTGAAACACACTGCTGAGGGAAGCAGCGGGCCGGGCAGGAGAGGTCTGCTGCGCCATGTGGATCACCTCCCTGGCCGGCGGCAGGGATCGAACTCATGCTTCAGTGACTGCAGTTTGCTTCATAGTGCGTTGCTTAACCCACTGTGCCACCAGGGAGGCCCCAGAATTCTATGATTAATTTATACCTTTTGCTGTAGTTGTTAAAGATGACTATCAGAGTTTATCAATGCTATATAACAACATAAAGTACTTCTATAGCATCCTTATTCATATTATAAACTTTCACTGGAATGATAGCTTTAATATAACTTACATGTTTGCATTTCAGCCCTAGTGATATGCAGATAAAAATTGACATTTTTCAGAAAAGAGGAAAATTTCAGTATGCATTTTGGTGTATGCATTTTTTAATAGTTTGTTTTTTTCTGTTCTTTGAACTTTTGTTCTGTAGTGAAGTCCTAGAAGTCTCCTACCTTGCTAAGATCAAAAAAAGAACATAGTTGTTCCTAGAAAGCTTTAGCTGCCTTTTAAATTCTTCCAACACTGGGTACTTCTCTGTAAATTTCACCATGTTTGTAAGGCAATTCCTTCTCCTAATTTCTACAACCATAATTATAAATGTTCTGATTCCTAAATCATTGTGACCTTTAAACATGTCTGTTTCATTTTTGTGTGCAGTAAATTCAGATTTCTTCATCAAAAGCAACTTTTTGTTGCAAAAGTAATTTCAAAATCAGTCCCCATCCTAACAGCACAGTTTGGTCTACTTAGAAGTGAGAAAACAATATTAGCTGATGTTTGTCACCTGTGTTTGGGATCACATGACTTCCAGGAAGTACACTCATAAATTCCCATAATGCCAGGATCCTGACAACGTTATCTTGTTTGTTATCTGCAGTTGCTCTTGTTCAAAAGTTATATAAACATATGTTTCTATGATGTCTATATCCCTAACAACTGTTTATATAATTTCCCTGCATTATGGGTGAGTGTATGGCTTTTCTACTGGAAAATTCCTTTCTTTTTTAACATGAAAGATACATCAGGGGCCTCCCTGGTGGCACAGCGGGTTAAGCAACACACTATAAAGCAAACTGCAGCCACTGCAGCATGAGTTTGATCCCTGATGCAAGCCAGGGAGGGAACCCACATGGCATAGCAGACCTCTCCTGCTGTGCCGGCTGCTCCCCTCAGCAGTGTGTTTCAGTCAGTCTGTCTGTTTTGCTCCCCACTCTGTCTCTGGTGAATCCTCTCACACCCCACACCTCTGGCCTGTACCCCAGTTCTTGTAAGAATAAATAAATACATCTTTTTGAAAAAAAAGATATATCAGACTCTAAACACTTTACTTCTATCTCTGAATAATGATAAATAAGCAGAAACAATTTGTATTTTTGAAAACATATTTATATCTTTTTTAAAAAGGCTAAAAATACTGCATAATTTTCAATTTCCATATGGCCCATTAGAATTTTTATATTGTCCATTGTCTACCCAAGAATGTACTTTGGTTTTTTGTAACTTTCAAAGCTATTTTTGGATCTGTTACAAGGCAAGGATGAATCATTCACATTCTTTTTGGGACATGAGTTGGCTCAAGGCCAAAGCAGTCAGAGGAATTTCCATGAATCTTGTTTTAGTCCTATCTGTGTAAAAGTCCATAGATAATTTTAATAAAATACCTGTTAAGTGAGAGTTAGCTTCACTTTTACTTCTGTAACCCCTTTGAAGGAAAATACAAATGTGAAGAAGTCATCTTGGTGAGTAGTTTAGATCATAAACTCTGGGTTCAGTTTTGTATTCAAATCCTAGCTCTGACAATTGGTAGTTGTGAAACTTTAATAAATATATACCTCTGTGCTTAAACTTTATTTCCATACATCTAACATTAAGATATAGAAGCTCTAACTCTTACAGGATGATTTTGACAATTAAGCAGGATAATCTCTATGGAGCCCTTAAGTAAAAATGCTTTGCACAGTGTACATATAAATTCTAATTATCATTAAAAATTTAGTTCATACAGAAATAATATTTTGAGAAAAGTTCTCTTTAGTACTTCACATAAAGACAATTATTTGTATAATTAAAGGCAACCTATAATGCTAAAGAAAGGAAAATACAATTGTTAGGAGAAGCAGAAGAGTTCTGTTTGAAACTTCTTTAAAATAACACTTTGGATCAACTATTACCATATGTTCTTATTATTTAAATATTGTTGATTTGACTTGTAAAACATGCACACTTGTTTTAAAAGAAAAGAGATAAAAACAGATTTGGAAGTGACCCTAATAACTAATTATTTAAGAATTGGGCCCACCCTGGTGGTACAGTGGGTTAAACAATGCACTACGATGCAAACCGCAGTCACTGCAGCACGAGTTTGATCCCTGCCGCCAGCCAGGGAGGGGACCCACATGGCACAGCCGACCTCTCTTGCTGTGCCCGCTGCTCCCCTCAGCATTGTGTTTCTGTCAATCTGCCTGTTCTGCATCCTGCTCTGTCTGGTGGATTCTCTCACCACCCCCCACACCTCTGGCCTGTACCCCAGCGCTTGTATGCATAAATAAATAAATCTTTTTTATTTTTTTTATTTGCAGTAAAATGTATTTTAACTTATTTATGGTCTTTTTTTTTATTAAAATATTTTAAAATTTACATATACTTGCCATTAATTGTAATCCCCATGTATTCCCCATCACCATCTCACCAGTGCACCATCACCTCAGTCCCTCGTTTTCCCATCTTCCCTCAACCCTCCCCCTCCCTTCCAAATAACTAATTATTTAAGAATCATGAGAAATGCATATTGTTTTGTTAATATTCCCATGAATTACTCTTGACCTACCTTTTTTGCCCACTTTCTTCTAACTAGGTTATTCTGGGCAGACAGTTAGCATATGATAAATGTGTACTGTGAGTAATTTACTATTTGTAGGGCTAACTGAACAAAGACAAAGGACTTAAAAAAAAAAGTAATCAGCTGCTTCTGGGTTGTTTCATGGTCCTAAACTTGAAATATTAATTAATACTTTAAAAAGGGACACTTTATTTTTCCTCCTACGTAAGTACAGAAGCAATACATCACTGGGGGTATATAAGCTGCTTTTAAACAATACATAATTTCACTTTGTTCATATAGTTGTGCCCTTCACATGTTTTGAAATTTATCAGTGAATGGCTGTCATCAGTCTTAATAGGTCCCTTGTACATGCACAATTGCAAGGTACTTAGGGAAAGGCAAAAGGGAAGGAATGTGGTCCTCTGGCATACAATTAACTATCTAAATGTCAATATGTAGAGTCCAGATTTTTAGCACTTTTAAAATTGACCCAGGACTTCATTGCCTAGTGAATAAGGGGATGAACAGGTTTGGAAAGGGCAGCTGAAATAGATAGGAAAGCAGGGGCAGAGGGGAGATGATTGTGACAAAATCCAGAGTGAAGCAACAGATCAAGGCCAACAGTTCCAAAGAAACAACTGCACCATTGCCCCTTCATATAACCCCCCAAAGGAGAAAACAAAAACTAGCAAAATACCAACAGATAAAATAAGCCTCCTAAGTCTTGCCTGTGGTAACTCATTTGAGTCCCCTTCTGGTAACAGGAGTTGTGCTGCTTTGCTGCTTTTACTCCAAATAAAGATCTGCATTTCTCTGCCTCACATAAACTTTTTGCTGTGCATACGCCACTGTCTTTTCTGCTATATCTATTGCAAATGGGGAAACCAAGAACTTGAGGGAGAAGTGACAATTATGTTTTCACTAGGATATTAGAATGTTCTTGGAAGTCATGAAAAAAATGCCTAAAAGTGTCATATCCCTACCTTTAAAAATGTCATACATGGAGAAGGGGGAAAAAATGGCAGTGAAGAGACATTAAGATAGAGTTCTTCCAGAAGAAATAGGCAACAGGGAGAATATACAGCAGGTCCCTGCAAGAACAGGGACATGGTGGATAAACTGATGATACTGGCAACCTACCCAAAGAAGAGAATCACATTGAAGAGGGACAAATAGAGAGAAAAAAAACAAAATCCTGCTGCTCTTCCTCCCTCTCTCATCCCCCCACCCCTACACAAATCCAGAAGACCTTAACCAACAGAAGAGAAGCTAGAGATACCATGTGTGGCAAGGGACCACAATGAGCATCAAACTCCAAGACCTGAAACTGTGGAGAGCTGTGTGGAAGCTGGCTGGCAACAGAGTGAGAGACCTGCGTGGGGTGAGTGCAGACCCAACACCATTGCAGGAAACTGGAGAAGCAAGGTCCAGTTGGTTGACGTGGAGAGGTGCATTTGGCTTTGGGAGTCCACACAGACAGTTTGAGACAGTTGGATATTGCCCGGGAGACATGGAACGGAGGCAGAGACAGAGCCTAGATTGGACCAAAGCCCGGGCTTGGCACAGCACAGAATGTCATTGTAATCCTCCATGCCCTTGAGGCGCCATTCCACTTTAGCCTTGCTCAGCTTGGCTGCAGGACCCACAGCAGCCAAGATATTTGGTGTTTGAGATAGTCAGATATCACCATGGCCAGGGGCTGAGTGCCTAGGACCAGCACAGAGACAGCCTAAGTGTGGGTTTAGCCCAGTTCAGGGCTCAATCACAATCCTGTGTGCTCTCAGTACCATGTGACTAAGGTAGTCTGGGGGTGCCCCAGAGCTAAAAAGTAGACACCTGAGGGCCCTCACAGAGGCAAACCCACATGGTCCAACCACAAACAAAGGACAGTCCCCAAGAACAAACACAGAAAAGTGCCTGTGATTGGGATACCTCAGGCGGTCATGCCCCCATCATAGGGCCGTGGGGAAGAGCTTGTAATTGTACACTGAGGTGAAGCCTCCTTCTATACCAAGAAAGTCCTGTTGGACATCTGGATCCTGAATGCTGAGACATCCAGACAAGGTCAGGTGGGCATACAGAGTCTGAGACAGGCACAGCTGGGGTGCAAGCCACTCCGTGGCTGCCTCTCCCCCCACTCCCCACCGAGAGACTGGTGAGACTCCTGACTTCTCTCCACCTCATTTTTTTCTTTCTTTTTCCTTTTTCTTTCTTTTTTTCTCCTTTCTTTTTTTCCCCTTTTCTTTTTCTTTTTTCTCTTCTTTTTCCTTTTTTTCTCTTTTCTTCTTTTTTCCTTTTCTTTTATGGAAAGGCATTAAGGGGAACCTCATCAGCTAGTCCCTACATAGGAGGACTCTTTGTACTCCAAGTCCTCAGGTGGAAGGAGTCCTCAGGAGCACCATCACCCACCCAGTTACCACAAAGTACCTGAAAAATTCCCATACCTGCTGCTGCAGTTCAATCAGCATCACACCTCACCCCTCCCCATGCATTTTTGTTGTTGTCATTGTTTTTGTGGGGGGTTTTTGTGTCTTTTTTTGGGGGGGTTGCTTTTGTTTGTTTCTTTCTTTCTTCTTTCTTTCTCTTTTGCTTTTATCTTTCTTTCAATATCTGCCACAACAGAAGACTACTCGAGCCTTTACCTGCCACAGAGGAACAGATAACAGATATACCTAAACAGCAGGAAGAAAAATCAGAAATCATGCCCACCAGCACCAACAGTACCAGGGCACAACAGACTCAAAGTCGAAGACTAAAAATGGGAAGAAAGAAAAATTCCAATGAGCAAGAAGGCTCATCCAGAAACAATACACCACAGAAAGAAAGTCAACATCTAGAACCTGATAATATGGTACAGAAGAATGTGCAGACCTTACAGACAAAGAACTACTAAAGTCCATGATGAGAACACTCAAGGAAATGAGGAATGAGATGGAATCCCTGCAGAAGAAAATAAAAGAAATGGAGGAAAGGGGGGGAAAATAAATGAAATGAATTGGAGAGAAAAGGAAGAGCTCAAGAATTCTGTGAAAGCAAGGAAAACAGAATAGAAGAAATGGAAGAATGAGTCAGTACTCTTGAAGACACAGACATAAAAAGAACCAAAAAAGACAGGGAAAGAAATAAAGATGAAAGAGAATGAAGAAACACTTTGAGTACTATCTGACACTATGAAGAAAGGAAACATAAGAATCATAGGTATACCAGAGGGAGAAGAGAGGTAAAAGGCTCCAAGAACCTATTCAAAGAGATCATTAAAGAGAACTTCCCAAGCTTTAAAAAGGAAATAAAAATAGATATACAAGAAGCTATAAGAATGCCAAATTACCACAATGAATGGTAAACTGCAGCAAGACACATCATAGTAACTTATTCAAAGGTCCAGGACAAAAAAAAAAGAAAGAAAGTGACAAGGATGAAGAAACAGATAACCTACAAAGGAAAATCAATCAGGCTGACATCAGATTTCTCCAAAGAAAACTAAAGGCAAGAAGAGAATGGAGAGACATACTCAACAAACTCCACATCAACAAATTCCAACCAAGAATACTCTACCCAGCAAAGCTCTCCTTCCTCTCTGAGGGAAAAATAAGAACCGTCTCAGACAAAGTCTACAGAAATTCACTAGTATAAAACCCCCACTCCAAAATATTCTACAAGACACCTTAGAACTAAAACAAACTGAAGAATGAATAAAAGAAGGTGAAAAATATAACCAAAAAAAGGCAAACAAAATGGCAAAGATGAATGCCAGGGTATCAATTTAAACTGTAAATGTAAATGGACTAAACTCATCAATAAAAAGAAACAGAGTATCAGGCTGGATTAAAAACAAAACCCAACCTTTTGCTGTCTAGGAAACACACTTCACTAGGAAATACAAACACAGACTAAAAGTAAAAGGCTAGAAAACAGTTCTTCAGTCAAATGGACCAAAAAATAAGGCAGGAACAGCAATACTTATATCAGATAAAACAGACTTTAAACTAAAAAAGATTAAAAGAGACACAGATGATCATTACATTATGATCAAGGGGACAATAAATCAGGAAGACATAACACTCGTCAACATATCATATACTCATCAAATGAAGGAGCAACAAAATATATCAGACAGCTAATAACATCTCTGAAAACAGATATAAAAGAAAATACATACATAGTAGGAGACTTCAACACATCACACTCACCAATGGATAGATCAACAAGACAAAAAAATAAGCAAAGACATTCAAGTTCTAAACAAGGATCTAGACCTCATGGGCTTAATGGACATCTGTAAACACTACACACCAAAAAACCTGAGCATACATTTTTCTCAAGTGCATGTGGATCATTCTCTAGGATTGATCACATACAGGGATAAAAGACAAACATCAGCAGATACTCTAAGATCGAAATCATACTAGCTATCTCCTCTGACCATGAAGCTATCGAGCTAGAAATAAATCATGCAAATAAAACAAAGAAACCCCCCCCCAACACATGGAGATTGAAACCCACACTACTGAAAGACTATTGGATCAATGAGGAGATCAAAGAAGAAATTAAAAAATATCTTGAGATGAATGATAATGAGGACACAACTCTCCAGAATATATGGAATACAACAAATGCAGTTGTAAGAAGAAAATATATAGTAATACAGGCACACATCAAGAAACAAGAAGGAACTCAAAGAAACAAACTAATCTCACACCTTAACGAACTGGAAAAAGAACAACGAAAAAACCCAAAAGCCAGTACAAGAAAGGAAATATCCAAAAAAATCAAAGCAGAAATAAATGAATTAGAAGTTAAGAAAACAATCCAAAAGGTCAATGAAACCAAAAACTGGTTCTTCAAAAAAACCTAACAAAACAGATAAACCTCTAGCCAAAAAAAAAAAGAACACACAAATAAATAGGATTACAAATGAAAGAGGACAAATCACAACAGACACAGCAGAAATGAAAAGAATAATAAGAGATTACTATGAAACACTATAGGCAGATATGCACACAAGTTCAACAACCTAGAAGAGATACACACATTTCTACAACTTTACAATCACCCAAAGTTAGATAAAGAAGATATGGAACACCTAAACAGTTCAGCTATAAGAAGTGAAATTGATACAATAATCAAATCCCTCCCCAAAAATTAAAGTCAGGATCAGATGGCTTTACAAATGAATTCTACAAAGCATTCAGAAATGAATTAGTACCTATCCCACACAGACTATTTCAAAAAATTGAAAAAGAAGGGATACTACCAAATACATTTTATGAAGCCAACATTACACTAATACCAAAACCGAACAAGGACAACACAAAAAAAAGAAAACTACAGACCAATCTCTCTAATGAACAGACGCAAAAATCCTCAACAAAATCTTAGCCAACAGAATCCAACAATGCATCAACAAGATAATCCACCATGACCAAGTATGATTTATCCCAGGAACACAAGGATGGTTCAATATTCGAAAATCAATAAATGTAATCCACCACATCAACAAAGAGAAGAAAAAAAATAACACATGATTATATCAATAGATGCTGAGAAAGCTTTTGACAAAGTTCAGCATCCATTTATGATGAAGGCCCTTGGAATTCTTGGGATAGAAGGACCATATCTAAACATAATAAAGGTCATATATGACAAGCCCATAGCCACTATCATTCTCAATGGCGAAAAGTTAAAATCCTTTCCCCTGGGCCTCCCCAGTGGCGCAGTGGGTTAAGCAACACACTATGAAGCGGGCCGCAGCCGCTGCAGCACGAGTTCGATCCCTGCTGCCGGCCAGGGGTGGGACCCACATGGCGCGGCAGACCTCTCCTGCTGTGCCCGCTGCTCCCCTCAGCAGTGTACTTCCCTTGATCTGCCTGTTCTGCTCCCGCTCTCTGTGGTGAATCCTCTCACCCACCCCCACACCTCTGGCCTGTACCCCAGTGCTTGTACGCATAAATAAAATAAATCTTTAAAAAAATAAAATAAAATCCTTTCCCCTAAGATCTAGAACAAGACAAGGCTGCCCTCTTTCACCACTGCTCTTCAATATAACACTGGAAGTCCTGGCCAGAGCAATAAGGCAAGAAAAAGGTATACAAGGTATCCAAATAGGGAAAGAAGAAGTAAAATTATCATTGTTTGCAGATGACATGATAATATACATAGAGAACACCAAAAACTCTACAGAAAATCTAATCAAGCTAATTGGCCTGTTTAGCAAAGTAGCAGGACACAAAATCAACACCCAAAAATCAGTAGCCTTCCTCTACACAAACAACCAAGCTGAAGAAGAGGAAATTAAAAAAAATCCCCTTTATAATTGAAACCAAA
>JAGFMF010011417.1:354646-377138 GCA_019455555.1 Galemys pyrenaicus
TGGGCAAAAGAGCTAAAAAGGCAATTCTCCAAAGAGGACATGCAAATGGCCAGCAGGCATATGAAAAAATGCTCAACTTCTCTTGTCATCAGAGAAATGACAATCAAAACCACTATGAGATACCACCTCACACCAGTGAGAATGACACGTATCAAAAAAGTAGCAACAAATGTTGGCAAGGATGTGGAGAGAAAGGAACTCTCTTACACTGCTGGTGGGAATGCAAGATGGTCCAAACATTATTGAAAGCAGTATGGCGGTTCCCCAATCTACTAGGAATGGAACTTCCATAGGTTTCAGCAATCCCACTCCTAGGAATATACCCAAAAGACACAAATACACTGATTCAAAAGAATACCTGCACCCCTAAGTTTATAGCAGCACTCTTTACAATAGGGAAGACGTGGAAATAACCTAAGCACCCAAAAACAGATGAGTGGGTTGGGAAGCTGTGGTACATATACATGATAGCATACTATTCAGCAATCAAAAATGAAAAACTAGATGCATTCATAGGAACATGGATGGAACTAGAAGAGATTATGCTCAGTGAAATAAATCAGAAGGCAAAAGAAAAATACCATCAAAGAAAAAGGATCAAGGAAAGGAATAAGAACAACAACAATAATAATAATAACAATAAAGACACAAAAACCCAAAATGAAAAGACAAGGACAAATTGGGGACAGTTGGTGGGGAGGGGGGAGGGGAGGGTTGAGGGCAGACGGGAGCACAGGGGACTGAGGTGATGGTGCACTGGTGATATAGTGATGGGGAATACATGGGGGTTATAATTGATGTCAAATATATATAAATAAAGCAATTTTTTTTTTTTAAAATCACACACACACGAAAAGATAAACTAGAGTCATTCATAGTAACATGGATGGAGCTAGAAGGGATTATGGTCAGCGAAATAAGTCAGAAGGCAAAAGAAAAATACTGGATGGTTTCACCCCTAGGAGGAATATAAGGGAAACAATTAAGTGACCAAGGAAGAGAATAACAATAATAATATTAAAAAAAAAGACAATGACACATCAGACACTTCTTGGGGAGGGGGGAGGGAATTGGTTGAGGGCCGAAAGAGTACAATGGTGAAATGGTGTTGGGAAATCCATGGGGACCACAAATGATGTCAAAAATATATAAATAAAATTTTTAAGAAAAGAAAGAAAAAAAAAGTCAAGGACAGACTGGGGACACCTGGTGGGGAGGGGAGGGGGAGGGTTGAGGGAAGATGGGAACACGAGGGACTGAGGTGATGGTGCACTGGTGAGATGGTGATGGGGAATACATGGGGATTACAATTAATGGCAAGTATATGTAAATTTTAAAATATTTTAATAAAAAAAATTAAAAAAAAAAGTCATACATTCAGGGCCTCCCTGGTGGCGCAATGGGTTAAGCAATGCACTATGAAGCAGATCGCAGCCACTGCAGCATAAATCCAATCCATTCCTCTGGCCAGGGAGGTGACACACATGGCACAGCAGACCTCTCTTGCTTTGCCTGCTGCTACCCTTGGCAGTGTATTTCAGTTGATATGCCTGTATGTTTCCTGCTTTGTCTCTAGTGAATCCTCCCACTGCCCCACGCTTCTGGCCCGCACCCAGTTGTTGTATACATAAATAAACAAATCTTTAAAAAAAGTCATACATTCATTGTACCATATGGTATTCATATAATTTTCTTGATGTTTTATTGACTTGATCTGAACAAAAACCCCTGAGATAAATATAGTTGATAGGATGGAACTGTGTCAGAGATAATGTTTTAAAAAAGACCTGAGAGAAGAAAGCATTTATTGTACAAAATGTACAAAAATTAACAATGATGTAAAATGTATTTAAATAAATAATTTTTTTAAATAAGGATTTAAGGGAAAAAAATGAACCTATAAACCTCTGCAACTAGGTAGAAGGTTTTTTGGCTCAAAGTCTAAAATGTGTTTTTAGTACATGGATATGTGGATGGATGAATGGATAAATAGATGGATACATCGGAAAAATACTGACCAAATATGCAAATCATATTAGAAAATTTTACTTAAACTCAGAGCTAATTTCCATGTTATCATTCCTTGAGATAAAGGGATGTTTCAGGCATGTATAAAAATATGTGAACAAATGTGTTAATTAACATGTGCTTAACTAAATTTGAATAAATCAATCATTTTCATAAAAAATAAAATATGTGTCTCCAACCTTAGTAGAGAGGCTAAGACAAAGTGTAAGGCACTGAAACAAATTTGCATGTTCTCTTAACTAAGAGGCTGTATCTTAAAACTAATATATATCTATATAACTATCAGCCTGATTTCAAAACTTAACCAGTTCCTGAGGAACTGATCCATTATCTCCTTTAATCTTGCATCTGAAAGTAATTACTAGAATTTATTATTCATTGTTTAACAGTAATATAGAATGAGGAAAATTTCCCATCCCCTGTACATTGCAGTTGGGCCAGAGGGTCAGGCAGAATCACAAGAGTCCAAAGCTGAGCATGTGTTTGTACTTTCCTTTTTCATTTATTCCAGTCCCACTCAGTTACTTCACAGTCTTACAATGCATCAGAAGCACTAGGGAGATGGGCATTAGGTCAAACATGTGCAACTTTACTGAAAGGATTTTACAGGATATTCAAAGATGATTATTATTACTAGTATGTTTTTACAACTTTTCAAGCAAATTTAAGATCTAATCCCCACAGATTTGAGACTCCTCGCAATTGTAGCCTGACATGGAAACTATTTATTCAACCATCTTCACAGTAGTTTCCATTTATTAAATTTCAATACCACTTACTCCTGTAACTGAAAATGGTTAATATGAACATTATGTGATATCTTGAAAAAAAAATAAAAGTCATTAAGTCCTCAGAAAAAAATAAAACTTACATCTGTTTCAGGTTCTAGTTTCAAGATTTATTTATTTGTTTTAAAGATTTGTTTTTGCATACAAGAGCTGGGGTACAGGTCAGAGGTGTGAGGTTGGTGAGAGGATTCACCAGAGACAGAGTGGGGAGCAGAACAGACAGACTAACTGAAACACACTGCTGAGGGAGCAGCGGGCGAGGCAGGAAAGGTCTGCTGCACCATGTGGGTCAGCTCCCTGGCCAGGGATGAAACTCATGCTGCTGTAGCTGCAGATGCTTCACAGTATGGTGCTTAACCCCTTGCGCAGCCAGGGAGGTCCCCAGTTTCAAGATATGGGTAAACAATTTCTTTCTTTGCTGAAATTCAACTGCTAGGTTCAATTTGAAGTCCTTTAAAAGACAATATAAATGAAACTCTCTGCCAAGAAAACATTCCTCAAAAGAGACTAAGGGGGAAACATTACACACTTAATTTTTGTAAAAACCCCAAACTATTACCAGTAAAGAGTGGGCTCCAGATGGCTCTGCTTGGCTAAGATAACGTCTCCGGTAACAATAGACATGAAAGAATGACTCATTACTATAGCAACTGGGAGTTTTCTTATAATGAAATCCCATTCAAAAACAAATTACACCACCTTATATCTAACTTGTCCTCTTTAATCCAGATTCACTCTGGATTAAAGATTTCAAAGTCATTTTTTCATAGAATGCCAGTTTGCATAACGTTTCTTATCTTTTACTTATAATACACCATCTTCCTGAAGTATTTATTTTAATTATCTTTATCAAGGTAACATTGGTAACTATATGTGTTTATGGGTATATAGGTTCACAAAACTATACCACCACCAATACCCCAGTAATCCTCATCATAATCCTTTCAATAGACTATATTTTAAATTTTTATATATGTATATTACATCATTGTTTATTTTTGTACAATGTTCGATTTCTCCTCTCAGGTGTAATCCCCATAAAATTCCCACCACCATATCACCCATGAACCATCACCATAGTCTTATGCTCTTCCCTCCACTGTTTTGATCCCTCTCACTCCCCCTTCTCCGCGGTAAGTATGTAGTTTGCCTGCTAATTTTGTCTTTTTTTTTCTTGACCCTCTGTTTTGTTTCCCTATAGTCCTTCTATAACTGAAACCATCCAATATGTTTCTTTTTCCCTCTGAATTATTTCACTGAGCATAATCCCTTCCAACACCGTTATCTTTTGTGATTGGTGGATAGTATTCCATTGTGTATACGTACCACATCTTCTTGATCCAATCATTTGGTTTGGGGCATTTAGGTTGTTTTCATATCTTAGCTATTGTAAAAAGTGTTGCAATAAAAGGAGCACAGGTTTTCTTTCAAATTAATGTTTTTGTGTCCTTTAAGTCGATTCCTAGGGGTAGAATGCTGGGTCATACAGTAGCTCCACTTTTAGTAGTTTGAGGTGCCGCCATACAGCTTTCCATGGTAGTTGGACCAATTTGCATTCCCATCAGCAGTGTAAGAGGTTTCCTTTTTCTCTGCATCGTTGCCAGCATTTGTTGCTTACATTTTTTTTTTTTAATATGGGCCTTTCTCACCGTTGTGAGGCAGTATCTCAATATGGTTTTGACTTTCATTCCCCTGATAGTAAGTGATACTGAGCATTTTTTCATGTAACGTCTGCATTCCTCTTTGGATAAGTGTGTTTTTAGCTCTTCTACCCATTTTTTGACTGAATTATTTTCTTCATTTTTGTTGAGTCATGTGAGCTGTTTGTAGAACTTTGAAATCAGTCCCTTATCAGTTTTATGGAGTGCAAATATTTTTTTCCAATCTGTAGGATGTCTCTTTGTTGTAGTTATTGTCTATTTTGGTATACAGAAGATTTTTAGCTATTTTTTTAAAAAAAGATTTATTTATTTAAGCAAATAAGAACTGGGGTACAGGACAGAGGTGTGAGTGGTGAGAGGATTCACCAGAGACAGAGTGGAGAACAGAACAGGCAGATTGAAATACACTGTTGAGGAGAGCAGCAGGTGAGACAGTAAAGGCCTGCTGCACCATGTAGGTCAGCTCTGTGGCTGGGGATCCAATTCCTGTTGGAGTGGCTGGAGATAGCTTCATAGAGCTGCAAATTAACCTCTTGTGCCACCAGAGAGCCCAGAAGCTTTTTGATATAATCCCAGCTATTTATCTTTTCCTTCACTTTCTGTTCTTCTAGAGATGAGTCCTCAAAGCTATTTTTGAGGTACATGTCATGGAGTATTTTCCAATGTTTTCTTCTATGTACTTTATGATTTCAGGTCTTCTGCTCAAGTCTTTCATCTATTTTCAGTTGCTTTTTGTGTATGGTGTGAAATAGTGGTCTAGTTTCATTCTTTTGCATGTGGTAGTCCAGCACCATTTATTGAACAGACTATCCTTGTTCTATTGAGTAACTTTGTTATTTTGTCATAGATTATTTGTCACAGTTTATAAGTGTGGCCTTATTTTTGGGTTTTCAATTTGATTTTTAGTCTGTTTTTGTTCCTGTAGCATACTGTTTTAATTGTCATGACTTTGTAGTATAGTTTGATGTTTGGGGATGTGATGTTTCCACATTCTTTTGAGTTATGAGAGCTTTGGCTATTTGGGGTTGTGTATGTGTGTGTGTGTGTGTGTGTGATTTCATATAAATTTCAATAATACTTGTCCAAGTTCTTTGAAGAATGCCATTGAGATTTTATCAGAGTTGTGTCAAATCTGTAAATTGCCTTCAGTAGGATGGCTATTTTGATAATTATAATTCTTCCAATCCATGAGCAGGGTATGTTTTTCCATTTGGAACAGACTTTATTTTTAAAGCAGTTTTATCTTCACAGCAAAGTTGAAAGAAAGACACAGAGATTTCTCATATACCCTGTGCCCCTATATATGTGTAGCCTCTCCATTACCAGTATTCCTTACCTCACGAAAGTGGTATAGTAAATGAGATGAGTCTATACTGATACCTCTTTATCACCAAAAATCCACAACTAGGGTTCATTTTTGGTAGTGTATATTCTATAGGTTTTGACAAATGCATAATGATATATTCCCACTCTTACTGTGTCAGCCAGAATGGGTTTACAATCCTAAAGATCCTTTGTGTTTCACCTAGCAATAAGTTCTTGAATTTTCCTCCTTACATTCAAATTTTTGAAGAATTTGCAAACTTTTTCTTAATAAAAAGTTATAAAGGGAATGATAAGAAATACCATTTTTTAAGTCCTTACATATTTTAGACTAAGCATAAGAGAAACAGGAAATTCCAAAATATCACTAGACACAGACAAAAATAACCTTACACAAAACTTGTTCTGTCTAATGTAAGTACTAGGTGAAGGACAGACAGATAAAACACAACAATTTTAGACAATAGTCACACTATTACTGAAAGACACTAGAGAAAATACCCCACCCCCTCTAGAAAAGGCCAAGTGGAAAACCTAGAAATTTGTGTGGAGTGGGGATAAATGTTTGCCCTCACCAAGGATAATGTTGAGGAAAAGAGAGTTAAGAGAAAGGACTTTCATACCTGCCAGTAGTTACGGGCCACATTCTCATTATTTCTGTAAGGAGAAAAGGATGGGCACATAAAGCTCAAAAATAAAGGGAGCAAAGTCTGGCTAAGACATCCTTACTTGGTTCATGCATGTATGGGGAGATTATACAAATATAACAACTACTACTCTGTTAATATATACCATTTAGTTAGCAAAATGGAATGGAAAAGAGTATAACAGAAAGTTTTAAATGATTTTTTCTTAAATTTAGAACAGCCTGGTAGAAAAGTCACTTTCTACCCCAGACTTCAAAAAGAAAATGGTAAAAGCCTTTGAAAACATGAAAAGATTCATAAATGTGCTGTAGCTATCCATAGACCAATTATGTTATCCTGTTTTCAGGAAGTGAGGTTTAGCAGTATTTTTGATAATACACAGTGCTTCGACCTTGCCTTTTTTTGTAATAAAATAATTTCAGTTCTTATGAGTCCTCATTTCTATTCCTTCCATAAAGAGCATAGATTTTCTTCTATGGTTTTCAAAGCCATTTTGCTTACAATGACTTCTAGACATTATAGGCTGATAGCCTATGTTGTTTGAGATTTTACATTTTCTTATATATGCAAGATTGTTCCAGCTCAATAGCTAGGTAAAATGTTATACAATTCACCTTAAAAGTTTGGTGTCGCAGTATGTGACACCAATATATCCAAAATGTAAGGACAATTAAATTTCTCAGGATAGCTTTAACTTGAAATTAAAATGTCTTCATAGTTGAATAATTGAGATTAAAAAAAAAACAAACTTGAAAGAATTGGTATAAAGATGACATTAATTCATCAATTTAAAAAAAAACATAAAAAACCACTAGATATAATACTCTGGAGAACAACATTAATTGTTTTATTAAAATTTTTTATTTTATTTTTAGAGCACTTTTAGATTCACATCATAATTAAACAGAAAGCAGAATTCCCATCTACTCTTTGCCCCAATACATCCACAGCCTTCCCCACTACTAAAATCCAACATCCTACTAGTGTCCTGAATTTGTTACAATTCATGAACCTACGATGACACATTATCATCACTCAAAGGCCCTAAGTTCTCTCTTGTTGCACGTCATGAGTTTTGACAAATACAGACATGTATCTGCCATCACAGTATCATGCACAGATATTTCTGCCCCCAAATTCCTCTGTGCATTTATCCCTCTCTACCGCCTAACTCCTGAAAAATCACTTTTATTTTTACCATCGCCATAGCTTTTACTTTTATAAAATATCATAGTGGGGGCCTTCCTAGTGGTGCAAGGGATGAAGCACCGCACTGTGGGACATCCACAGTCACTGCAGCACGAGTTCGATCTTAATGTAATGCACATTTAAGGTTCCTCCATGTTTGTTTATGTTGCGATGACTAGTTTCGTTTCAGTAGTGAATATTTCAGTAGTGAATATTTGGTGGTACCACAGTGAATTTCAGCAATCACTTATTGAAGGACATCTAAGTTCTGACAATTAGAAATAAAACAGCTGTATACATATGAGTGCAGGTATTTGCATGGTTATGAATTTTTTTGTTCAGTTTTAATGATAAAATTCTCAAAAACACTATATATTTAAAACATACAACTTGATATTTTGATATATGCATATGTATCAAACTAATTAACACATCCATTCATCATGTAATTATTCTGTGTCTGTGTGTGTGTGTGTGTGTAGGGGAGCTGGTTTGTTGTGAGGGGTGGTGAGAACTCAAGATCAGTTTTCTTGACAAATTTTATACAAACAGTGCTGTTTAATATACTCTTCATGCTGTATATTAGTTCTCTGAAACTTTCTCATCTTGCATAACTGAAACCGTACTTTTTGACAAGTTTTTAATTCCTTTGGATTAATATCGAAAAATATGCTAGCTGAGGTTGTATTGTAATTAATTTTCTATGAATTTGCCAATCTGGCAGTATCATTTGCATTCCCACCAGCAATGAATAGGAGTTCCTTTTGCATTGATATTTGTCAACATTTTATACAGTCAGTGCTTTGGATTATCACCATTCTGATAGGTGTGGCAATGTCTCATTATGTTGCCTTTCATCTGTAATAGTATTAGAACTGCAGCAATTCTAGACATCAATTTGGCAGGAATTAACATCTCTACTATATTTGTTTCTTTGAAACATAGGTAAGCCTACTCAATATGTATGAGTGTATATCCAACAAACTCTTGAAACAAAATCAAGATTCAGATATTAACCAGTCTATATGTTAATCTTTCTGTTTCCTTAGAAGTATGGTTGAAGAAGTCAAGAATATGTTTCTAGAAAAGAAGTGATATAACCTCCAGGATTGTGGTGACATATAACTTGTCACTGAAATAGGGACACTTGAACATTAAAGGCAGAGTTTAAATAATTACCCTGGGACAACAAAGCAAATTGGGACATTTGGTCAACAAAGTTTTTATATATTTGCATACCCTTCTGTGGAAGAGGAATAAAACTGAGACAGAGCAAATGAGGGCAAATATGAGACAAAGGGTTCTGTGGGTGAAAAGCCAGAGGGAATTTTTTTTTAAAGATTAAATGAAATCTCAGGATGAAAGATCCTTTTTTATTAAAAATGTCTAGAAGTTGTCATATCTCTACTTTTGCAAATGATTTCTCTCCACCCCACCCCAAAACTGCATTTGATACAGGGGTGGTTGAGGCAAGAGGAAGATGGTAGGATAGGACACCAGGATAGTTCAGAATGGCCAGTCTCCCTGCCTGGGCTCTAAGACAAGAAAGCAACCAAAAAGCCCCAAAAGTCTAAAAGGCCAAAAACAAAAACCAAATGCTACAGCAATACAACACCCATAGGGGCCTATGGGCTATAGCTGAAAAAAGGACAGTCCTTGGTAAGAGAACAGGCCACTGTTTGTGGGCTCTTACCACATGCACAGTTGCAGGAGACCTCAGGTTCCAGGAACAACAAACTTTGGGTATATATTACAAAAAGGAGAAACAAAGAGCTCAATAAAAGTGCCTAGCTAGTGGTAATGAACCACCCAGCTACTATTAGTGATGGTCACTACAAGTCACTAGGAGTGCTGGACAGCACTGGACAGTAGTGATGGTCACCATTAATCCTCCAGAGGTACTGTCAGAGATACCAGGTGTTAACATCTCTTTGTGAGTTGTTGGGTTATACCAACAAACAACAGCTATTTGAGACACCAGGCCCTGGGCCTCTGGTGGTCCTTTCAGGCAATGTCAGAGACAGGACTGTAGGCCCAGTTTCTGACAGTGCTCTTTGGCTTCTCTTCCCTCCTCAGAGGTCTGCTGCTATTTCTTCTTTCAGCTTCTGGTCCTTATTTCTTCTTTCTTTGGAGGCCAGGAACAGAGTCTTCCCCTTCTTTCTTTAGAGGCTTGAACTGTCTCTCCTCAGCTTCCTCCAACTCTGGTTTAGAAATCTCTTTCAGGGTATCCCACCCATAAGTCTGATTAGAACATTTTTCAATCCTGTGGTTGATTGAACCACTTAGCACCAATAAGCTCATACTTTACATCTGATTGGTTCATCCCACAATCTAGAAAGTCCCAAAATCTACACAGTTGCATAAAAGGGCTCTGAAAAGCAACTACCACAACTGACAAAAGGGCTGTTGCTGGTTTCTGAGGACTAACTGCCACAAGTGACTTGTGGTGGAGCAACAGAAGAAAAGAAGAGAACACTATCGTTGCTGCTGGCCCCTGCTGCTGATACAGCTGTGTTCCAGTAACACATTTAGTATGATGTTCATTACCACTAGCTGGTAATGAACTAGCTGGTGAAATCCATCTTTGAACACCTTTATTTTAATAACAATCGGAGGAAAGCATTTCAGTACTGTAAGACATCTATTACTAGGTCAAATATTTATCTGACCAAAATAGAAATTGACTAGAATTACATTAATCTTTGAATATATCAAGCAGGCCTTGTGATTTTCTTTTTAAGAAGATAAAATCACTCTCCATGTTCTCTTTAGTTATATTCAAATGATTGTGAGTAGTTCTTTAACTTTTATATCTTTCTCGAATTGTTCCCTCTGACCTAAGTTGCCCTTTACATGTTGTGTTGCTGAAATCTTGTGGCCTGTGATTTCAGGCATGTGATAAGTTCGAGGCAGTGGGAAATTCTGGTAACATGGTCACCTATAAGGTCAATAACATGAAACATTTGCTTTCCATAATAATTTCAGTCACACATAGAGTGAGTACTTGCTTGTACTTCTCTATTTTTTTAAATTATTACTTGTTTTTTTACAATATTTGCTTTCTTTTCTCAGGTGTAGTAGCCATAGAATTTCCACCACAATTCACCTGTGCACCATCACCATAGTATCTTGTGCTATTCCCACCCTCATTTTGATCCCTCCCCTCCACCTCCTGTTGCAAACTATCTCTAATATATTGTTGTATATTTTTGTTTTGTTATGTTGTGTCTTTTTTCCTTTGATTGTCGTAGTTGTTATTTTTCCCCTTGATTCCTTTTAGTGTGTCTGTTGACATTTGTCTTGTGTCCTAGTATATGATCAATCTTAGAGAATGATCCATGTGCATTTGAGAAAAAAGTGTACTCTGCTTTTAGTTTGAAGTCTACTTTATCTGATATCAGTATGACTGTTTCTGCCTTCTATTTTGGTCCATTTGCTTGTAGGATTGTTTTCCATCTTTTTAACTCTCAGTCTATGTTTATCTTTTGTAGTTATATATGCTTCCTGTAGAGAATGAAATATTGAGTTCTGTTTTTTAATCCCACCTGGTACTCTGTCTTTTTATTCATAGTTTAGTTCATTTACATTTAGAGTTAATATTAATATGATGGCATCTTTGTTTGCCACTTTGATTGATTTTTTGTGGTTTTATTCCTTGTCTTGTTCTGTACTTTTTCATTCTTCTGGTGGTGTTAGTTTTAAGACTTCTTGTAGAATTTTTGGAGTAGGAGGTTAGTCATAATGCATTTCTGTGGATTCTATTTATCTGAGAAGCTCCTTATTTTTTCTTCTTGAGGAAGAAGAGCTTTGTCTGGTATAGTATTCTTGTTTGGCAATTATTGTTCTGGAGCTTAGTGAATATGTTCCTCTAGTCTCTTGCCTATAGTGTTTCTTCAGAGAAGTCTGATGTCAGCCTGATTGACTTTCCTTTATAAGTGTTCTGTTTCATCTTCCTTGAATTGTGATAAATGTTCTAGAACCAAAGAAAAATTCATAATAGAATAGGGACTAATATAAAGAGAGAGATTTGTGTTCTGTGACACATTTTGTCTCACACCTTTCTCCTTTCTCCAGTCTACAAACTGGGTCCTGACTTTATACCAAAAAGGAGTTCCTTCATGATTTTTTCCTAGCCTTGAATTCTTGACAGCTTTACTATTATGTGTTTTGCTGTAGTTTTCCTTTCATTGTGGTAATTCAGTGTTCTCCCCATTTCTTGTATTTCTATTTTCATCTCCTTCTTCATGTTTGGGAAATTCTCTCTGATTATCTCCTTGAATAGTTTTTCAGTTCCTTGGTTTCTCTCCTCCCCTTCTGGGATTCCTATAATTCTTATGTTTCCTTTCCTCAAGATGTCAGTTCTTGTAGTGTTTCTTCATTCTTACTCTGTATTTCTCTTTCCTTTTCTTTCTTGGTTCTTTTTATGTCTGTGTCTTCGAGAGTACTTATTCATTCTTCCATTTCATTAATTCTGTTTTTATTGCTTTTCCCCAAGTTTTTTAGCTCCTCTGTTCGTCTTTTAATGTCCTTCATTTCTTTCATTTCCTTCTTTAGGGACTCATTTTCATTCTTCAGTTCATTAATTATTTTTCTCATATTGTTCTTTTCCTTTTCATCTTCTTTATATATTTTAATCATAATGATTTTAAATTATCTATCAGGCAGAGAGAGGAGTTCCTCCATGGCATTACTGTTGAGTTCTGGTGGCTGATTTTCTTTTTGTGGTGTGTCTTTTCCCTAAGGGCTTGATTGGTTTTTTGTATTTTTCCTCTCCCTGTTGTTTGTTTTCTGATTTGTTCTATGTGTGTCCAACTTTGCCTCTACTTGTGGTATTTCTTTGGAGTGTTCCTTTTGGAATGTTGGAAACTGGCGGCTGGACCAAGTACAGCTCTGTTATGCCAAAACTTCACCAGAGCAATGATGCTATGGATATGTTGATGGGTGTAGTTCCTGGAGATCCCTTTCCTCTGTATTTATTTAGTTCCAGAGGGATTTTCATGGGGTCCCTGTTCTGCCCTCCCTTTCTTGCAATAATGGTACTGACTCTGCATTGTCCAATACTCACCATTTACCTCAAAGGCTGACTCTCTCTACTCCCCTCAGTTTCAGAATGCAGAAGGCAGACTTTTTTTTTTTTTAACTCCTGTGAAATAGATGGAAGATGAGAAAAGCATTAAGTGCTGCTAAAAGCTGCCTACAGTTCTGATTGTCCTTTTCTGGCAAACAAAAGCTACTTACTTCATTCATCTTGTGATCTGTGACACTGCTTCTTAAACAGACCTAGTGAATAAAGATTAGGATAAAAATTAAGGTGATACTGAAGGCTTTCAAAATGGTAACTATCACTTGTGTTTTTAATATATTTAATGAGCATTATTTATTTATTGAAATTGAGACCTTTAAAGGAGTACTTCCTGCTCTAGGGATCAGGTATATTTTATTAATGAGAAGAAGCAGAGTTAAAATTTTGACATTTAGTTGTATCAACAAAGAATGAGTCTTTTGAAAGCTGGAAAAGCTAATAGGAAAGAATATCTGTTTCCTATTACTAACCAAGTAAACAAGTAATTAATTAATGTGAACACTTGGACATGTAGCCATTTATTCAACAAACATGCATATATGCTAATTATGTGCTGTCATCAAACTTCCTCTCCAGATTATGACCCTGTGAACACTACCTTGAATTGTGATAAATGTTCTAGAACCAAAGAAAAATTCATAATAGAATAGGGACTAATATAAAGAGAGAGATTTGTGTTCTGTGACACATTTTGTCTCACACCTTTCTCCTTCCTCCAGTCTACAAACTGGGTCCTGACTTTATACCAAAAGGAGTTTCTGGAAAAGCTACCATATCATTTCACTTATCTGGAAATTAGAACTCTAGCAACTTTCAACATCTCAACAGTGATCAACAAAAATCAGGAATTCTTACAGAACATCACTCTTACATAAAGTTTTGTTAGGCTGAGACTTGAACATAAGACATGAAACCATAAAACATATAGTATAAAATATAGTATAGGCAAAACACTCCATGACATACATCTCATAAACATCTTTGAGGACGCATCCCCTGAAGCAAAGAAAGTGAGACTTGGATTATAGCAATGTAAAAAGCTTCTGTACAGCAACAGATAGTAACCAAAACAAAGAGATATCCTACTGATTGGGAGAAAATATTTGCACTTCACACAAGTGGTAAGGAAATGTTTTCCAAAATCTACAAAGAGCTCACATGACTTAACAAAATCAAAGAAAATAATAAAGTCAAAGGAAAGGCAGAAGAGCTAAAAAGTCACTTCTCCAAAGAGAAAATGCAAATGTCCAAACTGTACATGAACGAAATGTTCTACATCACTTATAATCAGGCATCCTTTTTGGTTTAGAGATTATCTTGGCATTTATTTTATTTCTTAATGCTGCATAATTTTTTTAAAGATTTATTTATTTATGCATATAAGAGCTGGGGTACAGACCAGAGTCACAGGAGGTGAGAGGATTCACCAGAGACAGAGTGGGGAGCAGAACAGGCAGACTGACTGAAATACACTGCTGAGGGCAGCAGCGGGTGAGGCAGGAGAGGTCTGCTGTGCCATGTGGGTCCCCTCCCTGGCTGGCAGCAGAGATCGAACTCCTGCTGCAGTGGCTGCGGTTTGCTTCATAGTGCATTGCTTAACCCACTGTGCCACCAGGGAGGCCCTGCATAATTTTTGTATTACATTGCAATTATAATTTTATGATAAATGTTTATATTTAATGTTTATAGAATATTTGATTGGACATGCAATGCACAAATCATAAATAAATCTATATCAATTGTGTTGTCTCATCAGATGCCAACACTTACTTACATAATAATAACAGGTTGGAAGATATTATCTTTGAAAGTGATTGCAATTTCTGTCTTCAAATTAGTTTAAAAAAATATTATTTATAACCTATGTCTCTCCTGTAAGTCCTTGATATTTTTTTCCTGCTCTGTCAGCTCTCAGTTTCTCTGCTTTCTTACTGATTGCTTATTTTTAAAACATGCCTATCAATTTTTCTGACCAGTGTTACATATTTTTATGATATTTATTTGAAGTCTTTCCCACTTCTGCAGTTAATATTTCCTTTTTGATTTATAACACTTCTTTTCGATTTTGTCCAAACCACATTACAAATATGGAAGCCAGAGACATGCAAAGTGTTGTCATGATATTATAGTTATGTGATATAGACCAACACATTTGTCTTGTGTGTTATGGAAATACAACTCAAAGGACAACATAATGAATAAACAGCTACATACTAGTGGGTCTTGATTGTAGAACTATTGACTTTTCCCCTTTTGTTAGTGCTCGCAAACACTTGTTATAGGAGTTCCTTCTGTTTGTTTCATTGTTTAATCAAGTAGAAAAATTTAAATGCATCTTTGTCCTTTCATAAATGGTAAAACATAATGTTCCAATCAGATTAGGAGGTATAGAAGTGAGAGAAGAAAATCTAGGGCACTAATTTCAGTTCATATAAAGTCAACATGGCTTAGAGGTATCACAGTAAATTTTAATACCCCTTGCTTTAGCAACTGAAGAAAATATTTACAATTTTTAGGTGATTCTTACACAAAAACTTTGTGGCAGACAGATGGCTAATTTAACATGAGAAAAGGAAAAAACAGAGAAGTTAAAAGTACAACCCGAACCATTGAAGAAGAAATAACAACTATTCTACTTTGTTCATCTATAATTCTTTTTAAGAAAAATTCTATTAAGTTATGCTTATAGCACGTATATTTTTCTAATTTTTTAAATCATTTATAAGTATCGTTCCACATCCTTGCCACTGTTTGGACAATATAGGACTTTTCCCCTCAGGAGTAGTCAGTGTAGGTCTCCCTACCTCAAAGCACCCACCAAAGTCAACTGTGTTCTTTCCCCTATCTTCTCAGTCTTCCCCCTTCTCTCCCTCTGAAAACTGAAGATCCATGGTCAGTTTTCAAGGTTGGTTTTACAGTTTGTCTTTGAACCTTTATTTTCTATATTTCATTTATCAATGATACCATCCAGTATTTATCTTTCTTCTTCTGATTTATTTCACTTAGCATTATCCCTTGCAGCTCTATCCATGTTTCTGAAAATGGCATGAGTTTATATTTTTTGGTCACTGAGAAGTATTCTATTGTGTGCATACATATGTACCACATATGCATATGTATAAGACACATATGCACCATATCTTCTTAATCCACTTAGGTCAGGTTGATCCACTTAGTCACTTAGGTGTTTTCCATATCTTGGCTACTGTAAATAGTGCTAATGCTTATAGCTTATCTTATCATTGCTACTGGCTTCTCTATCCCTGGATGCTTTACCTTACTCAACCTCAAAGGAGGAACACTGTGTAAAACAATACTTTGAGCCAATTGAAAGTTTTGATAGTTTCTAATTTTGGAAATTCCATCCAAATGCACTTAGCATTAATGCATAGATGGTGTTAACAGTCCTTGTAGTAAAAAATAAAGAAAATAAAGCTATCTTGGTGTGTTTTTGCAGAGCAAATAAAAATACAGAAACTACAGTGTGTGTGTGTGTGTGTGTGTGTGTGTAAATGCTGCCGGTTTTTCTCTTCTATTGAAAGCTTTTCCATTGTTTCCAAATTTTCCAGAATGGAATTATCTTGTTTTAAGGTAATAAAAATAACTGTCAATCTGAGAGAAAAATAATCAGGTTTTAATAAAGTCAGGAAGGCATTTAGAAGAGAGTAGGTATCATGACAAGGGGGCTTTCCCAGGTGTGCACCAGCATGGTCAGGACAGAAGGGAACTTGGAAGGCACAGGCAGGGAACTGGTCTGAGTTTTTCATTTGTTGTGAAAGTTTTTGAATTGTTCTAAAGTTCATCTGTCCATAATTGGTGGGGAAACATCTCTAGATGGAAGACGGCCACGTGGGGCCCTCCATGCCGAGTGTTGTCGTGATCAGCTAAAGGCTCCTATTTCTTCCTAGATGCCCCATATCTGTGTCACACTGTTTAATTTTTCACCCAGAAGTCTCAGTTTGGTCATTAGAGATGGAATGTGTTTGCCTGTATACAGGTTCCACACTACCTTTCATCTCCTTAGAATTCTCACTACAGAATATTTACTACAATCACCACAACTAGGAGTGAATATACACACACAATAATGACATTTAAGAATCTTTCATACTTCTAACTTGCCATAATAAGCTCTTCCTACTCTGAAATTTCTTTGTATAATTCTTTAGGATTTCACTCTTTAAATTATCAAATCACTGTAAAAGATTAAAACAACTAAGTCAGGGGTAAAAGATTTGAGAGTTTGGTCAGTGCATCTAAGCAGAGAAAGCAAGGACAGGTATTTGTCACCCAACAGACTTAATTTCCTGACCTCTGTCTCACTTAGAAGCAGAAGGGAACAAAATCTCCTTGCCAGACACTCTGCGAAGTCTCGATCCAAACAGCCTTCAGATGTGCAATCTCAATTGCTTTTTAAAGGAACATCCTGTCCAAATAATGATTATGTACTCCACATTCATCCTCTACAGGAAAAGGTTTATCATGACTCATTTATTTTCTTGGAAACAAACTATCAACATCTCAATTTATGTTAAGCTGAGATGAATAAAGATTTACATTTGTAATACAAAGGAGTGCCAGCAGTGCAGATTTTACAATCAAACACGTTAACTATTTTTTTTTTAAGAATTAATAGCCTTTCAGACCAATTTTCCTCCCACATCTGCAGCCTGAAATCTTATGTTCTCAACTGAATAAAGTCACATTTAGGTGTCTATAAGATAATTGTGGCCATTGAAAACCATGGGCAATGCCGAAATCTTCATTTTCTCATTCATCATAGGATTTAACACATCTCACCTGCCAAAGCAAAGAGGAAATTTGTAAGTATTTCCCAGACTTCTCTTTAATCAGACCTGATTTTTCATATTTGCTAAATTCAAACCATCTATCTGCTGAGACATATTGGTTTACCATAGAAGCTGGTTCATTTTTTAAAAATAGGGACTATGGTCATGGCTCACGGGGGAAATGGTGATGGGAATTTTGCAGGGACTACACCTAGAGGGAGAAAGCATGCACTGTAAAAAAGGAAAAAAAGTTATATATAACATTAAAAAATTAGAATTAAAAAAAGAGAGACGGTTTCCCACCTCTGCAACTTGCAGCCAAATGAGTTTTCCCAGGTGTCAGGTTACAGTTATGTTTTCCCCTCCCCACCCATCTCCCCCACCCCACTGTGTTTTCCTCATATTCTCTTATCTCTCATTGGAAGAGTAGTGGTCTTCTTTCCCTACCTTATACAATTGTCAGGGAAAATGACTCTGGAAAGCTGTCCATCTAAGGAAGTTTCTTATATGCAAGTGTACAAAGCTTCTTTGTTCTTTTCTTTTTTTTTTTTTTTAAAGATTTATTTATTTATGCATGCAAGAGCTGGGGTACAGGCCAGAGGTGTGGAGGGGTGAGAGGATTCACCACAGAGAGCAGGGAGCAGAACAGGCAGATCAATGGAAGTACACTGCTGAGGGGAGCAGCGGGCACAGCAGGAGAAGTCTTCTGCACCATGTGGGTCCCCTCCCAGGCCAGTGGCAGGGATCGAACTTGTGCTGCAGTGGCTGTGGTTTGCTTCATAGTGCGTTTCTTACCCCACTGTGCCACCAGGGAGGCCCCCTTCTTTGTTCTTTTCAAAGGGCAACTTTATCCTAGGTAAGATTTTGCTTGGGGAAAGTGAAAGGAACATGTTGGAAGTAATTGGGAAGTTGCTATGAATTTGTTTAATATCTGTGCTGTGAGAGTAATAGAAGAATTAAACAGTATATAAACACCCTGATAAGAAAAAAACAGAGTATTCTTTTATTTTCCTTTACTTTTTCGAAAACCATGTGGGCAGTGCCATAAATGGTGTGTCTTTACCCTTCCAAAGCATTGATATTTGAGAATATCTTCAGGAAAGACATTTGTTTTCAAAATTTGAATTATTCTTGCTAAGATGATGAGAACTGGAAAGAAGGGAAATAGTTAACAGTGATAAGGAAGAAGGAAATCATTCTCACAAGTAGCCTTATTTTGCTCTGTCTTTTTCCTCCCAGGAAGTTGAAGGGTCAGGGCATTTGAAAGAGGACTGTCAAGTCCAAGTATGGAAGGATCTGGATCTTTATTAATGAATTATGCTTCTTTTGTGATTCTTCCCTGATTTCTTGAATACACCAAGTTGGACTGAGATCAACATATTTGCATGGGATGAGACAAAGGAAAATTGGCAACTTAAGGAGAGGCTTGGAGGATTCACTCAGCTACCCTAGCAGATCAGGACTAGCTCTTCTGAACAGAGGACTCTCTTTGAAGTAGAAATGTGGGTGCTGTATCTTTAAGGATGAATGAGATGATTCACCAGGGAGGCTCAGGGGCAAATTCCTATAAACACAGCTAAGCAACTCTGTCAGCACTATAGGAGTGTGTCCAGAGACTGGTATAGGTTATATTTCTCCACTATAAATTTCCTATTGTTCATACTCCCCACCTCCTTGAAGAGTTTTATTTACTTACATTATTTGGTTTGTTCTCTAAGGAAAATTTGTCCTTTCTCTCACATTTTTCTCTTTATTCAATCATTCATTTAAATTACTATAGATTATACTTACTTAAGTTTTGGATTATGTGTCTAGTTCATTATCTATTTTTAAAAATGCACTTTTATACTCTGATTTACATAAATTGGAATCCAGATCAAATTAACTCTTCATATTTGGTGATATTTAAATTTCTTATAAAGATTTTTTTGATGAAAAACAGCCCTCCCCCACCCTTAAAAAGTACATCAACTTCTTGGGGAAAATTGGGTTGTTGAAAGAATATTCTATATTCTGGATTTAGCTGACAGATTGTTTTGTGGTGAGGCTTAACTAGTTCATCTGTGCCTTGGATTTCTTATAAACTGGAAGTTACTCCAAAATCTTGATTAGATTCAGCTTGTACTTTGTAAGAATACTTGTTGGAATATTCTGAGCCCTTCATGTTGTGTCATTTCAGAATGTATATAATATCCAGATGGTCCAGCTGTCATAATGCTAATGATGGGGTTCAGTGACAGTCTGACCCTTTCTCTTTTTTTAAAAAAAAATATTTATTTATTTGTTTGTTTGTTTATGCATACATGAGTTGGAGTGTAGGCCAGAAGTGTGGTGAGTAGGTGAGGAGTGGTATGAGAAGATTCATCAGAGACAGAGTAGGAAGCAGAACAGGCAGATTTACTGAAATACACTGCTGAGAGGAGCAGTGCATGAGACAGGAGAGGTCTGCTGTGCCATGTGGGTCATGATGCTCCCTGGCTGGGCATCAAACTCAAGTTGAAGAGGTGATAGTGCTGAGACTTAACCCTTAGGCCACCAAGAAGGCCCCTGATCCTTTCTTTACAAAGGTCAGTGTCAACCTATTTATGATGTTGCCATTCACTGATGGACACTCCACAGCCTATTTTTCTTTATCAGTTGTGAAATATGATTTTTCATCATTTTTACTTCATTTATCCATGAAATCTCAGTACAAGAATTTACCCTCATGTACTAGCTACAATTTGGTTTCCTGAAATACAATTCATATGGGAAAAGAAGTAAAGGTTTAATTCATTTTCTTTGAATTATCATATGTCAAAGTAATTAATGAGTGCCCTAGCAGCTTTTACCCATGATGGAGGGTCTCTTTTTGTGTCTCCTAATTCAAGAAGAAACTTGTTGCACAGTGTTTTTAACATAATCTGTTTTTAAATCATATTAAGGCATTTTCAAGCAAAAATAGGCCAACCTTTGTTCAGTTAGAATAGCCTAAGCTTGTTACCATGTCCTGCCCCGGCCTGCGGGGCAACAACGGGGGCGCGCGGGAACCACCTAAGGAGAATGAATACACAAACAGGGAACGCAGGGCAGGAAGGCAAGTCAAGGATTCTGATCAAGCCTTCGTCTTTATTATAAAGGGCAGGGGTAATATATACACTTGGAAAGGGTGGAAAAGGGGGAAGGGAGAAGGTTTGAATTTTAGCTGGCAGGAGGTTTCCGGGTGGGATGTTTGCGATTTTAGGCCAGGCCTCCTTTAAAATGGAAATCCTTTTGTTCTCCTGGCGCCCTGACCTAGAGGCGGGAGACAGGTGAGACCGGACTGTTTGCAGTTCTGGCTCCTGACAATGTCCTATTTGCATGAGTAAATGAGAACATTCTGGTTTAAGACAATATCCCACATTTTACTATGTCCCTTGCACCTGGCCTAGCATCAGCTGTTTCTACTAGGATCCCTTGTTGCTTTTGGGTCAAACTGTATATAAAGTCACACTTAGATGCCAGAAATGACCATAGCTAACTGTCTTACTGGCCAAGCCTTTTGCACAAAATAGCGTATATATAAAATCGTATTTAAGATTATATTGAAAATTTTGGGTTTTCCTTTCTACAAAAGCCATGACAAATGTGTTCATCCAGCAGTGGAACAATTGATTACATGCATGTTCTACCTGTCTTGTGCATATATATCTTTTAATGCCAATGATTAACTCACACTGCATTCTATGGCAGTCAGTAAAATCCCTAGAGGACAAGTATGATGTTTTATTCTTGTTTTGAATTCCTAGATCCTAATGCAGTGCCTGGCATTTGTTAGACATTCTGTAGATACATATTTAATGAATGGAAATAAATGTGGGGATACATTATTATTACATTTAGTAATTCATATTTATCTTTCTTAAGTTTATATTTATGATTTAATTTTGCATTTTAAATTAGTATAAAATTAAACTTACTTTATTTTTTTTTCAAGAAGGGGCATTATTTTATTACCACAAAAGATTACATTCCTTTTTCAAATTTTTGAGGAATTTCAGAGAGGAGCTCTAAAATCTAGCCTTCATATATAATGATTCTATACATTGTTAGCATTCAGTTCAAGATTCTTTCAAGTTCTAGTAAATTGTCCTTCAGGTAAAAGATGAAGACTGATTCCCAATGAACATAGACATTATAATTATCTTCCTCATTTCTCTCAGTTTTATAAATATTTTCATTTCTCAATAGTCACAAAATTAAACTTACTTTAAAGTAAATCTACTTTATTAAATATATCTGTTATTATTCATCCCCTAATTTATGTTTGACATTGATTCTACCTTTTATTCTAAAACATTTATACTTTATAGTATAGATTGGTAACCCTCAGACAGAAACCATTGTTTTAGCTGATTTGGACATAGAGGTGAAAAATATAGACAAAGTCATTATTTCCTGGGTGCTTATTTTGTAGTTAGAGAGAGAAAGAGAGACAATAAATAAACATGACAGAAAATATTAATTTGTAATAAGCCTTCTGTACAGAAACCAATTTACCTACATAATTCTGTATTTTGCTTTGCTCTATAAGAAGCATTTCTCCTTAAAAGGAAATAAGTCCCCCCCAAAACTTTTATACATCTTTGTCATTCTGATTTCTGTGCTTTCAACTCTTGCTACTCTGTAAGCATGTCATCCCTTTCTTGTCTCATATTTGCACATGAAATAGCCTGGGTTTTGTAAATGGAAGAATGAATTTAAATTTGATTTCTATGAGGTATTAACAATGTGACTCCCGGCAGTGCCCCAGAGTCACTGGACTCGAAACCTTGGCCTTTGCCAGCTTCAGCGGCAGCGGCGCCCCCGCCAGCAACACCACTGCACCGCTGCCATACAAAAACCATTACCAGTACAGAGAAGTAGAACAGGGAAGTCGGAGCCTTGGCGTGGGGCAATTGGATGACCAGAGAAACATCTGCCCACTTCGGGTTGAACAAAGACAGGGGCAAGGCGAGAGGAGGGA
>JAGFMF010011417.1:377598-411776 GCA_019455555.1 Galemys pyrenaicus
TATAACCAAAAGTAAACAACAACAACAACAACAACAAAAACTTAATAAGACCAAAAAGCCGGGATAAACCAAAGGGACCATGGGGGGGGGGAGGGGAAGAGGAGAGGGCAAAGACTGGGAAGAGGCCAGAGGGTGCACAAGGGACTGAGGTGATGGTGCACGGGTGAAATGGTGGTGGGTACTCCCTGGGTACTACAAATTATGTCAAATATAACTAATAAAAAAAAAAAAAAATAGTTAAGAGTCAAAAAAAACCAAAAAAAAAACCAATGTGACTCCCTGAAAGAGCTTTAATCTAAAGCTTCAATCCATCAGTAAAATGGAAAAATGGCACTAAAATCTCTTTACTGGATGCTGAGTAAATAGTATACTACTGTGTGTAAAGCATTCTTCACAACACCTGGCATTTAGTAGGTGTTCCTTAATGACAGCTTCTTTTTTTTGAGCTGTGCCTTACTATTCTTTACAGCCAGGAGCATTTTCAAAATCTACCCTTTTCTGTAATCCTGTTATAACACATTGGTGTTTCCTTCCCTTTGATGGATTCTCTACTCTTTTCTACTGTCATATTTCTTTCTTCTAACTGTGTATTTGTCCTAGTTTATGTTAAACTGTTTGAAAGCAGGCACCACCTCAGCATTACTTGCCGTGTCCTCTCAGAGGATTTGGCACATTACCGGAGAAGGAAGAGCTTGTGACCCTTAGGAGATCTTTCCAGGTGTGAGAAGAACTGGCTTCTTATTCAAGTTCATCTCATCTCCTTGACAAATATACAGACTCAGTATTCATCTGGTGAAGACACTATAATGTAACCTGCCCCATCTAGCACACAAGGTCGTTGTAAGGACACAATGTAAAAACACACTAAAGGAAATATATGACACAGCACCCGCTGTCAGGGCTATATAAGTCATAACAATAATATAGCAATCAGTACGATTGTGCTAAGTTCTTACTGTGTACAGACACCTGCCAGGTGGTAGAGGTAGTCCAGCATGATGATGAATCATCACATTCGGCCACTAGACCCCCTGGGTTTGAATTCTCCATTGACCAAGAGCTTATATGACCTTGGAAAAGCTGTTTAATTTCTGTGCTTTGGTTTCTCATCTGTAAGAGGCATGTACTAATATTATCCCCTCCTAGGATCATCATATATGTTACATGAACAAATCATTGAAGTGCATGTGCACATATAACATAAATGAATGTTTGCTAAAAATAGTTTGTCATTTAATCCACACAGCAATTCTTATATGACTACTCTCCCCAGTGTATAGTTCAAGGATTAGAGGTTTAGTCCTAGATGACACAACTTATAAATGACAGAGCAAGAACATTCGCCTTCTGTCTACCTGAAAATTAGAGAAGCTCAATGTGGGGCAAGTAGTGTCTGAGGATACTTTTGGTTGTCACAATTGAGGTGGGAGGACCTGTTAACTAGCATCCAGTAGATAGAAGTAAATCACACTGCTGAGGATCCCACAGTACAGGATACTCCCCTTCAACAAAGAATTTTGTGGCCCAAAAATTTGATAGTGTTGCAAAGTAAATTGGCATACACCAGTTAAATTTGTGTTTCATTTTAACAGTACACAACCTTTTGCTATAAACAAATCCCAAATAATTAGATAAACATGCCCCATGCAATATTTAGGACATATTTAACTAGGAGTCGTGTCTTTATTTGCTAAATCTTGTTAGCAAGAAAGTCATCATCTCTTCATAAAAACTTGCCAAACACAGCTCTTTGCCACTTGGAAGTGGCATCCAAAAGATCAGACTCAAGTTTATCAAAGAAAAAGCAGTTTTATTACTTGTGACAAGTAAGGAATCGGGGAGATAGACCTCTAAAGACTTCCTGAGTAGGGGTCAAAAGTTTTTAAAAGAGAAACAGAAGGAGAAGTGTCCCGTGTCCAAGTGCTGTAACACTAGGGGTACTGGTGCATCTGTAAAGACATAGGAAGTAGAAGATGCTTTAACATAGGTGGTGTCGTAACAATATAAGTTCCCTGCCCCACCCTAAGGAGCTAGGCAGGAAGATGAAGCATGGAATGGTAACAGGGGGAAGGTAGAAAAGGGACTAGAGGAAAAAGAGAGCAGCAGCAGAAGTGGAGAGAGAAGAAAGAATATCACAGGAGGGTTGTGGAGCAGAAAGTCTTGTGAAAAAGAAGCCACTCTTGCTTCTTGGCTTTGGACTTGTACCAGGGACCTGGGAGACATGGAAGGAGACGCTTGAAAGAAACAGACATAGTTGAGAGATGTGTAGGGAGGCTGACAATGGCAGCCTTTGCTTATGGGTATGAACCAGAAGGTTTCTTAGTCCTGTGGCAAGTTTTTGAGCCTTGGTGACCTAAGCCAGCCTTGACTGACTGCACATTTGCCCATGAGAGAACAGATAACTCTGGGTGCTTGATTTGGAAGCTGCGTTCTTTCTCTTGTCTCTATTGCATACTCATCATCACACACTAATCCCATCAAAGCTATTTTGTATTGAAGGCCTTATGGACCAGAGTATGTTTTAGCTTGATGTGGTAGATGGCAGGACCCATTTAGAGTGGGCACGTTTGTGGGCCCCTGGTTACCTCTCATTCTGCCCACTAACTGTACTCAGAAAATGGTGGATTAGCGCCTCTTTGGGAAGAGATGTCTGCATAATAATGATGCTTCTAGCATCTTCAATTCTTTCAGGATTGATCCACACATTCTCTCTGTCCTTCTTTCCCACTAGAATGCCCAGGCCAGATGGAGGCAACAGGTCCCTTTCATAGGTTCTTTACAAATTTTGAAAGGGCCGGTGCATTTCAAGTGAGGAACTTTATTGTGGATCACACAATAAGAAAAGCGTGGAAAGTGCCCTTAACCACACTCTAGACCTGGGAGTAGGGAGGAAGGAGCTTCATGATTTTATGGGGTTACGAGTAGGGAAGCTGTCAACTGCATCAGGGAATGTTTGGGGCTGGGCTACTTGGGGTATGTGCAGACAGGTTGCAGGTTTGCCATACATTGTGTCTCATTTCCACCCAGGGGTGTGTCTTAGCATGCTAATGAGACTAAGGTCACTTCTAGGTACACATCTCCCATCTGCATCGGCATGACAGTCAGGTTTCAACTTGTTTGGAACCATTGCTCAAAGGCAGGAAACCTCTGTATGGTGGAGGTTTTATTTCCCATTGGTAGCTGATTGAATTCCTAATAGCCTGGAGGCTTAATAACAGGAATGTGAGGCAAGCAAAGTCTAGGCCCGAGGAGTCTACCCCTATTTAGGTTGAGGCACATGCAACTCAGAAGGGCTCAGTTATCCATCGTCCCAGAACTAGAAAGTAGAAAAACTAGGGTTAGGATACAGAAATTTTGTAATTTATTAACCATTGACATTTTATTATTCTCTATCTATCAGCCTGAGCTTATTAACTAAGAAATTTTGCGTATAGAACATGGACTATGATTAAAGAAAAGCCAGTGACTAATGGCAAACAGTTATATAACTAGACCTGTTACAAGTGCCTTTTGGAATCATGAACCATCTGTGTCTACAGAAGAAACTCTTAACAGACATTTGCTAGTCATTTGAGGTGCCAGGTACCAGGCTTGTTATTGTGAATGATCTTGTGAAAGATCTCATCTGTGTAGTTCTTGTCCTAATTGTTTTTGATGGTATCTATAAAATAAAGGCCAGATTAAAAGAAAAATATTATTTAAAAATATATTAGATGACATCATGGAATTTATTTCTTCAAATAAGTAGAACATGTGGGGGCCTCCCTGATGGTGCAAGGGCTTAAGTTGCAGCAGTATGAAGCTATCTGTAGCCACTGCAGCACAAGTTCAATCCCGGCCATGGAGCTTACCCGCATGTTACAGCAGACCTCTTCTGCATTTCCTGCTGCTCCTCTCAGCAGTGTATTTCAGTAAATCTGTCTGTTTTTCTCCTCACTCTGTCTCTGGTGAATCATTTCACCCCCCTGCACCTCTGGCCTATACTCTAGTTCTTGTATGAATAAATAAATAAATAAATAAATCTTTTTAAAAAAATAGTAAAATGTGTTATTAGTGGAGATGAATAGCAGAAACTGTTTCATGGGACTCTATATGATACATCAAACCATTGATATATATGATATACAAAATGAAACCAGCTAGAAAACTCACTGGAGTCTTTCCTCTTCTGAGGTAAAATGAATCCTCTGGAAGAGGCTTTAGTTTGAATGGGGTTGGGAGCAGAAAAACCATGTGCAGGTGTTACTTGTCATCACCTTTTTCTCTTTGTGGTAGTTTGCCAGTAGCTAGTTGGCCAGGGTTGAGAGGAGATGAATGTAGGCCTGGAAGCTTGCAATAAACTTGATTGATTTAAATATAGAAGTTGTCATGATCCAAGTTACCAGCTTTGATATATAATTGAAATATAACATTGTGTAAGAGGTAAATGCCATGGTTTTATATAATATATATGGTACTATGCGCTTTAGTAGATATAATGTTATATTCTTCTGTGAGAATAAATCTTGAGACATAAAATCAGGGCTTCATTAAAAAAAGGACTTCACTCATCCATATATATAGATACATCCTGAATTGCAGTGCAGTAGCTGTATCCGGATTTGTGAGCACACCACGCCCATCGTAATACCCTGAGTACTCTTTCTTACTTAGTTGAGTTGAATATTTACTTAGTTGCTTTCCTGCTTGCCAAGAGGAGAGTCACAAAGGCTATGGCTGGTAAGTTTTTTGTTTTTCTGTTTGATCAAGTTGTGTTTTTAGGACAGATATCTGTGATATATTGACTCAAAGTGTTGTTGTTCACTGAATTTTGTACAGTTTGGTGAGTAGTATTTAGAGAATAAAGGAAGAGCCTTCTTCCCTGATCTCAGACTATTGAGGCATAGGGACTGGTAAGCCAGCTGGGTTTTCTTCATAGAAAAAAGTAAATGCTGGGAAGGTCTGTAACCTCATTTACTGAGATTCTCTTGTGAATCTTACTTAAATGTCAAATGTCGAAACATGACTGAAGTTTAAATCTGTAAGAGGTTCACCATGCACTGTTGTCTTTAAGTAAGAGAAATGAAAAATGACAAGTATGTGAACATTAAGTCTGGGGAAGTTAGAGCTGATAATCATCAAAGCAATAGCTCAGACCAGGTTCCTTGGGCCCTGCCATTCACCAAAGGAGAACACATCACAGAGAACAGTCTGTGTAAGTATAGTCTTCTTTTGACTCAGATGGGTTGGAATTTTTGGAATGGGTATCCATTAGCCGAAAAAGAATGGAAGGAATATTGGATCCACTCCTTGGGATACTTAGCCAATTAAGGGAGAATATATACAGAAGAAAGAGAATTATGGCTAAAGAGGTGACAGAGTGATGTAACTTAAGGGGTTTGTAAAATTCTACTATTTTTCTGCTTCCAACAGATACAAAATTAATGGAAAAAAGAAAAATATTTGTTAAGTCAGTATCTGAAGATACCCTTAATGACTTGTTGGATTATGTATTAAGTAACAGAATATTGAATCCAGAGGAGATCGAAATAGTGAAAAAGGGAAATGTTACAACTATATCCAAGGCCCGTTGCTTGATTGACTTTGTGATTCAGAAGGGGGCCCTGCCAGCCAAGCACTGACTGACTGAAACTGCAGGAGTGACTCCACCCTTGCTGACAATTTGGGATTTTCTTCAAGTAAGAGCCCCCGGTTCTACGTAAGGGATATCTGCACTTCCCTTGAATCTGGACCCTCAATGTCTTCTTTCTTATTCACTTTGTAGATAAAAGATGATTCATTCACCTTTTTTTTTTATTTTTTTAAAAGATTTATTTATTTATGCATACAAGCACTGGGGTACAGGCCAGAGGTGTAGGGGGGTGAGAGGATTCACCAGAGACAGAGTGGGGAGCAGAACAGGCAGATCAACAGAAGTACACTGCTGAGGGGAGCAGCGGGCACAGCAGGAGAGGTCTGCTGCACCATGTGGGTCCCACCCCTGGCCGGCAGCAGGGATCGAACTTGTGCTGCAGTGGCTCCGGTTTGCTTCATAGACCATTGCTTAACCCACTGCGCCACCAGGGGAGGCCCTCATTCACCTTTTTATGTCTCCTCACCTTGAGGGTCCCATCCACATAACACATATCACATGCTATCCTGAACTTCTCTCCCTGTTCTCCTTTGCTTTATCCCAGTAACATCCACCTCCAATTTTCTGCTTCATGTTTTGACCATGTCTTTCTCTTTGTATAAAGTAGTTTTATATTAAAGGATAATTGTTTAGTCTGGCAGAAATAATCTAGAAGATTGTATTCTACCCTCCCCTAGTAAATAAAAATAAACAAAGATCTTGACTTTGCTCATAGACAGTAGGTGCTTACTATACATGAAGGGTCTACAAGAAAAATTGGAACAGCTGTTACCACACCCTACTCCTTTTCTATTTACTTGATTTAGACATATTTCTAAACTCTATCTCTGGTAACATGTCCCCACTCCCCAGAAATACATAACTCAAACTTTGATCAAGATAGAACCAACACACTGTGCATTCTGTGTAAACAAAATATCATTTTTCCCTACATTTTTTACAAATAAAAATTTTAGGGATACTTCTCACTTTCTTCACTGTGCCAGATCCAAATGTTTTTGTTTCATGAAAGATACTAAATACTAATGGCAATCGTCAGGGTAACAGGGTATAAAATGCAGCACATAATATAATCTCTAAGTTTGTGCTCCCATTATCCTGAGCCCAAACCTCACAGCTACTAAACTGACACACATGCTGCCTCTCCAGTAGTTTTTGTTTGTTTGTTTGTTCATCTAATTTTATACGGGAGTCTCTTTTTAACTGAGGCAACTGGATTTACAATGCTGTGTATGATTTAGAGGTACAGGATCACACTCTTCAGGTATGTTACCTCACCCTACCTACCACCAAGCCACCCATATCCCTCCACCATGATACACTCTGTCCAACACTCACTTTGCTCCCTGCACCCCATCAGATTTCTACAGCCATATTTCGAGGGTTTATTATTATTTTGGTTTTATCTGATCCTTTCTTTTGTTTCTCTATATTTCACATATATGTGATACTCTCCTGTATTTGTCTTTACCCTTCTGACTTACCTTACTTTGCATAATCACCTCCAGTTTCATCCATGTTGTTACAAACTGGCAAGATTTTTTTGTTTTCTTATAGCTGAGCAGTATTTCATTGTGTACCTCTATTACATCTTAATCCACTCATCCGTTGATCAGCCTTTAGTTTATAGTAAGTAAAGCCAATGAAATTGTTCTCTTAAGTTTCTTTTCCTTTTCTGGGGGCTCATTTGGGGATTTGGGGGATCATGCCCTAAAAATTTCATAGACAAAAGACTAGTTAGGGGAGAAATTGTCATCAGTAGATCAGTGGTCTTCAGCCTGAACTTGTCCTCTTGGTGTTTCTGAACACACTTGCTCCAGAAGACTAACCCCACTCTAGGCTCTGGGTCTTCAGGAAGGACACCTCACCTGCCCAGTACCACAGCAGGCCTAATGTTTCCTTATCACTCCAGCTACTCCACAACTACGTGGGGAAAGAAAAACAACAAACCAAACCTTTCCTTGCTGCCAATTGGCTGAGTTCTTGTGTCATAGTCATTGAGGAATAATCACCAACACACAGGATTGAAGGTTAGCAAGTTTAGATTTATCACGAGAAAGACTCCTAACAGCAGGAGCAGGTCCAAGGGAGGAGCCTCTACTGTTGGGGGTAGGCTTTTATAGTCACTCCTGGGGACTTTCCATTGTTCTGGCATTTTTCCACTGACCTGAGGCTTTCTGCCTTTTCCCCAGGATGCCACTGTGGGAAGCAACCTCAATATATTGTTTGCCCCTATCTGTCTCTATGGTTACCAGCCTCGGCCAGCTATCTTGCAAACAGCCTTTGCCAGACAGTTCTCAACCAGCTTTAGCAAGCCAGGTTCCTAGCCAGCTAGCTTTCTGCTCACTCATCCTCCTGTTCAACTGAGGCAGTACCCTAGATTTTGTAAGTGACTACATATGGAAATCAAGAATTAAACAACTAAAAGTTTAAATCAGTGTATATTGAGAAGCTGAGAGGGAGGTACCATCTAAAATAAAAATCACTTCTCCCAGTTGTTCTCAGGAACCAGTCAGATAATCCTTATAAGCTGAGGTATATCACCAGAGCCTTATTAGATTTCCTTCCATTCTTCATCAAAGAACACATGCTGCTACATTTTGGGTAATTCTTATAGTCAGATAACTTTCCACAAAATGAAGCTGTTTCTATTTCCTGACTGCAATTCATCTCTTGATATTGGAGAAAAGTATAACTCTATAAGCTAAGATATCCTATTACAGTTTTCCTCCATCTTTGAAAATAATGAGTGTCTTCTGTGATGGTTTCTTGAATGATACAGGGCCTGGGACCCAATGAGAGAGCAGATTACCAGATACCACAACTCTAATTAGGTTAAATCTTTTGAAACTGTCACAACAGGGGCAACATCCACAGAAAGTACCGGTAAACTCAAGCTTTGTCCTCGTGAAAACTTCCTGGAACTATGCAGAGAAAATACTGGAAGTGTGAGATGATCAATGAATGGGATGGAGGGAGGGGGTAAAATTAAAGTAGAAAGGTTACCTAGATATAAGATATACAGAGGTCCTTGGAGAATGAATTTTTTTAGTGTTCTCTTTAGATATTATAAGGGTTACAAAATAATTACGAGTAGATATTTTCATTCTATTAGGAAAATTGGATATGCAGTAATGACATAATAAAGCAACCCACTCTGTGTAAATGCTGAATGTATGAAGAGATACTATAAAAATGAATGCACCTATAAGGAGCCTCAAGGTTGAGTTATGTAGATTGAATGTTGAGTCAATGTAGATTGAAGTATGTGGAAAATGTCTCTAATGTTAAAATGTGAATAGAATCTTGATATTAGATAATGTTTGGCTAAACAGAAGGAAAAAAGAGAAAATATTCTTATCCACTCCATAAAATGTTCTCATTCAGTTCATCACTCTGGGGATTTGCTTTTTTATTCATACTGTAAATTTGGGCTCATTTCCCATTCCTTCTGCTTCCTTCAGAAGACCTCCTAATCTGTTATTAAAAGAACAGATTAGGAGAAACAGCTCTAGCAAAAGTTAGCAGACAAGAAATTGGTTATTGTATTCTTGAGAATGAACTAAGACCAGACTGAATATGTGAGAGAAAAAAAATGCAGGGTACCTAAGCTGCCTTTCTTCTGCAGATTTATCCAATATGAGAGAAAGGGAACCACACTCGAGTGCCTAGCTCTTATCATTTGCAACACAGAGTTCAAAAATCTTCCCAAACGCACTGGATCCAACCATGACATTATTGGAATGAAGGGTCTGCTTGAGGACCTAGACTACAATGTCCATGTGGAAGAGAATCTCACAGCCAGGGTAAGAGCCCCGTCCCCACAGGCCAGCTCCTGGCTTAGGACACGTGAACTCACATACCCACGTAGGTCAAATGACTGCTCAGCTTTGTACTTGGAAGGATTAATTTCATTTCTCTGGACCCACCTATACACCTTTTGAGCAGTGTTATGTAAACATATACATATATACACATATGTTTGTGTACATTCATGCATGTATATTTGTGACACAATAGCTACATTTTTCTTGGTGTTCTTTTCCTTCCATTCTGAGGTAACGCTGGTTACAACACTGTACATGATTCAAGGGAACAGATTCACACCTCCTTACATATATGTCTCCACAACACCCCACCATCAAAGCACCCAAAGCCCTCTACCCTAGGCCATTTAACCTATAGTCTCCTTTGTTCCCACCCAACCTAAGTGTCACGCCTAGCAGCCTCAGTTCTGAAGTACTGTGTCTAGGTTTTTGTTTTGGTTTAGTTTTGCCTGTTCCTTTGACTTTTTTCTCTCTTTAAAAGTGAAGTTAATCTGGATTTTTCTTTGTCCTTTGACTTATTTCACTTAGCATTATCCCCTGTGGTTCCATCATGTTGCTGCAAATGACAAGGGTTTATCTTGTATAGCAGCTGAGTAGTGTTCCAGTGCGTGTCCATCCCAGGCTTCGTCAGTGATGACAGTAGGTTGTTCCCATAGCTGGCTACTGTGAATAGCAAGTGCTGCAATGAGCAGCACTGATAAGAATTAATGAATTTGTATTGTTCAGTTGGATACTTAGGAGTACAGTTACTGGATCATGGTAGATCTATTTTTAGTATTTTGATAAATCTCCATACTGTTTTCCACAAGAGCTGGAGAATTCTACATTCCCATCACCTTTTTCTCCACCCCTTGCAAATACTAGTTGTTTCTGGGTGGGCTTTTTTGTTTGTTTGTTTGTTTTTTATTTTTGATAGGGGCTTCTTTCACAGGTGTTAGGTAGCATCTCATTTTTGGTTTTGATTTGCATTTCTCTGATAAGTGATGTTGAACATTTTTTCATATGCCTATTGGCCTTCTGTATATCTTCTTTGGAAAACTGTCCACTCAGCTTTTCTGTCCATTTTTGGACTGTGTTGTTTTCTATTGTGAGTTCTTTGTAGATCTTGGATATTGGCCCCTTATTGTATGATGTGCAAATATTTTCTCCCATTCATTAGGATATTTTTGTATCTTAATGATAATTGCTTTCACTGCACAGAAGCTTCATAGTTTAACATGGTTTCATTTGTATAGCGTTTAAGGGTGATAGAGCTGTACATTCTCAGACTTCTGCAGAGCTTCTCTAACTTTAGGGGGACTTGCCTCACCTGGGGATCTTATTAAAAACAAAAGTTCTGATTCAGGAAGTAGGAAACGAGATTCTAAATTTCTAGAGGCTCCTGCGTGATTCAGTAACTGCTTTCGCACTTGAGAGTAAGGGTCTAAATTAAATATATGTCATCCTGTTGGTTTGATTTAGTGGATGTGATCGTGCATGCTGTGACTGCTAAATGAATTGCTAGTTAAAATTTACATGTAAGAGTTCCTGGGTCTCTGGGAACACGCTGACCAAAGGATAATCAATCCCACTCCTGTCTGAGAGACTGTCTGTCCAAACAGCGTCCCCTGGCTGCTGGCTTTAAGAGCTGCAGCCTGTGCTGACCAGTCTTTGCAGTTGACTCTGCCAGGGCCTGTCAAGTCTGCTCCCCATAGCAGGACCTATTGGCCCTGGGTTCCTTCTGGGACCTGCCCCAGAACGTATAGGGGACCGTTGGGGCGTATTGGGTTATGTTGGCTTCCTGTTCCTATCCTGGAGCTCACTGAGTTCTGCCTGAGCCTTCAGGGTCACAGGCTACTTCCATGACCTTCCTGGGGTTCACCATGTTCTGTGGGTGGCCTGCTACCAGTGGAGGTGCTTCCTGGACCCTCCCTGGAGGAGCTCGCTGAAGTCTGCCAAGGGCTACTACTTGTGCAGCTGCTTCCAGGACCAGCTCTGGAGTCCCCTGAGGTCTGTGCCCAGGTCAGCAGGGGTGTACCATGGCAGGTCTGCATCCAGCTCCAGTCCTGGAGCTCGCTGAGATCTGCAGAGGCTTACTGTGGAAGGGCCTCGCAAGTTCCACTCTGCTGCTTACTGGGCCCACTGGGCTGGTGGGGCTCACCTTGCCTGTCAGGAGGAGCTACCTGCTTGGCCCTTTTCACTGCTGTTCAGGTCCCCCTTCTCCATGTTGCTTTCAGTATGTGCTGTAATCATTTGTTTTTCTTTTAGAAGTTACTAGCTTTATATTGCTATGGTCTAGCTGTGAGTAACTCAGTGGATCTGAGCCCAGGGTCTCCACTCTGCTGCCATCTTGCCCCAACCATATAGTGTCTTTTGAAGTGGAAATAGCTGTTTTTGTTTCACTTAGGCACACACACACACATACCCCTCCCCATACACTGTTTCAAAATGTGATGATATATTGAGAGCTGGAGAATAGGATCACCCAGAGTGCACCTTACACAGCCACTGATGGAGCTGTGGCACCACTGGGTATGAGCATACGAAGGAGCAGATTATCCTAAACACACTTTTCCACTACTCTCTGATTCCCTTTGATCTTCTGCTAGTGCTTCCTGTTGACCAAACAAAATTTGAAGCTTGCTAAACAAAGAACCCAAAGCGTCTGAATCATAGACCCACAGAAGAGCAAAAGATTTATCCGGGGATCACAAGTGAAAAATAATCAGCACCACAGAGTGAAGTCAGTGCAGAACGAGTAAGACAACACCAGGACTCCATCTTTCTCTCCACCTGGAGAACAACTGTGTGACAGAAAAAGTCTGAAGTGACTATTTTAGAACTCTGGGGTTTATTTGAATACTCCCCATATTATTTGAATACTCCCAGAGAAGAGCTGGCTGGCAAATTGCAGTTAATTTCAGTCAATTTCAATTGTGAGTGTATTGTGGCGACCCGTTCCCCACCCTTAGTCCCATGGCAGGCAGCTGTGGGAACAGCAGCCTGCACTTATGGTGCCACTTAAGGACACAAAGTGGGCAATAAACACCTTGTCCTCCCCATGTCAGGGTGCTGTGTTCTGGCTGGGGAGCACTGCTGGATGATGTGGGCGTAGGCGCCACATGCCATGCTTCAGGCCCCACCTACTGAAGGCTTCCAAGACACACAGAGGACCTGCATCTGTGTTGTCGGTGTATGTGTATGTGTGCGTTATCATCAAAACAACTTCAAATACAGACACTTAGGAAGCCAGCAATTATGCTCAAGCTTGAGCAGTACTTGAGACAACCTTAAGCTTTCACTTCAGGCTGATCTCTGGCACAGAGATACACTGAAACAATAACCACAAACCTTGGGGTAAGGAGAGAATCTAATTTAGGTTCAAACTCAAATATCCAGTTTTTTACAAAAATTTCATAAAGCATAGAAGAAACAGAAAAGTATGGACCATTCAAAAGAATAAAATAAATGAAAGAAGCCATCCCTAAGGAAATCCAGAGGGAAGACCATAGACAACTGTCTTAAAGATGCTCAGGAAACTAAAGGAAGACATGGGCAAACACAAAAATAAGATACATGAACAACCTGAAGACAGCCACAGAGAGAAATCATGAAAAAGAACCAGCAAGAAATTCTGGTGCTGAAATTTCAACACAGCTCAGTAGAGTAGAAGAGAAAAAAATCAAGGAAAGCCAAACTTAGTTCTTTGAAAAGATAAAAAAAAATGACACATCTTTACTTAAACAACAACAAAAAATAAAAAAAGAATGTACAAACAACCAAAGTCAAAAATGCAAGTAGAGTCATTACCTGTCCTTACAGAGATTTTAAAAAATATATTGTAATAGATTAAACAACTGTGTTCCAACAAATTGCATAACATAGATGAAATGGATGAATTCGTATATTCTAATGTGACCATGTGATGAAGTTAAATACATTATATAGACTAAAAATACATTAGTAAGGAAATTGAGTTGGTAATCAAAATATCTCACAGTAGGGGTCTCCCTTTTGGCACAGGGGTTTAGTTGCAGCACTATGAAGATACCTGTAGCCACTGCAGCACATGTTTGATTTCTGGCCAGGGCGGTGACCCACATGGTACAGCAGACCTCTCCTGCCTCATCAGCAGTGTAGTTCAGTCAATCTGCCTGTTCTGTTCCCACTCTGTCTCTGGTGAATCCTCTAAATGCCCTCACATCTCTGGCCTATACCCCAGCTCTTATATGCATAAATAATTTTTTTCTTTTTAAATCTGACAGCAAAGAAAAGCCCTACACCAAATGTTTTCTCCGTCAACTCCATCAATCCTTTAAACTATTGAGAAGGTGGAGATACTTGCTAATTTATATACTTGCTATGATTATAAACTTAGATAAAGACACCGTAAGAACAGAAAATATTCATTATGAATACAGATGCACAAATTCTAAGCAATTTTTTTTTTTAACCTAAGAAGAGAATTTATAGAAATGACATGGGTGCTCACAGGACTAATTAAGAGACTGGACCAAAAAAAAAAAAAAAAACTTGGAGGGCTTTCCTGCATGAGTTGGATCCCCTGCCAGGGAGCTGTCCCACATAGGCAGCAGATTCTCCTGTTTCTCTTGCTGCTCCCCTCAGCAGGGTGTTTCGGTTGATCCACCTCTTCTGCTCCCCACTCTATCACCCCCTGCACCTCTGGCCTACACCCCAGCTCTCATGTGCATAAATAAATAAATCTTAAAAAATAAAACCTTGGAGAAAGGGAACCTGATGGAGGAGCTTCATGGTGCAGCAACAGACACTACAGTCAAGGTCATATCATAGGCACAGTTGGGCAGAACCAGTAATGCTACCAGAACTGCAGTGAGTCAGTCTCCTTGTTATTGCATTTGTTTACTTTCTCAGATAACACTACATTCTAACATACATACATAGATACATACATACATAAAAGTTTCAGTGTGCAACTTTAAAATCAGTATGTATACACTACATTAAGTTTAGTGCTGAAAGTCCAAATGTATTTTTCACCATATCATTGACCCCTTTTTCTTGATTTACCTATCCCTTCCCCTCTTTTCTTCTGATAACCACTAGTAGGTCTTATAATCCAAAAGTTGAATTTTGTTTATATAGTTCATCTATTTATTTTCTTGCTAAACCACTATGCCATTATAGTGTTTATTTTTTTGTTTTCAAGTAATAACTTACTTTTCGCTGACATTTCACAGTCAGTTTCTACAAAACCGTATTTCTTCAAAGGAATGCACATTTGGTAAATAAAGCTCTACACTAAGAATTTGTAGCTGGAAAAACACTTCAATATCTTCAATACAAGTAGAAGTGTTACTCTTCTGCTAAAAGGGTCATAGAAAAGTCCAACCATACTATTAATCAACAGAAAGCAATGAGAAGGTAAAAAATTACTAATATATTTAAACTCTATTCCCAAAACTAGCTCAATCAGTAGCTTTTTCTAGATGTGTGTCAGTAATGCCCACAAAGTCTGCCATAAGTTCACTTGAATGTGTTTTGAGTTAAGAGTAGCTACTTACTGTCAGAAAACAATAGCTTTGACACAGTACTTCCTATTGGATCAAATCAAGCACTGCTAAGACTGTTATTACTTACAGCCTTGGGCAGACAATGAAAAGCTTCCTGGTCAACTCTGAAATTCTTCCATTTGCTGATCTGGCTCCTAGATGCCAACATCTGCCAACCTCACTGGGTTTCTCCAAGATCTGTTTTCACAACATGGTTTCATCTGCTTACAGATGGGAAAGAACAGCCATGTTAACAACCCAGGGAGACTTGCAGTACCAAGTTACAAGATCAGGAAAAGCTAGGGGTGATACCACTTTTTACTGCCACTCAGCAATGAGGGTCAATGATAGCTTGCTTTATTTATCTTTTACTGTGACAAGAAGGTGAATGCAAATCATCACCTAGGAAGAGACTGATAACTCCACAGAGGGGTTTTTGAATGGGATATATTTGTTTTCATCAATTGTATTCAGATTCTGATGCTCTGTGAGACCCCTTTCAGATACCCTGGTTTTTCTGAATACACCTGTCGCTAAAGCTTTACTGTCAAACATATTCTACCAAAAAGGAAGTATTCTAGGATAGTGCAGAATGGAACTGTGGTAATCCCAAATGGATTGGGGAGCAGGGGGTAGAAGGTAGTAGGCAAGAGAAAAATAGTAATAGGAGCTGAGTCTGCTTAAATACACCGTTGTTGTTGTTTCTTTCAGAAAACAAATGGGTAATAATTCCACACTAATTAGGAAAATCTAGGGATTTTACCGAGTTATTTCTATTTTTATTGTTTTTTTAAATTTATTTTTCATATAATGCTTGCTTTCTTTTCTATTTGTAGCTCCCCATAGAACTTTCCCTACCAACTCACCCATGCACCATCACCATATCCTTTGTGCTCCTCCCATCCCTACCTTGATCCCAGTCCCTCCGTCTTCCCTGCAGAATGTCTCTGATTTGTAGTTATCTGTTTATTTTTATTTTGATTTGGTTTTGTTGTTGTCAATGTAATTATTGTTATTTTTCCTTGATCCCCTATATAGCTCCTATAAGTGAGACCGTTTGTTCCTTTCCTTTTTCCTTCTGACTTATTTCACTGAGCATAATCCCTTCTAGCTCCATCCATGTTTCTGTGAATGACTCTAGTTTATCTTTTTGATTGCTGAATAATATTCCATTGTGTATATAAACCACATCTTTTTGATCCAGTCATCTATTTTTCAACATTTGGGTTGATTCCAAGTCTTACCTATTATTAATAATGCTGCAATAAATATAAGGGTGCATGTATTCTTCTGAATTAATGTTTTTGTGTCCTTTAGGTAAATCCCCAGGAGTGGGATTGCTGAGTCATATGGTAGCTAGTTTTAGTAGATTGAGGAAAATCCATACAGCTTTCCATTTACGTTGGACCAGTTTGAATTCCCACAAGCAGGATAGAACAGTTACTTTTTTACCATATGTTCCCCAACATTTGTAGTTGCTAGTTTTTATATGTCACTCCTTTTAAAAAATATTTTATTTATACAATTCAAGAGCTGGGGTACAGGCCAGAAGCGTGGGGGAGTGAAAGTACTCACCAGAGACAGAGCAGGGAGCAGAACAGGCAGATACAATGAAATACACTGCTGAGGGAAAGTAGTGGACAAGGCAGGAGAGGTCTGTTGTACCATGTGGGTTCCCTCCCTAGCAGGGGATTAAACTTGTGCTCAACAGTGTGGTTCTCAACCCCTTGCACCACATAATGGCCCCAATATGTGCCATTCTTACTGGTGTAAGGTGGTATCTCATTGTGGTTTTAATTTGCATTTCTCTGATTATGAGGAATATTGAAAATATTTTCATGTGCCTGTTGGCCATTTGCATTTCTTCTTTGGAGAAGTGTCTTTTAAGTTCTTTTGCCCATTTTTTTTTTTTTTACTGGATTGTTTGCTTTGTTTTTCTTGAGTCAGGTGAGTTCTTTATAAATCTTTGTGATCAGTCCCTTGTCAGTTTTATAGAGTGCAAAAATTTTTTCCCAGTCAGTGGTGTCGCTTTGTTTTGGGTAATGTCTCTTCTGCTGTACAGAAGCTTTTTAATTTGATGTAGTCCCAGCTGTTTACCTTTTCCTTCACATTCCTTGCTTTAAGTGATGTATCTTTAACGGTGTTACTGAGATGTATGTCATGTAGTGTTTGTTTGTATTTTCTTCTATATATTTTATAGTTTCAGGTGTTATGTCTAAGTCTTTGATCCATTTTGAGTTGGTTTTTGTGCATGGTAAGAGGTAGTAGTCTAACTTCATTCGTTTGCATGTAGCAGTCTATTTTTCCCAGCACCATTTTTCGAATATGCTGTCTTTGTTCCATTGCATATTTTTTTGTTCCTTTGTCAAATCTTAGTTTCTATAGATATGTGGGTTTATTTCTGTGTTTTCTATTTTATTCAATTGATCTGTGTGTCTGTTTTGGTTCAGTACCATGCAGTTATAATTATCTTGGCTTTGTAGCATAGTTTGAAGTCTGGAATTGTGATCCCTCCATTGTCCTTCTTTTTAGTTAGGAGAGCTTTGACTATTTGATGTTTTTTGTGTCTCCATATGAATTTCATCAATATTTGTTCTATTTCTTTGAAAAATGTCATTGAAATTTTTATCATAATAGCATTGAATCTGTAAATTGCTTTTGGTAGGATGGCCATTTTAATAAAGTTAATTCTTCCAATCCATGAGCAGGGGATGTCTTTCCATTTCTTTGTGTCTTCCATTTCTTTTGACAATGTTTTATAATTTTCTTTGTAGAGATCCTTCACCTCTTTTGTTAAGTTTATTCTCAAGTATTTGATTTTTTTTGTTTCAATTATAATTTTTTTTTTAATGTCTTCTTTAGGTTGATCGTTTGCATACAAAAAGGCTACTGAAAAAAAAAAAAGGCTACCGATTTTTGTGGTTTTTTTTATTAGATTTAATTGTATTTGACATCATTTGTAGTTCCTAGGGGGTTCCCACCACCATTTCACCTGTGCACCATCACCACAGTCCCTTAGGCTACCGATTTTTGTTTGTTGCTTTTTTTATCCTGCTTCTTTACTAAATTGGTTGATTATTTTAATTACTTTTTCTGTGGAGTTTTTGGGGTTCTTGGGTTCTCTCTCTATATTATTATACTGTCTGCAAATAATGAAAGTTTTACTTCTCCCCTATTTGGAGTCATGTATCTCTTTTTTTTTTTTTTTTTCTATTGCTCTGGCTAGAACTTCCAGTATTATATTGAAAGTAATGGTGAGAGTGGACATCCTTGTCTTGTTCCAGATCTTAAGGGAAGCCTTTATTGGCTGTGTGCTTATATATTGCCTTTATTATGTTAAGGTATGTTCTTTCTATCCCGAGAATTTCTGGAGCCTTTATCATAAATGGATGTTGAACTTTGTTGAATGCTTTCTCAGCATCTATTAATATCACCCTATGGTTTTCATTTTTCTTTTTATTGCTGTGTTGGATTGCATTAATTGACTTTTGATGTTGAACCACCCTTGTGTCCCTGGAATAAATACTGGTCATGTTGAATTATCTTTTTGATGCATTGTTGGATTCTGGATTCTGTTGGCAAGGATTTTATTGAGGATTTTTGTATCAGTGTTCATTAGAGAGATTATCCTGTGATTTTCTTTTTGTGTTGTCCTTGTTCAATTTTGATATTAATGTAATGTTGTCTTCATAAAACATGTTCTGTAGTATCCCTTCCTTTTCAAATTTTTTTAAGAGTCTGTATAAGATAAGCGCTAGTTAGTTTCTGAACATTTGGTAGAATTCATTTGTGAAACCATTAGGGCCTGGGTTTTTATTCTTGGGGAGGGTTTTGTTACTGTTTTATTTTCACTGATCGTTCTATATCTCTGTTATCTAGCTTTGGATGATTGTAAAGTTGTAGCAATTTGTCCATCTCTTCTAGATTGTTGAACTTGTTTGTGTATAACTTCATAATAGTCTTTGAATATTCGTTTGCTTTCTGCTGTGCCTATTATGAGTTCTCCTTTTTCATTTGTGATCCTATTTATTTGAGTCTTTCCCTGTTTTTTCTTCATCAGCCTTGCTGGCTAGAGCTCTGTCTATTTTGTTTATTTTTCAAAAAAACCAACCAAGTTGTTTATTTCTAAATTGGTCATATATAAACCAGAAAATACTTGAGAACAAGTATAAGCAACCAATGCCTTGTAATATTAAAGCTACATTAGAGTTACAAATGCCTAGTAATATGGAAAATTATACAACATTGAGAATACATTTAATGCCACTGAATAATAAATTTACAAGTGGTTAAAGTGATAAATGTTTTTCTGTATATTTTTCAGAATTACTGTAATTATCACATTAACAGATAACAAAGTAACAAAATTGTCAGTTCCTAGCACCTTTATATACCACACACTGTAAAGTGCCATGCACCTAACATTTATTATTTATTTTGCTCAAAGCGTGACTGAAATGGTAGAGATATGGTCTGATGTTTACTCTCTTTCAGGGCATGGGCTTAGTGCTAAGAACATTTGCTGCCTGCCGTGAGCACATGACTTCAGATAGCACATTTTGGTGTTTATGTCTCATGGGGTCCTGGATAAAATTTGTGGAACTATGCACAGTAATGAAAAGCCAGAGGTCTTAACCTACGACACCATCTTCCAGATTTTCAATACCCACAACTGCCTCTATCTAAAGGATAAACAAAAGGTCATCATCATCCAGGCTTGCAGAGGTGGTGAGTTCATGTCAATTCTAAACTATCTTTTCATGGAGTTATTAAAAGTATGGCATGAAAAGCTTTAATTTCAATATATTCTAATAACTGACATGATTGTGAGGGATCAAATGTTAATACATAACTAATTGAAAGAAGTCAAACCTTAAAGTTTCCATTTATGTGAATTGAGATAAAGGAAAAAGTATAGGGTGAAATGAGTCTAAAGACAGCTAGAAGTGGTAGATGGTAGGGTTTTTCTGTATTTGGAGTTTGATCAAATTTAGTTAAGTGTACAACTGAAAGAGGGTGAATTTTTATATGTAAAGAATACCTCAGTAAACCAAATCAAATCATTATGGCATTGCTTTCTTCTATGAATATTGTACTTCAAACTTCAATATAATTGTATCACCTGAGAAATGCACCACCAGGGAGGCCCTGGCAGACAGACTTTCTAAAGTACTTCAGGCAAAAGCTTATAAGTTAGGTATATATTCTTTTACATATTCTTTCTGCATATATATACATTTACATATATGGCTGAGTTTTTACTTTTCTTATTTATAATCTGTAACTTTTCTTGAAAACATGAAGGCTATAACTCAAGATTTATCATTTTCTTTATGCACAGATAATGTTTCTTGGAGAAGTAGAAGTGGTTCTCTCTTCATCACTCAACTCATAAATTACATTCAAAACTATTCTTGGGGAGGCCCGCCCTGGTCGTGCAATGGGTTAGGCAATGCACTATGAAGCAAACCGCAGCCACTGCAGCACGAGTTCGATCCCTGCCGCCGCCAGCCAGGGAGGGACCCACCTGGCGAGGCAGACCTCTCCTGCCTCACCCGCTGCTCCCCTCAGCAGTCTGTTTCTGTCAATCTGCCTGTTCTGCTCCCCGCTCTGTCTGGTGGATTCTCTCACCACCCCCACACCTCTGGCCTGTACCCCACTGCTTGTATGCATAAACAAATAAATCTTTAAAAAAAAAACAAAACTATTCTTGGTGTTGTCATCTAATAGAAATATTTTTGAAGGTAAGTACCAAAGTATTGGCTATGCTTCATTCACATAAGCCAAAACAAATGTATATGATAACTTACCTGCATATATTACACAAATTATAGGATATTATTCACATGGTGACATGCTTTGCTTTTTAATTGTTTCCATAGTATTAACCCCAGGTAGGCAAAGAAAATTCATGTACACTGAAATTCTTTATTCAGGATGTATGAGATAAGGAAAAGAAAGAAGTGGAGAATATGGATATTATATAGAAAATTACCTGTGAAAGCTTGTTGGAACAGGGCACTTTGTGTATGTTTTTGACTAGTCTACATTGTCCTTAGGATCAATGGGAGAGACCTGGGAGAGGGTAGGCCATGAGCATATGCTAAGGAATTATAGGCTCATGCCCTGATAAGGATTAAAGGAGTAATGCCAAAGTGAAGAGCTCCAATGTATTGTAAATGCTGGAGGAATTTTCTGGTTAATATCTGGGACCACAGTCTCATGCTTACAACTGAGATGGCATTCCACTCCAGTCTAAAACAAATGACAAGAACAGATGAGGGTACTTTAATAACAAGTTTCAATACACTGGATATCAGGCAATGGGTTTTTAAGAAATGGGAAATACATAAGAGGGAGCCCTACCATTACCTCAACTTACTACCTTGAGCATTTTCAGGCCATATCAAAAGGCCAAGAAGAACCTGGTGGACTCTCCAACGTTGAGATAGAAATGAGAGTTCAGGGAGAACAAGTGACTGGAGTCCACAGAACAGAATACCAAGAAGGAGCGAGCTACACCAAATCATGAGGCTTTTCAGAGAATCCTCATGATGTTTCTAGCAGGGTACTCTACAATATACGTGTGAAGAAGCTGCTTCAGTTGGTAATTAAGGAACAATATTGTGGTGCTCATGCAGAGCTGGAATAGTGCCTACTGTCACCAGCCAGCCTATAATATGTCATAATCTGTCTGTCAAGTACTCTGAGTTGTAGGTACTCAGGAGCCTGATATAAACAATTTTCTTATCCAACCTAACAGATGAAAAAGCAGACCCAAAAGAATTATGATGTTTCCAAGTAACCTAGTACCTCTAAGTATAAATCACAAGAATATATATATGTGTGTGTGTGTATGTATATATGTATATAATTCTGCATTTGAAAATAAAAATTCAGAATATGTAATATTTTTCCATTAAGGTATACAAAGAATCAGGAAAATGGAATTATTAGTAAAATAATAAATCTTTAAAAAGCAATCCATTGCTGGGATGGATGTTATAGCTAGTAGAGAAGAACCTAAAAAGCTATACTGAGAGTATTCAATATATTCAAATAGTTAAGTAGAGTCATAGAGGATATTAAAATCTTAATTGCATTTTAAGATATGAATGCTACAATGTGTGAGCTGCAAAATACCCTGGGTGGAACTAATACATTAGATAGTATAGAATTATGACTAAACTACAAGATGAGGCACAGAGAACAACAACAAAAAAAATACAATAAAAAATAAAGTATAAATAGTGTCCTGTAGGGGAAGGAACAAAAAATATGAAGTTATCAGAGCCAGATTTCCCCAAATGTAATTAAAAATATAAACCCATAGATTTAATAATGGTAACAAAAATATAATATAAAAATGGTGGAAAAATATAGCAAGACCAAGCTTATTCTAATTTCTCTAGATTATTAAGTCATCTAGTAGAGGAAAAAATATGATACAGAAAGAAAAATGACAGATATTTTTCAGAAAAAAATGTATGCTAGAAAATGATAATAAAAGACACATAAAAATTTCCCTTAAGATTCTAACTCTGAAAAAAGGAAAAAATATTTTTCAAGGAAATATTTCATTAGTAGCAAATTGATGATTCAATCAAAACTAAAATACTGGTGTAACTATGAAAGTTATATCTTATGATCCATGAATTATTAAAATAGAAAATCAGAATCATAGCTAATAAATCTCCAAATGCTGCAATATTCAAAGGAGAAAAACTGAAAATGGAAAAAAATAACATAACACAAAATTTAAAAAATAGCAAGGTGATAGATTTAAATTTAACCTTATCAATAATCATATTAAAGTATAATAGTCTAAGGAAACAATTAAATGTTACATATTGTGAAACTGTATAAAGACTTAGTGAAATTGTGTAAAGACTTGGGTGCTCCTTAGAGCATATATACTATACCTATAATGAAATAAATAGATTAAAAGTAAAATTATGCAGCTTCCCTAGTGGTGCAGGGATTAAAGTCTCAACACTATGAAGCTATTGGCAGTCACTATAACACAAATTTGATTCCCAACCAGGGAGCTGACCCATATGGCACAAGCAGAGCTCTCTTGTCTCACCTACTGCTCCCCTCAGCAGAGTATTTCAGTAAATACACCTGTTCTGTTCCCCACTCTCTCTAGTGAATCCTCTCACACCACCCCCAATCTCTCACACGTCTGGCCTATACCCCAGTTCTTCTATCCATAAATAAATAAAAATTTAAAAATAAGTGATATTTTGGGGAAACACATACCATGCTAATACTAATCCACAATATCCTATGACAGATTATTAGATTCAAATAAAGTAGATTTCATGACAGAATATTAGCAGAAATAAAAATGTATAGTATCATAAAGATGATATGATCTGTTTATAGGTAGGTAGTACTAAATATAAGTACTTAAAAGTTTTAATAAGTGAGGCAAAAATGAACAAAACAACAAAGAAAAATAAATCAACAGGTAAGGCTCAGAAATTTCTTTAACTTCTCTCAATAATTGATTGACAAGGACACAAAAAGTTATAAACAACAGAGAAGGTATGAACAGCATATCTCAGTAACTTGACCCAATTAACCTGGGTAGAACACTTCAGCCAAGAGCAGTATAATACACTATCTTTTCAGGTGTACATGGAATGTTTACCAAAATAAAGCATATTTGGGGCCATAAAACAGGTTCATTAATTTAAAACCCCAGTCATGTGTTCTTTAAACAAAATGGAACTAAATTAGAAATCTTTGGTGGAAAGATCACTGTAATCCCCAAATATATGAAATTAAATATTGTACTTTTTAAACAATAAATGTATCAAAGAAAAAGATTAAAATTGAACATAAAACTCAACTTTAACAATGTAAACTAAAACATCAAAAACTGTAGCTGCTACTACAAATTATTTAGGAGAGATTTTAAGAACTGTATGATGAAATTAGTAAAAAAAGACACCTCAAATTCATACTTTCCACCTTTAGATGCTAGAAAGATAAAAACAAATAAAAAGAAATCTAAAAATAAAATAACAGAACGGAATGGAGATTTACAAACTGGAAAATAGGGGAAAATAACTGGAATTAAAAGATGGTTCTGTTAGAAAATAACAAAATTGATCAAATTAAACTGAAGCATAAGATAAGTGAAAAAAGTACTGTTATTGGGGATTAAAAGAAGACATCACAACATTCCACAGATTTAAAAAAATAGATAAAAAGGGAAGATAATTAACATCGTGCAAATAATTACTAGAAGTTATATGTAATGGATATGTTTCCTGAAAAACACAAACTACCAAAGTTTAATCAAGAAAAACAGTTAACTAGAAGAGCTCTATATAAATTACACAAATCAAATTTGTACTTACTTAAAAACATTCCCACAAAGAAAATTCTAGGTCTGGATGAATTGAGTTGTAGAACCTAATAAACATTTAAGAAAGAAGTATCATTAGCTCTGCATATACTCATCTAGATAATTAAAAAGTAGGAAATATCTCATAATTCATTTTTTTAAAGATTTATTTATTTATACATACAAGAGCTGGGGTACAGGCCAGAGTCGCGAGAGGTGAAAGGATTCACCAGACAGAGTGGCAGAGTGGGAAGCAGAAATGGCAGATTGACCGAAACACACTGTGGAAGGCATCAGCAGGCGAAGCAGGAGAGGTCTGCTATGCCATGTGTGTCCCCTCCCTGGCTGGCGCCAGGGATCGAACTCGTGCTGCAATGGCTGCAGTTTGCTTCACAGTGCGTTGCTTAACCTGCTGCGCCACCAGGGAGGCCATCATAACTCAACTTTTGCTGCTAATAATAGCTAATAAAAATATTAAAAGGGTAGCAAAATACAAAATATTGCTCATGAACACAGATGCAAAATTCCTGACAAAGATTTATTGAACAAATCCAATAATAAAGCAAAATGCCTCATGCTTAGTTTATCCCAGAAATACTTAGTTGGCTTAACATTTCAAAAATAAATCACTGTAATTCCTCATAATCACAGATGAAACAGGGAGAAGAGGAGAGGGAAGGAAAGAAAACTCATATGACCATTTTTATGGCCATATAACAACTGTTTGCCAAAATCTAACATTCTGTACTTATAAAAGACTCTTGGCAAACTACAAGAACAACTTTTTTGATAAAAATGTCTAAAAAGCATGATAATAAACATGTTTGATAGAAAAAGACTGAATGTTTATCATACAAGATCAGAAAGGAGACATCTCTATACCTAAGTCTCTTCTTAAAAATGGAAATACAGACTTGAGGTTTGTGTTTAATGAGATGCCCCATAGTTATCTCCCAGCACAGATTCTGGCACACGGCACGACTTGGAGATTACAGCTGGTGGCAGCCCACACAATGACAAGGAGAGTAGCTACACAGAAAAAACTGGAGCAAGATGTAGGTATAAAGCAAACACAGGAAAATGTTAGCAATGTGAGAGGTATATACTGTTCGCTTACTAGCCATTAAAGTTTTCCATGTGGTTGAAAAAAATACTTAGGCATAAGCCACAAAATGATATTTCAGTTGGCATCAATCCTAATAGTATAATTTTCCATTGTACTTGACTTAGTCTTTGTTAATCATGGCCCCAAGCTTATGAAATCCAACGCTAACATTGCATTTGCACAATAACAAAATTACTCAATGATGGATTTCTCAGAATATATCCCATTTGTTAAGTGACACATGGCTGTATAAAAAAAAAGTTCTGGGGGGCCCAGAAATAGACTCAAACAGGTAGTGACAACTTATTTTTAGGTAAAATTTATGCATTTAATTTAGTGGAAAAAGAATGTTTTCAACAAAGGGTTCAAGGACAATTGGATTAACACATGTAAAAACAAAATATTCATGTTAAAACAGTAGACTCTGTTTATGTACAAGGAACTGAACCCAAAATTGTCTTTTATTTTCAGGTTCAAAAATCATTTGAGGAACCAGAATTTAAAGTTCAGATGCCCACAATAGAAAGATCAACTATGACCAGACATTTTTACCTCTTTCCAGGCAACTAAAATTATTAACTACCTTCAGATGTTAGCAAATCAGAGAAAGGACTAGAGTAAAGTAGTATAGGCTGTGTCATCAGTGGACTGCATACTATTTCCTATTTATTTTGTTTCTTTTGCCTTCTAATAGCTATCAAAAAATATATTTTAGTCATAGATAGTAACTGGTATTAGCATTGTCTTTTGCCATAATAATTCAAAGATGAGATAAATTATACAATTATGCCTGTACCATACACAATTTTATACCAGAACAAAATTTCTGGTATTTAGTGCAGAAGATATAACAAGCAATTTGTAACAGTCTCACTAAGTTGAGGAGAGACAGATAAGAACTTAGGGATATTGAGTTAATTTACTAAAAAAGGAGCCAAATGTATACAACAGAGACAGGAAAGTTGATGGTATTGAGGAAACAGCCATATGCAAAATAATGAAACTAGACAATTGTCTCATATCACAGAGAAAAATTATTTCAAAATAGATCAAAGGTAAGATCGGCAACCATGAAATACACAGAAGCAGCAAACACACTAACATTGGTTTCAATGATGTCTTCTGGGATTCAACTCTGACAGCAGGAAACAAAAGCAAAAGTAAACAAATGGGACTACATCAAATTAAAAAGTTTCTGCACTGCCAAGGAATGTATCTTTAAAACAGAAAGATAAGTAATAATGGTGTCACTAATATGTGGGACTACAAGGTAACTAAATTAATGGTCAGATAAAGATAAAGTTTAAAACTAACCCTTGATAGTTGACCACAGAAGTGAGACACCAAGGGAGGAAGGGGTTAAGGAGAGAAAGAGCAAAAGATAAAGAAGCAAAATGGCCTATGGCGGTAGAATATGGTGAGTAGTGGTGGGTGCACTGTGGTGGTAATACCTGTTGGGGGTACCCCAATATTACCTCAGTTTAAAACTTTCTTTAAAAAAACACCCTAGCAAATGGGAGAAAATATTTGCACATTGTAATTATGACAAAAGCTAAGATAATACCCAAGATCTAAAAAAACCTCATACAACTCAACAAGATAATATTTACACACATACAATATATGTACTACTTTAGAGAAAACATTCAGATGGCACACAGGCACATCACTTATCAGGCAATTGTAAATTAGAACCTCAATGAGATTCTACCCCTTACTAGAGAGAACAGCCCACTTCAAAAAGGTAGACCTTGTGTTGGTAAGGTGTGGAGAGAGACTAACCCTCTTACTTAACTGTTGGTTAATCCAGTTAGATTAATCCAGTTCCCATGGAAAACAGTATGGAGATTTCTCAAAATACTAAAAATAGATCTACTATATGACCCAGCAATTCCATGCCTAGATATCTATTTAAAGAGTACAGAAATACTAATTCAAAGAGAGACATGTGCTCTTATGTTCACTGCAACACTATTTATAATAGCCAAGCTATGGAAACAATCTAAGTGCCTAAAGACAAATAAGTGGATCAGGAAGATGTGGTATATTTACATAATGGAATATCACTGAGCTATAATAAAAGATGAAGTGTTTTTTTTTTTGTAAAAACAGAAGGGATTATTCTAAATGAAATAATAAAGAAGGAGAAAGACAAATACTGGATAATATCACTCATATGAGTAGAAAGGGACAGACAAAATACAACCAAAATAAATCCTTGAAATCTAAATGCAAAATGAGACTACAAAAGGGGTAAGGTATGAGATGAGAGTCCAGTGAACTATGTTAGAGAAATATAGGTGTTTTGGTCATGGGTATAGTATAATAGCTTACATTTGTAAGGGTCTGAACATTTACCCCTAAAACATACACAATGTTATCTCAATCAAAAGATTTATATACAAAACAAATTGAGGCCTATGTTCTCCTGTATATATTTTATGGTGCCGGGTCTTTCATTCAAGTCTATTATCCACTTTGAGTTGATTTTTGTGGATAGTGTGATGTAGTAGTCTATTTTAATTCTTTTGCATGTGGTAGTAAGTACAGTCTTCCCAACACCATTTACTGAAGGGGTTTTCCTTATATATATTTTTTTGTAGTGTATATTCTTTGTCATAGTTTAGTTGATCATATGTGTGTGATTTGACATAAACCTCAGAAATATCTTTGAGGAATCATCTCCAGAAGCAAGAAACAAAGGAGAAGATTTGGAGCTGGGACTACAACAAACTAAGAAAGCTTCTGTACAGCAAAAGAGACCTTAACCAAAACAAAGAGACATCCTACAGAATAGAAGGAAATATTTGCACACCATACATGGAAAAAGGACTGATATCAAAGATCTACAGAGAGCATACACAACTCAACATAAACAAAGCAAACAACTCAGTCAAAAATTGGGCAAAAGAAATAGTAAGAAACTTCTCCAAAGAGGAAATGCAAATGGCTAACAGGCATATGAAAAAAATTTTCAATGTCACTTATTATCAAGGAAATGCAAGTCAAAACTACAATTAAATACTACTTCACACTGGTGAGAATGGTCCATATTAAAAACAACAACCAAAATAACTGGAAACAATGAATGCTGGCAAGGATGTGGAGAAAAATGGAACTTTCTTACATTACTTGTAGAGTGTAAACTGGTCCATCCACTATGGAAAGCTGTGTGAAGTTTCCCCAAAACACTAAAAATGGATCTACCATAGGATCCATTGATTCCACTCCTAGGAATCTACGCAAAAAACACAAAAACACTAAATCAAAAGGAAAGCTGCACTCCTACATTTATTGAATGAAGCACTATTTGCAATAGCCAAGATATAGAAACAACCTAAATGTCCCAAAATATACAAATGGGTCAAAATGTTGTGGTATCTGTCAAAGCTAACTCATTGATGTTGAATAAAATTCTCACTGCATCATAGCATGTTTCTCATTTTTCTGCGCCCATCCCAGCCACCATTCACCATGAAGCAGGCTATGGGTGACTGCAATCTAATTGCAAAATCCTTTCCCTTTCTCTTTGTTTTTCATTCACTTCCCTTTCAGTCCTGTGGGCACACCTATTTTGAGATGTTTAGCGCTTGGGTTCTGCTGTGATGGGAAACAGACCAGTGTCTAGTGTCTAAACTGCATTGGCTCATCATTTTGCTGGTCTTTTTCAGAGTCAGGTTGGTGACAACTGTTTATTGTCATAAACAAACCCTCCTTGCTGAGAGAGCACAAGAGAAAAACCCATGGACAATCCATTGCCAGAAATCATGTTTCCTCAAAAAGAAAAAAAAAAAAGTTCACAAAAAAACTGAGTGAATACAGCCTTTCCAGTCCAAATGGGCAGGGTGGAGCAAGACATGGCTCACTGCCTCGGAAGTGGTTGTGTGGGGTCAGCCAGCGCAGTGACCCAGACCACAGCTCCACACTCAGAGCAGGGAAATAGACATTAGTTTTGCCAGTGCTGTGTTTTCCTCATGATTACAGTGATAAATAATGAAGTATTACCTTCCAGAAGCCTTGGGAGGACTCCTAACTGGTTATCTTTTGCCAAATTCCTAAAATTGCTGGCACATGTTATATGGATGCCAGGAACTAAAGCCAAAACACTTATTGAATTTTTCAGGTTCATGTTGATTTGGTAAGCATTTTATAAAGTAAAATAAAACTTAATGTGTGTGTGTGTGTGTGTGTGTTTTCCCATCTTTCAACTTGCTGGTCCTTGAGGGGAAAAAATAAAATCATTGTGGGTTGACGCCAGGAATAGTAGGTGAAGGTTTTCAATGATTTTCTCTGTGAAGGAGGTACATGGTACTGACAGGAAGTTTGTATCTATCTGCAAGATAGCAGAGATTGGGGCAGGACTCCATTTTCATACATAATCAGGTAGTTTCTTTGAACTGCACACTTCGATGAAAGATTCACAATCTGAGCCTGGTTTGGAAGTCAGCCCAGTGGCCAAGAGCACAAATCTGAGATAAAGATATGTCTGTCATACACATGGTGATCACTTTAAAAGTTTGTGAACATTTCTGAAGCCTAGTTTCTACATTTCTAGTATGACAGCTTTGTCCACATGAAAAGGGGAGGCTCCAGATTCCCTGCCACGCCCCAAGGAGGGTGGAGCTCAGCAGGGAGGAGAAGTAGCTAAAGAAGAGACTGGAGAAGGAAGAAAGCAGGGTTGAGAGCAAGAAGAAGACCTGGAGGAGGCACATGTTGCAGAGAGCCATGTGAAGAAACTGCTTGCTTCTTGGTCCTGGACTAGTTTGAACAGATATGGGTAAGAGACCCATGGGGAGGTTAACAATGGCAGCTTTTTACTTCTTCTTATTTATTTGTTTACATATATTTGACATCAGTTGTGGTCCCCATGGATTTCCCACCACCATTTCACCAGTGCACCATCACCTCAGTCCCTTGTGTTCTTTCTGCCCTCAACCCATTCCCTCCCTCCTCCCACAAAGTGTCCCCAATCGAATACTATTCAGAAATCAAAAAAGATAAACTAGAGTCATTCATAGAAACATGGATGGAGATAGAAGAGACTATGCTCAGTGAAATAAGTTAGATAGCAAGAGAAAAATACTGGATGGTTTCACCCCTAGGAGGAATATAAAAGAACCAAATAAGTGACAAAGTGACTTTTTTAAAAAAAGTGGCAGTTTTTATTTTGATTTTGACTTTGCTCTTTTCCTCCCAGATTTGTCTGACTCTTTCTGATCCTTTTAATGGGTCTCCACCAAAAGGTACTTTAGACTTGTGGCAGGCTTTTGGGCTTTGCTTTGTGCCAATTCTGTTTGGCTAGACTTTTACCCATGAAGGGATGGGTAATTCAGTAACTATATTCTTTGGGTGCTTAATTTAGTAACTATATTCTTTGTCTTTTTTGTATTGTTCACTAATTACACTGAAGTTCATTTCCATTGAAGGTCTTATATGTTTTGTCTTGATGAGGTGCAATTGGAAGAACCTATTTAGAGTGGGTTGGTTTGGGGGTTCTGGATGCCCCTCTCCCTGCCCTGTAACACTAACATGGAATTAACAGTACCATCCCATAAAGTCCATAAAAGAACTAAATAAACTTTAAAGGGCTAAGTCCACTAAGTGTATAAGCAGTAAATATTGCATGTAAGTACAGTCACCATACTTGTTTTCTTGTTCACAGAGACACAGAATCACCATAAGATATATATGAAATACATGAGATATGAGATGACTCCATCAATAAGAATTATGACACACATGTAGATACCACAAATAGTTTTTCTTAACTCTATGGAAATAGCAAAACTTACACATAACCAAAAGACAGTAAAATCTACAGTGACTTAAGAGTATCCACTTTCAGAGAAACCTGTAAAGCCACAGAGGCTCCAGGTCGTGGCCATTCATGTGAGGCTACAAAAGCCAACCAGCAGTGCTTTTTATAGCAGTCCCCAACAGGAAGGATTTCTAGGTGCAGTCCCTAGCTTTCCCTTCACTGCCTAGCATGACATAAAAACTGAAGTCCAGAAGTAGTTCAAAAAAATGTCCTCTCAGTAAACTTCAAGTTAGCATATATGTAAATCAAACAGCAGAATCTAAGAAAACACATTTCAAAACAAGTCCTTCAGCAATCCTGACCCCTACTTCCTTCAACCAGATGAACACCCATAAACTCATCCTTCATAAATGTTTTAGAGCCCCACTGTTGAAGTCAGAATATTCTTTGAGAAATATGTCAGCTACCCTACTTAAAACACAACACTTCCAACAGCTTGTCCTTTAACACAATCCACAAGGGATCCTCTTTCCATGGCTCGATTACCCACCCAGCCTAGTCATGGGGCAAATTAGTCCCCGTCCACAATTTTCCTTCAGTTTAGCTTCTGTGCTTCCTGGTCACACACCACTTCCTCTCACCAGAATGCGATTCCTCTGTCTTAACACTATATCCACCTTTTACGTGTAATTCAGTGGTCACTGCACCATGAAATCATTCAATGGCCCTGACTGACTGGCCCTTCTATTTGCTGCTCTTTCAAGAACAACTGGCACTTTCAGAGTCTTTATATTTTGCCATTTAGTGTCCTCTCATTAACTCATCTCACAAAGCTTACAAACTTACTAAAATTATTATCTCATATTTCAGAGGTAATTTGGAAAATCCTACAAAGTTAATAAATGAGAAGGCCAAGATTCTCAAGATGGTTCTCCCAAACCCAGCCATATACAATATACAGCCTGAATGGTACATGACCATAGCTTGTGTTTAGGTTGGATTTTTTTTTGAAATAAAAGTTTATAAGAATATTTTTTAAAAAAGGTTTTTATTTTTTTATTTTAATGTGATTAATATAGTTCTCTCTTAATTATATCCATCTCTATATCCATGAAGTTATTGTCTACTTTGTCAGTTTATCTCACGATTTTAACCTCAGTAATAAACCTGGTATATCACAGACATTTTAGTAAGTCTTTAAAAAAAATTTTGAGTAAAATTTAGTTATTTATAATTTTATTTATCTGCAAAAATATGTATGATTCCGGGATGAAGAAGACATTTCTCTTAGCCATCTCTTGCCAAAACAGAGTAAAAGGCTATATGCTTTTACCATTTCTATGATCTCTGATTCACCTGATTTCTAAATAGTTTCCCCTGAGTGACTTCAACAATTTAAATGAGGCTTATTGTGGAGGCCTTACACCCTATACATGAGTAAGTAGGAGGATCACTTAACTTCTTGCTCTGCAGTAAGTCTTTCTAAGACTTGCATCCCTGTGGGGTGCCTCTTATTCATTTTTGATTCCCCCACTGCCTTGTCAGCCCCAAACTGGGCAGATGTATGTTGGAGGCAGTTGTCAAGCACTAGAGTCAGTTCTGGAGCCACCAGGACAGTCGTTTGAAGAGCTGAGCTTCATTGTAATGTAGCAGCACATGCCGTTATTTCTAGATTATCGTACCTGAAGTGAGTTACAAGCCTCTGTCAGTGAGGAATACCCAGTTTGTTTGGAAAAATAGTTAGAAGTGGTCACTATCTTAATAGCTTCATCTTTCCTCAGGACCTCCTTACACAGGCTCAGCAGTAGCAGCTCCTTCCTATTCTCTGATGTTTCCAAAGGAGATTCATCCTTTGGACTCCATCCCCCTAGGCAGTAACTACCAATTCATAATGTTAATCAGTGCACTAACTTACTACTCACACCTTCAATATCTCATGTTAAGAGTGCACTAATTCACTACTCAAATACTTCTTCAGTTTCTCATTGTAATAGCCAAATCTCTCTGCAGTCAAAATCTTTTTGAATAGGTACTTTCATTTCTGCAAAAACTGTCATGCATGGGTATCAATAGCAGTTATTATATCTAAGAAACATTCACTATAAGAAACTTGCATGCATTTTAGTAGAATTTTAATTACCAGTATGCTTAAATTTATGTTTTGAAATAAACACAGTATAACAATTACTAAGTCACCCAATTTTTGCAGTGGTTCTAGAATCTTTTCAAGGATTGACTTTAGTGCTAAAGTTGTTGCTGCTTAGCCAGATTCTTATATTGGGGTTGGTAATTTTTTTCTTATGTTTATATCTTGTGGTATCTCATAGGTTGTTGGGGGAAGAATTGCTTAGGGCAGTGTTCTCAAACTGAAATCTAAAAATCAACCATCTACCTTGGTTTAATTGGGGCCTGAGATTCTGCATTTCTTGTGAGATTTAGGTAATTCCAGTACTCCTGGAGTAAGGGTGAGCTTTGACTAAAGAAGTCCAGAGGTCCAGTGGCTGCTAAGGTGGTTGCAACACCATATTCCAAATAAGAGACATCTTCAATTTGTGACTATCTCCAATTTTAAGGACAAACAGAAGGCTACCATCTAGGCTTACTGTTGCATGAGTGTTGCATTGCTATTGTTCAGGAAAAACAAAATCACCTCCTATATCATTGTCATTCAGTGGTTTTCAATGCATTCAAGGGTTCTTTCATCCTATGAAAGACAAAATATGTGGCCAGTACCTTGTGGCATTTTGAGAACTTCTTGCTGCTTTTACCTTTCTAACAAGTGAAAATTTAGTTCAGTGTTTTACTATTACTGGACAATGCTTTATCTTTTTCAAACCTTTATAAAGGAAAAGTTTAAAGGAAAAGTGTAAGCTTGGCTGTCTGTAGGAGGATGGTAGAATTGATGGTGAGTAAACTGTATATGAGAGAGAGAAAGAAGGAGGGGGAAGAATAGTGGGAGAGAGGAAGGAAGGAAGGAAGGAAGGAAGG
>JAGFMF010011417.1:419587-453441 GCA_019455555.1 Galemys pyrenaicus
ATGGGATGAACTCAGGGGGAGGGGCCGAGGATAGTTCTTAAAGATTGATTCCACACCTTTTCCTCTCAGTCTATTTCTATTTGGCAAAACCATCCCACAGCGTCACTCTCAGGTTTACTCTAACAAAGTCTGACTCTTTCCCAAATCCGCACTGCCCACTCACGAGCTAGTGCCTACTGCACAGGTCCACCCTTGTCTCGCACAGGCTTCTTTGTCCACATGTGTCAGAGCTGGGCTAGCCGTCCTTTGTCCACTTGCTCTCGTCCTCGTTCCCCTATCTTGGTTAGTGATCACCATCACCCAGGTGTCAAGCCAGAAAGCTGAACTTAGACAGTTCTCCCTGGCATCTGCCACTCAAGAAGTGGTCACATTTCACTTCCTCTCTCTTGAACACCCAAAGGGTCACTCCACACTTGCTTTGACTGTATTCACAACCCCTATCCACAGAGGGCCTTTTAATTCTTCAGCCATAACACTCAGTATATATATGTATATATTATATAAAATTGCATTTTTGGTTACAAAATCATCTTTTGATCCCTCTAGACTTTGAAAGATCATGAAAAAGTGAACAGGTCTGAATTATTCCTAGATATGAGCACCTCTATTTCATTGTGACCTTGCAACCAACATTTGTTAAGAAACTATTTGACTGAAAAGTTTCCTTTGAATTGCTATTATTTGCTAGGATATTAGAAAAATATTGCAAAAAACATTATAGACTATGATCTATAGAATGCTTGAGATATAATGAGCAAGGTTCCTGATTTTGTTGAACTTTTATGAATACATGAATTATGAATAATTTAAGAATCTCCCCCATGACACCAAATTAGGCAAAAACAGCATAGGAATGACACTACACACACCCATTTCAGTTCAAATGATAAGAAATGCTGTAACAAGATCAAACATTTACAATGTCAAATAGACTAGAAATAGGATAGAAACTTCATTCTCATCCTAAAATGGTCATTCTTTTTCAGCCCATAGCTACTTCTCCTAGTGCTGATTCAGATGCTTAGACTCTTCCTTCCCATGGCTCTGATATCTGTAATATCTGATGCCAAAATTCCTGGGGTCATATCTGTCCCATGAACAGCATGGGAGGAATATGGGGGATCATTTGTAAGAGAATTTGCTAGGTTTGGTTGGGATGTTTCATACCGGATTTCAGCTTATATCCTGAGATACTCAACTTCCAGTGGAGAAAGTCTTGGTTAAATAACTAGTATGTTTCTGCCAAAAATTTTAAACATAAAAATGTTCATCCCACACAGTATTGGAAGTGGCACAGGTATAAGTCACAGGTGACAAGGGAGCTCTTTAGTTGTTTCAGAGAATTTTCTGAAATAGTGGTCTCAGCTTTATTGAATCTAAACAAAGGGAAAAAGGCTCTAGATTCCTTATTTAGCAAAGTTCACTTTTGTGTGGGTCTAGCTTCTTGCTTACCAAAATATCAGTATTTTACTAGTCCTGGAAGAGTGTTTGACCCGTGATAGTGGAATAATTTCATTCCGTAGTCATCTTTTGCTCTAAAATAAAAAAGACATTTCATGAAAAAATTAGTATGTTAGAAATGCTGTTATTTTATGGAGTTCAGAAATTTACCTAGAGTTTGTCCCACCTATATTTTCTTAACAATTTAATGATACAGAAGACTGACTATCTAACAAAATGCCCTAATTTTTTACTAAGACAAGTTTAGTTCTAGCAGACTCCAAACATTTCCTTTGATTTTTTTCTATAGTTCTTCAAACTTCCATATGAAGAAACATAACATTTCTTTTAAGTGATTATGATTTCTATAATTTTCTCAAAGTATTTCCATTCTAATTATTTGTTACTTTCTCTCCAGTCAACATACTTTATGGTGCTTTAATTTATATATCTGAATATCTATCTTTGAATTGGCCTTCAAGATTGAATATAATATTCTTGTTTGGATAGTTGAGCTTTTTGAAGGAATCTTCAAATATGAAGAAAACATTTCTATTTAAACCAATGAAAATTGCATTAATTTCTTTAATGAACCCCCACATTTTTTGGATAGTGTTGAACTTGTGATTAAATACACTCACAAGTCTGTTCTCACATAAACTACTGTGAGGACTCTTCCTCATGTATCTGTGAAAAGAGCCTTGATTTTCACTTTATCATCTGCTTGCTTTCTCATATCCTTAATCATGTGTTAAATAAATAAGCACATATCTTTTGAAAACATTAAAATAGGCACTAATGCTTACCTTCATTAAATTTTATTCTAGGTTTTAATCATATAAAATATATTTATATCAAATGATTTATGTTGAATATAGATAATAAAATTATATTAATTTCCTGAGAATTTTGTCACGTATCCTTCCTGTATTTAATCTAAAACATTTCCAGAAGTGTTGGTTCTATGAGATGAAGGTAGATCCTTGTATCACAACTCTCAAAATTCCTTCTGGATTATGATTGTTCCATTTAGTGACCCAGTCAACAGTGTTCATGTCAAACTCAGGACTTCCCTTCTGAGAATGCATTTTCTCCTCTGTGGTTTCAGACACTGCACAAGCTGTGAAGAGCACCAAGAGGAGCCCTTAGGCATTCTACTGTTTATAATGATTTTTGTCTCTTGCAGCTCTGCGGACAGTGCAGGACCACCCAGCTACACTGACACCCTCGGGGCCAGGAAAAATCCTCAAGCTTTGCTCCCCAGAATTAGTCCAAAGGATAAAGGAAGAAAAGGCAACAGAGGTGCTGTGCTGTGGATACTGAGGATCTGGGTGAAATCTCTAAGGAACGCTCACGTGTCGTGTTGCTGCTTAGAGCTGGTTGCCTTGAGAGGCTCAGAAAAACATCTCTTCCCTGAGAAAGGGCTTCTAGCTCCCAGAGTTCCAGGCTTCCTAGAGAGTTCTAAGCTTGATCAATTGTCTGATAGAATAATAGCAAGAATAACAATGAGATCTATTGACTGCTCACTATAAGTCAGATTCTATTTTAATAGTAACAATAATTCCCTTTAACTATCAAAATACCCATTTTACACACATGAAATTAAGACATGGATTATTAAGTATTTTAGACAAACCAGTAAGTGGGGACTTAGTTTTAATTTACAGTCATTCTATTTTTAAAGTCTGTTTGTCTCACAGTCCTGTCAAAACTGATTACATCATGTGCTTAGTTGCCAATTAGGCTTTTGTAGACTCAATCCCCAGCCTAGAGCAAGACTTGCTCCTCCTGCACATCTGTATCTCTGCTTCATGGGACTCGGTGTCTGGGTAGGAATAAGGGAGTAGACACCATCTGCACCCTCGGGATGAACCTGAATGAAAGAGAACAAGACTGTTCATCCCACCTGCATTTCCTGCAGATGTACCCGATAATTGAAAGGTCAGTCCGCACACGTCTTGCCCTCATCATCTGCAACACAGAGTTTGACAGTCTTTCCAGGAGAAAGGGAGCCGACGTTGACATCAAAGATATGAAGAGCCTGCTGGAAAGTCTGGGGTACAGAGTGGATGTGAAAGAAAACCTCACTGCTTCGGTATGATCTATCCCAATGTGGGACACAGAGACACCCTTCCCATGCCGCAAGAACCTGAGAAATCCTCATTTCAGCTTCTTAAGCTATATATCCTGATAGTCCAAGTGTAGCTTCCCTTGGAGGAGGCTTCATACTAGCATAATCCACTAAAACATGCAGTCTTTTGGCACGTCTGGTAAAATGCTATGTTAATTCGGTAATGTCCATTTGTCTCTACTCAAAATCTCTGAATAGCCCCAATAACCCCTTTCTGCATCTTTCCCCAATTTAAGTTTAAATTTTCTTTCGCATATCATTGATTTTGAAATGAGCTAGGAATCCCTAGGTGCCTCCTTGTTGGATATCCTCCATGCCATGATGATGGATCACAAGGAAGACCCTCTGCTCTCTTCCAGAACATGAGGACAGAGCTTGTGGCATTTGCTGCTCGCCCAGAGCACCGGACCTCTGACAGCACTTTTCTGGTGTTCATGTCTCATGGTGTTCGGGAAGGCATTTGTGGGACAAAACACTCTCAAGAAGCCCCAGATGTACTAGATGTCAACACCATCTTTAGAGCTCTAAACACTGTGCAATGTCCAAATTTGAAGGATAAGCCCAAGGTGATCATTATCCAGGCCTGCCGTGGTGGTGAGTACTGATACATGACAGAACACAAGGTAGTCATGACCTTATTTCATGCATCCAACATTTTTCAGTTTCTTTGGTCTGTTCCTCAACATCAAGGCACAACTATTGTCCAAAAATAAGTAGCATCTATGCATTTTTGATTAGCAGGTAAATACTTGTTACATTTTCAGCTAAACAGAGACCACCTTAATGCTTAAGACTCCGATTTTAGGACATCATTGGTACTCATTTGTGGGGAGGAAGAGGCAGGAGTTACTGAGAAGACATTTCCTGAAATATGCCAAAGTGATATGGTGAAAGAGAATGACAGATAAATTAATAAACTTGACTGAGGTGTCATGGAGGAAGTAGTTCTTTGGTGGCTGGTAGTAACGAGAAACCACATCTTGTCTTTGCAGAGGCACAAGGAGTGACTTGGGTAAGAGATTCAGCAGAAGCTTCTGATAACAGCTCTTCACTGTCTCCTGATGACTTTGAAGAAGATGCTATTAAGAAAGCGCATGTAGAGAAGGATTTTATTGCTTTCTGCTCTTCCACACCAGGTAATCTTTGTCTGCACAGGACAACTCTGGAAGCATCATCAGTGCAGGAACTCAGATACTTTCAGTTTCTACTAGCAAACCACATTCTCCAAGTTAATCCCAACTACACTCTAGTACTTCCCTGAAGACAAAAAAAAATAATTATCTATGTCTTTAAATTCTGAAAAGGAGTCAGAGGAACCTGGCATACCCCTCCAACCATCCACTTCCCCAACAGAAACCATCCTTTTAAGCTGGCTGAGGTTTAAAGGGGAATTTTAACCTATTATCATTATCTATTTAATGGCCATGATTACCGGATGAAAGCTTGGATTAAAGCATGTCTGCGTACTTAAACGCACAGTGCTGATACCATATTTCTCTTATGTCCTTGCATAGAAGTCCATGACTTCTATGTCACTCCTATTTCATATAACATCATATTCTTTAATATTACTCTTTATTAAGACTGTTTTAACTTCCAATAAAATTCCAGGTAGTATTTTTGACTCTTGGTGCCATTTTCACTCTTATTAATACTGTGACTAAAAGCCCGTGATCAATAGTATTTGATTTTAACTAATATTTTTATGAAGTGTGTACGTTGAAATATCAGTTATCCTGCATAGCTTGTATTACATATCTACTATTTTCTTACACATGTCATGTGTTACATCTAATCTTCAATTATTTCTTTGTGGCAGAAATTATTCACCTGCTATTGTAGTTGAGCATATTGCATTTGGAGTTTATCAGTTAACTTAAGTCAGTGTCAGGAACTAGCAGTGTGGGGATATATAATCAGATATTTCCCAAGGCCTGGTCAAACCCCTCCCCAATTCTTTCTTCTCTCTCTCTACTATATTTGTACCTCTTTGAACTCAGAGATTATCCATGCTTCTTTTACAGTACATAAAGCACCCTTCACATAACCTTAAAAGTTGTGTAGAGGGGGACCCTGGGGTGGAAAAACTGTTGGAGCCTTGGTGGTGGATGTGATGTGGTGACATACACTGCAGAAGTGTGACCTTATAATTCTGAGTAATGTATTATAAGCCAATCTTACTTTAGTAATTAAAAATTTAGACAAAATATAGCTTAGGCTCAGAAAAAATAAAATTATTGCCTACCACCACAAATATTCTCACTTAGATGTGTTAGCATGGAGTGTATGTATAGAAAAAAGCATGTCATGAGCATAATGTGAACAGTGTGCCTCAGCTAGAGTGTAAACCCTCATGCCTCCAGTTCTGTGCCAGGCAAAAGCTTCACATGAGAATTCAAAATGCTTCATCCACAGATAATGTTTCTTGGAGACATCCCACACTTGGCTCTCTTTTTATCATGAAACTCATTGAACATTTTAAAGAATATGCCTGTTCCTGTGACCTGGAGGAAATTTTCCGAAAGGTAGGCATCTAGATTCCTGTACTTCTCTGGATGTTTGATTATTGCAAGTAGAAACCTAGGGAGCAGCTGTAAGAATGTCCTTGGGTGAGTTGGCAAACCAGAAAGCCATCCAACCTATAATGATCTGGAAAACAGCCCATAAAAAAAGATTATTTAACTCCCCTCCTGCCCTGAATCAATAAGCATATAGACTCTACTTTGTCTGTGTTCATAGAAATCCTGTCCAGCAGGAGATTTTAAATGTCTGGAGGTCAGTCCATGTTTACGGTTGCACATTGTCATGCATCTACATGGCCCTTTGAATTTCATTATTTACTTTTCTATATACTCTGCATAGTCTTTCTAGCAGACCTGAAGATTCTTACTCTCAAGAAAAAAACAAATCTCCATATTGATTATCTTTTTTATTTAGGTTCGATTTTCATTTGAGCTGCCAGGAGGTAGGGCACAGATGCCCACTGCTGAAAGAGTGACTTTGACAAGATGTTTCTACCTCTTTCCAGGACACTAAATGAGTAAGGAACATCAGTGACTTAGATGGGGTGGTTAGGTTGGGAGGAGAGTGCTGAGTCTCACCTGGTTAAGGTGTCCAGGTCTCAAAGTCACAAGCAAGGCCACTGAAGGGAGGCTGTCAGTGCAGGGTGACTCAGGCCCTCTCAGGTCAGCTGATGCAGACAGAGGTAGTTCTTAGGTGATGACAGTTAGTGTCAGGTGTTTCTCCCTTTACCTTGGCAGAACAGTATGTAGACAGAGAATGAGGGGCCCTTCCTTTCTGTGAGTGTGTACATGCCGATAGGTAGTGATTTCACAGCTTCCACTATCTAGGGCAAATCTTTCATTTTTGTTTGCTTCATTTCCTTTTCTTTTAGGATGCCAAGAATTCTGTGGTGCTGTACCTGCTTTTGGAAACATGTCTGCGGGAGAAATTACTTCCAACATTCAATAAATGTGAAATAAAAATGCAAGGTTGTCATAGATTTCTTTTACTAGCCCAGGAAGACAGGAGGTGAATTTGATGTGGGCAGTGGGTTTAGTGTCTTTAGTCTCTCTCCATAAATACTCAACTGGCTAGCAGTACCTTTCTTCCTTTTAAGAAACCATTTTCAGGCCTTTCTACTTTGGGGATACAAATGCAACTTGCAGCAGGCACTGAACTTCAAAGGATAAGGAGTTCTGTGGGAAAGATGCAGATTAGCACCCAATATAATAGGGGATTTATCCAAAATCCCAGAGTCCAGAAATTATGTGTTTCTATCCTTCTTAAGACGTTTCAGGGAAACAAAATAATTTTGATTGAGTCACAGGCAACTATTTGTTACAGCATTTTTGGCAGAAAGCACAGTCAGCAAACATGGACCATTTAGCACATGACACCTGTGAACTTCAGGGCATGTTGCTTGAAGATCAGGTCCCTGCATGCAACAGTGCACTGGGTTTGGTGTGAAACCAGGACCTGTGGGGACATCAGCGTGAAGGCAGGGACGCAGGGGTGAACGAACTCACCAGCGACAGAGTGAGGAAAATAACTCATTCAATGCACTGCCAACAGAAACTGCAGAGAGGGGAGATCTGTGCACTAAGGAGTATTTGGGGCTCTCTTTTACGTTGTTTTCACATGCTCTCTGGCTTGGTGCTCCAGTTTGTTGCTGGGATGTCTGGCCTTTCACATAGAAACACTTCTGGGCTCTACTTTGGTCCCCAAGGCATCCTTATGCATTCCCTTATGTATCCAGCCTCAAAAACCTACCTGTTGGGTCAGGAGTGGGGAGTACTGTTTTATCTGACTCAGTTGTACCCAGACACCCAGCCTTCAGCAAGATTTAAAGAGGAAGCACTGGAAGAAACAGGTTCAGGAGCCCTTTCTAATCATAACCCATTAAAAGTGAAGGCGGGGCCTCCCTGGTGGCGCATCTGGTTGAGCTGTGCAGCACTGTGAAGCATCCATCACACAGCAACACAAGTTGATCCCCAGCCAGGGAGGGGACCCACATGGTGCAGCAGACCTTTCCTGCATCTCCCGCTGCTCCCCTCAGCAGTGTATTTCAGTCAGTCTGCCTGTTCTGCTCCCCACTCTGTCTCTGGTGAATCCTCTCACCTCCCATGCCTCTGGCCTGTACCCCAGCTCTTGTATGCATAAATAAGTAAATCTTTTAAAAATTAATAAATAAAAGTGAAGGTGAATTCCCAATTTGTGAAGTCTTTAGACATGAACATGTTACAGGTGTTTTTTTCTTTTTAGTTTGACCTGGACAAACCTCTTTTGCACAATCTTGCATTCATTCTACCATCACCTGAGACTGCTTCTATGATCAGTCACTGTTCATTGGATATTAATATAGGGAACTGTCCCCTTCAGTGAAAATTAAATATTAAGATGGAGCTTATGCAGTAAAAGAAAAGCAGAAGGGGAGTGGCCTTGAAGTAGCTGCAGAACTTATCTCTGATCACAGGGTGAGGTGACACTGAGATGTCAGGGAGAGAAGGGGAAGCAGCATCCCACTGATACTGTAATTTAAACATTAAGATCCAGGAATGGATCTTGGGCTTCAGTAGCAGTGTTGAGTCCCAGCCACTATGCCACCACGGGTTGGTGGGTCTCACAAAGCCAAAAAAGCAACTTCAAAAACACTCAGGCAGGGCCTCCCTGGTGGCGCAGTGGGTTAAGCAACGCACTATGAAGCAAACCGCAGCCACTGCAGCACGAGTTCGATCCCTGCCGCTGGCCAGGGAGGGGACCCACATGGTGTGGCAGACCTCTCCTGCTGTGCCCGCTGCTCCCCTCAGCAGTGTACTTCCGTTGATCTGCCTGTTCTGCTCCCTGCTCTCTGGTGAATCCTCTCACTTCCCCACACCTCTGGCCTGTACCCCAGTGCTTGTGTGCATAAATAAATAAATCTTTGAAAAAAAAAAAACAAAACAGGCAGGCAAGTGAAGAGAGGCAGATTTATTTAGAGAAAGAAAAAGATAATTGAGGAGAAAAGGAACAGATGTAAAATGGGACTCCCAGGCAGGAGGAACCAGGCCAGGAAGGGGCAAGGGAGCCCAAGTGGTTCCTGCCTCAGGGAGTATATACCTTCTTTCCCTAGTTATGCTAAAGCTCCCCAGTCTCTTTCTGATTGGTTAGTTCTCCATGGTCTCATTGTCCTAATGTCTCTGTGCTCAGAACTAAGTCTCTGTGTCCCAGCCCTTATCTTTGCATACTTTTCTTTATCATCCTTATTCCAGAATGTCCTGTTGTGTTTGATGAGTCCCCTTTGGAATTTGTTACCTTTATCTTTGGAGCCCCCCCTTAACTCTCCTTAAGTCCCTGCCTGCACTGTCCCTGAAGCTGCTTAGTTATCCCTAAGTTGCCCTAGGACATACCACCAAAACAGTTCAAATAGGAAACAAACTATTTGGGTAATTCTAATCTCTTTATCTGGACCTGAAAAGATCTTGGTTTTCACTACTCCCTGGGATTTGCATTTTTAAGCAAGCAGAAATAGAAACACTCAGATCAAATGTGAAGGCCAGAAAGAAGAATGTGTTGGGACACTAAGGAGAAAAAGGAAAAGGAGAGTGAAAGCAGGCAGAGGTACCAAACTATAGGGCTGGATTATCATTTTCATTTTTGCTTCACAAATAAGAAAATTTTACCACAGATGACAGAAAAGTTCATTTGCTGAGCATATTAAGGGGAAAAGATGCCCTGAACAAACTCCATAAATAAGTTTTATGGATTCCACCCCTACTCTAGACCAAAGAGATCCAGGACACTGAGAAATACAAGTCCCATACATAAAGCCATCACCACAGAAGGGAGGCTTGCTGGAATTGAGGGTGGAGTTAAGCAGCCAGGTTTGGTATAAAACCAGATACTTGAGCCTTGGGGGTCTTGGTTTTTTGCCAGCTCTCAGAGCTATAGGGATTCCAGCACAGCACAATTGGTAGGAGGCATTTAAGGATTTATCTCCTCTGGTTCATTTCCTCTTCTTTTGTAAATAAGCCCTTTAGTAATCTTCATTGAGTGCCTGCAGTTGAGTCTGATTACATGTGCCTTTTAAGTGCATGGGCCCTTTAAGGCCCACAGTTGGCAACCCATTTTATATTGGGGTTGCCCTGTAACAGTTTGGCACCCAACCTGGTTAACTGCATTATGCCCGTGGTTGACAAATCCAAAGTAACTTTCCTTATGTTGGTCACCTTAAGCTCAATAGGCTTGCAGGTCATGTGGCGTTCTCTCTGTCACAAGCCTTGAGAGTTTGCTTTCTCCTGGCATACAACTCTCTCTTGTGGGTGTGTTTTTGGTTCATATGTGGCATTATTAGGGGGAAAGGTAATCCTAAATAAATTGCACAAATAAGTGTATAAACTCCAAACCACCAATATTCCAAAACCACAAATCCTATAAGATGATTATCGAAAAGTAGATCACTGGGACCTAAAAGTAAAGTTAGCAGCCAGGCTGGGTATAAAACCAGACATGTGGGCCTTGGGAGCTCTCTTCATTCGGAGCCATCTCTTCTTTCGGAGCCAGCTCTCAATGTGCCATCGGATTCCAGTTAGGAGGATCTGGTAAAATATTTACGGATTTGTATCCCTCTCTTCTCCTTGTATGATTACTACTTTTTCCCCCCTTCTTTTGTAAAAATAAAACCCCTCATTAACCTTTGCTGTACCTGCCTACAATTAGTGCTTAGAATAAGCACCTTCCAAGCACGTGAGTAAAAACCCAGTCAGGCAAACCCATTTTATATTAGGGTTGCCCTGTAACAGCATCAACCATGAGTTTAAGCAGTTTTATCCCTAGCTTTGTTACAGGGTAATTTCGATATAAAAATGGGTTTGTTTGATTGGTTTTTATTTGTGTATTTGAAAGGTATTTATAATGTTTTAATTGTAGGTATATACAATAAAGGTTAATAAAGGCTTTTATTTACAAAAGAAAGGGAAATAAAGTAATGAATAACACAGGGAGAAGAGAGGGAGACAAATTTGTAAATGTTTTACTAGTTTTTTTGAGCTGAACTCAATAGCATGCTGACAATTGGCTTTAAACTAAGAGAGAGCTTTAAGGCCCACATCTCTGGTTTTATACTAAGTGTGGCTGCTTATTTTACTTTAAGTCCCAGTGATCCATTCACTCTTTGATGATGATTCTATAGGATTTGTGGTTTTGGATATTGTTGGTTTGGAGTAGGGGGTTGGAGTTTATAAACTTATTTGTATAATTTATTTATGATGACTTTTCCCCCTTACAGTTTGAGTTCTCTCAATTTTCTTCTAGCCTTAAGTTTAAATACTCCTTTCCCTTTACCATCAGTTTTATAAAATTAAATAATTTGGTAAAACCTGGTACATGGCAAATAATTTTACTTTTGTGCACATCCATGCATGGTTTACAAGCCATCCTTCCTTTATATTCTGTGCTTCTGTGACAGGACAGGGAGAGAGGCTCCCCAGAACCCCCAAACCTGCCTGCTCTAAATAGGTTCTGCCATCTGCCACATCAAGACAAACATATAAAACCTTTAATGGAAGCAAACTTTAATCAATTAGGGAACAATACAGTAAAGACAGAGAATATAGTTACTAAATTAAGCATTCAAAGTTATCCATCCCCTCATACATAAACTTCAGCCAAACAGGGTTGGCCTAAAGCAAGACCTGAAAGCCTGCCATAACTTTAAAATACTTTTTGGTGGTGATCCATAGAAAGGGGTCAAAAAGAGCTAGATAAATCTGGGCAAAAAAGAGCAAAATCGATAACAATATAAAAGCTGCCATTCATTATTAACCTCCCCAGGGGTCTCTCACCTGCATCTATTCCAACAAGTCCAGGACCAAGAAGCAAGTGCAGTTTCTTCACATGTCTCCATGTTCCAGGTGCCTCCTCCAGGTCTCCTTGCTCTCCATCCTGCTTCTTTCCTTCTCTAGTTCCCTCTCTGGCTTCTTCTTATACTTGCTCAGCTCCACCTTCCTTTGGGTGGGGCAGGGATCCTAGAACTTGACATTTTCCTGGGGACCACTGTGTTATACTTCTGGGTATCTTTTTTGTAATGTGTTTAAGTGCCATCTGTTACATTCTTGATTCTATAAGAGGTGGATGTTCTGCTTCACCTACTCAGAATGTGCAACAGCAAATTCAGGCTCTTAATTTAGCTATTAAGAGTATGAGGGATGAAAATTGTACTGCTTTATTTTGGCTTTTAAAAGTATGCCCCCCATATGTTGGATATAATAAAACTTCCCCTTTCTCTGAGGGCTGTATGAGGGCAGTTGGAAGAGGAGGATATCATTTGCTAAATACCTTAAACCCACCTAGACAAAATCTTCTGTATGATAGTGCCCCTCCTGTGGAGAATCCTGAGGCTCCACAACCCCCACTGCTCTCTGTGGAAGGAACTGAAATGGCTTGTCCTTCCCACACTAGATGGGCACCCACCTTGGAAGAAAAGGTTGCCTTGAAGCAGGACAGTTTCCAGTTTTGTCAAATGCCCAATGGGGGGTTTGAACATGGCAACCTGCTGTTACTTTTGATCACACCACCTGTTCAGTACTCCAGACCTCCTAAATTGGAGGAGTTCTGTCCCTTCTTACCAACAAGATCCTAAAAGGATAGCAAACTTGTTTGCCTCTATCTAATGCTACAAACTTTATTGACTTTGGATAGGAAGGTTTGGATAGCAGAGGAAGGTTTTCAGGAAAACAGGGAGGAGGATGATCATCTCCATCAACAGGATATAGAATCCCCAGAACCAGAGGGGGCTGTCTCAGTGGTAAATCCTATCTTGGGACCCCAACAATGGTGGATTGGAAATGTTGAAACTCTATAAAAAGTTTTTACTGTTGTAAAGGTCCGAGTTTTCATGGGCACCCCAAAAGAACAAAGAGCGGACACAGGGATGCAACAATCAAGTAGAACTTTACTATGCCTGCATGCAGGGGCTGAGCGTCCAGCTGAGACACGCAGGTCTAGCTGGGTCAATCGACCCCGAGAGTAAGAAGGGGTGAGCTTATATAGCTAATTTCCCGCCATTACATAGGTTGCAGCCAATAAGCTGAGAGGTCAAAGCCCGCACAATGAGCACAGCAAATAGCTTTAAAGAGAAACATGTTTCAAAAGTTTAAACTTGTACCGGAGATCCATTCTGGCAGGCTCAGGCTTCTGCCCTGTATCCTGCACATTCTAAGATAACACTCTAAGCTAACATTCTAAGATAACAAGCTGTTTCATATGCCCTGCCCTTAAAGGCCCAAGAGAGCCTAAGGTATGGGACCTGCTGACCTACTAGATAAGGAAGTAGGCCTGTGGGTCATTTGTCAAGTTTCGGTCAGCTAAGTTTAGACAAGCTCTGGCTTTAACATGTCTCTGGCACCAACACTGTTAGGACTGCAGCAGCGAACTAGCAAACAATAAAATCCTACAGCTTGAGCATAGAGCTAATGCAGCTCCATCAGAGTTCCTTGAATGAATTATTCAAATATACACCACCCACAGGGATATAAATCCAGAAACCCCAGAAAATGCCCCTCTGACCACTATGGGATTTATTATGCGTAATGCCCCAGATATAAGGAAAACTTAACAAAGGTGAATGGTCCACAGAGATGAGTTGGTCAGAAATAGTAAACTTGGCATTTACAGTTTATAATAACAAAGAGGAAAGGAAACCTAAACCTGCAACAATTTTTGTACAGAGGTGATGGAGGATAAGAACAGAGAATCTGGAAGGGAGGTGCTATTAAGACCAGGAATCTGGCTCACAAGAGGTGAGGTGGAAGGGATTAGCATAGCCATCACTCAGCTAGAGAAACCAAGATCCTTAGGCACACTGATGCCTACATCACAAAGCAAAAGATCCAAGCAGGTGTCTGGAACACAGACCTGAGGGTAAGATATGGAGATTGAGCCCACTGTAGAATCTCCTGTCCCTTTCAGATTCTATGGAGTGTATTTATAACAGGGTGGTCCCCAGGAAAAGGGGAAGTTCCAGGATCCCAGTTCCACCCTAAATAGGGTGGAGCTGAGCAGGGATAAGAAGATGCTGGAAAGAGGACAAAAGGAATGGAGGAAGAAGGAAGCAGGATGGAGAGCAGCAAGGAGACCTGGAGGAGGCACGTGGAGCAGAGAGCCAGGTGAAAAAACTGCGCTTGCTTTTTTGATCCTAGACTGGTTGAAACAGATGTGGGTGAGAGATCCATAGGGAGGTTAATAATGGCAGCTTTCATCTTGATTTTGATTTTGCTCTTTTCCTCCCAGATTTGTCTGACCCTTTCCTATGGGTCTCCACCAAAAGGTACTTTAGTCTTGTGGTAGGCTTTTGGGTCTTGCTTTGGGACAATCTTATTTGGCTGGACTTTTACCCATGAGGGTACAGGTAACTTAGCTTGCTTGATTTAATAACTGTATTCTTTGTCTTTTTTGTATTGTTCCCTAATTGTATTAAGGTTCCTTTACATTAAAGATCTTACATGTTTGTCTTGATGCAGTGGATGGCAGAACCCATTTAGAGAGGGCATGTTTGGGGGTTCTGGAGTGCCCCTCTCCCTGCTCTGTAACAGATTCAAAGTAAACAAGCAAGCTACTCCAGGAAGGAGTGAGCCCCTCCCAAGAGAAGAAGAAGACGTTATCAGGGCAGTCTCTTCACTGACTCAGGGCAAATGTCCTTCTGACCACCTATGATTATGTAGGTGCTTCTCTTCAACCCTCTTCTAACTTCAGGGCAGCAGCCTCCTGCCTGCTAGTGACCTGTACCATGCTGGGATTTCCCTTCACTGACCTCCCTCAGTGAAGACAGGTCTCCTCTAGGCTGCCGCCCACAACCATGCAGGCCTCTCAGCAAACCTGTCCCTTTGGGGCAGTTCTTCCTGCCCGTTTGTGTCTATACAAGTGTTCTTTACTCTCCCATTCCTTTCCCTAATAAACCTGCTCTTTAAAATAGCTAATGTCTCTGCCTCATTGAGAAACTCGCCTGGCAAACTCCCTGAGTGCTGCTGAACAGGGAGTTCTGGTGAAACCTTTCCCAGAGTGAACTCAAGAACCCCGCTCTTCAAACCCACAGACTCCAAAAACAACATCAGAGGGACCATAGGACAAGGTTTCAAGGAAACAGTAATAGAATGGGGAAAGGAACCAGAAGTGAACTCCTAGTGAGAAATCAGTGCGCTTACTACAGGGAAGAGGAACATTGGAAGTACAACTGTCCCAGGTCACAAGTAAACAAGAGATGAAATAACGAAGAAGACAGGAAAAGAGGCTGACGACAACACAACGTGAAGATTCAAATAGGTTACAGGAGGGAATATAGATGGAGTGCAAGGACTCGAGAACCAAGCAAAGAGGAAAGGAGACAGATGATAGCACAGAACAGAGGCTCAGATGAAAATAGGAGGGAATATGGACAGAGTAGAAAATAATTAAGAGCCTAGTATGGAGGAAAGGAGACAAATGGTAGTACACAGAAGTTTAGATAAAGAATGGGGAGGAGGGGCAGGGGTTCCACTAAATAAAAAAAAAAAAAAAACATTAAAATAACCCTTTCAGAGCTCCAGGTAACACTTGGGCTGAGGGCAGAAAGAGCACAAGGGACTGAGGTGATGGTGCTCTGGTGAAATAATGGTGGGAAACCCATGGGGACCACAACTGATGTCAAATATATATAAATAAAGAAAAAAAAAAAAAGAATGAGTAAGCTGTTTTCTAACTACTTTTCCAAGCTTGGAATAGATGCACTAAACAGGAAAGTATTGTTAACAGGATAATCCCCAGGAAAAGGGAAAGTTCCAATATCCTGGTTCTGCTGTAAGTAGGGTGGAGCTGAGCAGGAATAAAAAAATACTAAAAAGAGGAAATAGGAAGACAGAAGGAAGGAGAAAAAAAAGAAAGCAGGATGTAAAACAGCAAAAAAAAAAAAACCTAAAAAAGGCATAAAAATAAGGGGACACAAAAAACTGCACTTACTTTTTACTCTTAAACTGGTTAAAACAGATGTAGGTAAAAAACCCATAGAAAGTTAACAATAACAGCTTTTTCATCTTAATTTTAATTTTACTTTTTCCTCCCAAATTTATCTCTTTCTAACACTTTTCTATAAATCTCTACTAAAAAACTCCTTTAAATTTATAACAAGCTTTTAAACCTTACTTTAAGTCAATCCTATTTAACTAAACTTTTACCCTCAAAAATAAATAACTTTAAATGTTTAATTTAATAACTATATTCTTTGTCTTTTCTATATTGTTCCTAATTGTATTAAATTCCTTTCCATTAAAAACCTTATTTATTTTAATACAGCAAATGGCACAATTCATTTAAAAAGGGCAAGTTTAAAAATTCTGGGGTGCCCCTCTCCCTGCCCTATAACAGTTCCAGTATCTTTCATTTTGAAAACTGTGGCTTTGTTCAAGCAGGGAGGGGATGAAAATGTTCTCCATAACTGGTGAGAGGGGTTCTTTTCTGCTTAGGGGTCAAGGTCTTCAATGTTAGGTCCAGCATAGGCAGAAATAAGGAAGGAGAGATGAGATGATAGTGAAGTCATCATTTTTTTGTTTTTTATTTTTATATTTGTTGGGTTTGGAGAGTGGGGTCCTTGGGTTAACCCTGGGAAAATTTCACCAGAGCTCCCCATTCAGCAGCACATGACAAATGTCCTAGGCAAGTTTCTTCACCAGAGATGTTAGTTATCCAAAAGTGGAGGTTTATTGTGAAAAAGGGAGAGAAGGAAAAAGGAAACTTACATAGAGTGCAGTGGGCAGGAAGAGCTGCCCTTTGGAGGGAGGAGCCTTAGGTTTTATCCTTTTCTTCCACTGGGGGTGGGTGTGCTCAACTCTGTGGAGTGGTTTGCTTTTGTCAATTTTTAATAATTATGTAGAATATGAAAAGGGCAATAGATGCTACAGTGGCCCTCAAGCTCCATATCCTCACGTCCTGTCTGAGCTCCTGACACTTTCTATGGAAGTCCGACTCCTGCTAGGCTTTGGACCTCCTGATCTAAACATTGGAGCTTAAGATTTTTTAGTTCCAATTGCTGTGTTAATGGCTGTGTTAATCCACTTTACCTCCACCTCCTTGTGCAAGTCAGATTCTGGTTTTGTGATGCTTCCTTTTCAAGTTTTCTTCCTTTTTCCTCTACAGGTAGCATGCAAGCAGAAGTCACTGCCCTTACAGCTGCTGAAGGAGAGCAGGGTCTCCAGATGGCACTGAGTCAGGAAAAGTTAATTCCTTTATTTCAGGTTCTAGTAAGAAAGGGAGGGTAAGTACAAATAGAGCAAGTTATTTGTGTGAGAGGCAACGCTGGTAGATTCTAAATGCACTCTGAAATTTTCTCTGCTTCCTCTTGTTTTCAAATTAGTCATCAGAGTCCTAAACATTGCTCCTACAATAAGATAAGTAAGGCTGCGAATCTGCTCAAGTCTTATCTCAGTCCCTGAAACAATTTATAGTCTCTTAAGTGACACTTTATGAAGTAACTTGTAATTATGTCTAATGATTTAAGATGGGTTTGGGGAGGTTCTGGATTCTGAACCCCTGAATTTGAATCCCTTCCCCTATTTACCACACATACTATATACTATACACAGAATTTGGAGCAATTACTTCACTTCTCTATTTCCATTTCTATGTAATGCAAATATCAATGTACTTGTTATATGGAGTTTCCTTTTTTTTAAATTGAGGTAGTATTGGAGTATATTGTGAGTATTTAGGAAGTATTAGGTCCCCTACCCCACCTTCAGGTGTAGTCGCCATATCATACCCCTATCAAAGTACCTGTAATCCAACACCATAGTCCATTTGTACAGGGCAACTCCAGTGTGAAATGCGTTGGCTTAACCCAGGCCAGATTGCTGCAAAGAGAGGATCCACCAGCGATAGAGTGGTGATCCACTAACTACAGGCAGATCCACTAACTACACTGCTGAGGGGAGCAGCGGGCGAGGCAGGAGAGGTATGCTGCGCCATGTGGGTCCCCTCCCTGGCTGGGGATCGAACTGGTGCTGCAGCGGCTGTGAATGCTTCACAGTGCGGTGCTCAACCTGCCGAGCCACCAGGGAGGCCCTCCATTTTCTTAGAAAGTATCTCTGTGTCTAAGCTATCTTTACATCGATACCAAATGGAAAACTATATTTATAAATTGAGTTAAGAATCAATGAGAATTGTGCCTTCTCATATACTACATATTTTGGTATTAAAATAAAAGTATTACTTTGACTTCTCTATTCACCTAAATGCTGGAAATTATGCCAAATACTAATAAGTTATCCTGGCATCAAACATATAGAAAGGTAATTTTCAGCTATGAATTTTCTGATTATTTCAATTCTGAATTTTGATTGAGATAAGATCTTAAAGGACTTTAAATAAATTTAGTAGTTGATGTGTCTATTCAGCAAGCATATGAGTGCTTTTAAATATTTTAATTACTAAAATGCAGGCATGGGATGTAGATTGAAAGGCATAACTGTTTTCACCCAGGAAATCAAACACAGAGGAAAGATCCTATAGTCTTGGGGAGTAATGTACAATCCAGAGAAGAATGTGGATATTCTTTGGAAGTAGATCATACATTATTGTGAGGAAAAACAGAAAGAGAAATTGAATGCAGTGGATTGCCAGAAGTTAGTATTAGGCCCAACGTGTCAGAGGAGAGCTCAGAAGCCACCAGAAAATCTGAAGTTGCAATGAAACTTCAAATACAGCTTCATATGGGAGTGTTTGGCTAAGAGAACACTACAGGTAGAATGAAATGGTGTTGATGGAGGGTAGTTGGCATGCTCTTTACCAGTCTTTTCAAAGGTGTACCACGTTCAGGGAGTTCTCTGAAGATAAGCAAAATTCTCTCTAAGCCGTACCCCCAGGAAAAGAATATTTCTACTTCTCACAGAAGACAAAAATTTCAAAGATCTGTTAGAGACTTTCAAATACATGTGGAAATTGGATACATTTGAAAAGAATGATATTCAGATAATGAAAGAAGTCAGTAGAAAATTTGATGAGGCTGATACTGAAATGAAAAATTTGGTCAAGGTGTACTTAATAAGCAGGACATGTCTCAGAGTGAATGATGGTTTTCTACAAACACTCCTTTGTGCCAACAACTTATCCATCAGGACAGAAGGTAAGACAATGGCTTACTCAAATTTACTACGACCCTTTCAGTGTCCTTTATAACCTCCCTTTCCTGCCATTATAAATTGACATTTTTACTAAAGCTGTCATTAGCCTTTTAGAGGCCATCTTGTCTTCTATGGGTCAGATCCAAGGTTGAAGAAACTCAGAAACTGAGTCCTTCTGTCTAGGCTAAACAGGAAGAGATAGTTGTAGAGACTTGGTGGAAAGGGCTACCTGAAGTTGAACCCAGCCTCAGTCACGTGCACATATGTGACTTCATTCTTAGGTTCCCCAGGCATCAGTCTCAGCAAGTAGGAAATGGGGCAATTCCATTAACTTCTTCACAGACTCTGTAAGGCTAGGTGCACAATGGCAGGTACAGGCTGGTAACTGCCTAGGGTTGAGATCTCAGCCAGAATTCTCTGAGCTCCAGAGTCAATTACCTCTAGTGCATATTCTGCATTCACACTTGACATCGCAAAAATTAAATCACTAATTCCCATGAGCAAATTTATTCCATTTTTTTATCCCCTTTCTATCTAGATAGGAATGTGCTCTACTAGGTTTTTTTAAGCCAGAGCACAACCGTATGCTTCCTCAGAACAAGATAGCTCTTGGTAGAGTCCCAGGCAATTGTAGGAAAACAACACAGGATGGACAAAGAAAAAACATGGGTGCGATGACTATCAGTTATTATAATTTCATTCACCTTCTGGTATTTAGACCTTTTCAGTGCTTTCTTATTTCTGTGGTTTATGAAATATGATCAGGAGACCACTATAAAGCGACCAACAAATTAATAATCTTCTAAAACTTCTGACTCTGATTGAATTAAAATATCACTAAACTTAAATAGCCTCTTGCCCATGTTCAGCAGTAATAGATTTATTTGCCACAGAGTTTATGTTGAAATCCCAGCCCTGAAGTTGGAATTAATCATAACAATAAGCAATGATAAACAAAAGGTAACAGACATTGTGAAGACCTCAGCAAGCCAAATAAGCTTTCCAGAAAGCCCTTCCTATGGAAAGAAACATAACAACCAGCAGAGGCACATGCTCATCTGATAAATTTTCAAAATTGTGGCCTTGGCTGTTTTCTCATTAATATTTACACTGGTAACATTTCCATTGTACAGGTGTATTGCTTTCTCTTAAAGTTTGGAAGGAGAGGGAGAATTGGCTTTTTTTTTTTAAGTCAGAATTAATTCAGCAAATGGGAATCAGAATTGAAGTAGTGAGAGCTTCAAAATTTTATTGACCCTAGAAATCACCACGAATATTGAACTAAACTGAAATGCAGAGACTTCATATATACACATATATATACAGGATATATATGTGTATATATGCATATGTATATGTATATATACACACACAGAAGTGTCTGTGTGTATATGCATGAGACTTCATATGTATACACACACACACTGAGTTGGCTGATGCTACTTCATGAGAGAGCTAACCACTAACCAATAAGTAGGATGTCTCTTTGTTTTGGTTAATGTCTCTTCATTTGCTTTGGGGATGAGTCTTTAATGATGTTACTGAGATATATGACATGTAGTGTTTTACCTATTTTTCTTCTATGTATTTTATGGTTTCAAGTTTTATGTTATATTCAGTTCTTTTATCTATTTTGTGTTGACTTTTGTGCATGGTATGAGGTAGTGGTCTAGTTTCATTCTTTTTATATTGGTAGTTTTTCCAGAATAAATTTTGAATTGAATAAACTTTCCTTGTTTCATTGTATATTCTTTGCACCTTTGTCAAAGACTAGTTGTCCATATATGTGTGGTTTTATTTCTGGGCTTTCTATTCTTTCTCTTTGGTTCCATTGGTCTTTTGTTTGTTTTTGTTCAAGTATTACACTGTTTTAATTATCATGGCTTTGTAGTATAGTTTGAAGTCTGGGAATGTGATACCTCCATTCTCTTTTGTTTTAGCCATGAGGGTATGGTTATTCAAGGTATTTTGTGACTCTATATGAATTTCATCAATATTTGTGCTATTTATTTAAAGAACATCATTGAGATTTTTATTAGAATAATGTAGAATTGGTAAATTGATTTTGGTAGGATGGGCATTTTGATAAAGTTAATTCTTCTAATCTATGAGCTGCGGATGGCTTTCCATTTCTTTGTGTCTTCTTTTAACGATGTTTTATAATTTTATCTGTTTAAGTCCTTCACCTCTTTCGTTAGTATTACCAAGTATTTGAATTATTTTGCTTCAGTTATAAAAGGAATGGTTTTCTTGATTTCTTTTCTTCAGCCTGATTGTATATAGGAAGGCTACTGATTTTCATGTGCTGATTTTGTATCTTGCAACTTTTAAACTGGTTGAATATTTTGATTAGTTTTTCTGTGGAGTTTTTAGGGCTTTCTATGTATATCATTTGCAAATGGTGATAGTTTTATTTTTCTATCCCTAATTGTATTCCTTGTATGTATTTCTATTGTCTTATTGCTCTGGCTAGGACTTCCAGTAACAAGGGGGGAAAAAAAGCAGTGGTGAGACTGGACATCCTTATCTTTTTCCTGATCTTAAAGGAAAGGTCTTCAGCTTTTCACTGTTGAGAATAATACTGGTTGTGGCTTTGTCATATTGGCTTTTATCATATTAAGGTATAATCCTTCTATTCTGAGAATTTCAGGGCCTTAATCATAAATGAATGTTGAACTTCATCGAATATTTTCTCAGCATCAGTTGATATGATCATTTGGCTTTTATTTTTCTTTTTGTTGATGTGTTGGATTACATTAATTGATTTTCGGATGTTGAAACATCTTTGTGCCCCTGGAATAAATCCCACTTGATCATGGTATATTATCCTTTTGATGCATTGTTTGCTAGGATTATTTTTTTTGTGATTTTTTTTTAGAGACTTTTTTTTACTCATTTGTAACAAGAACTGGGATACAGGCCAGAGGTGTGGGGTGGTGAGAGGATCCACCAGAGACAGAGTGGGGAACAGAACAGGCAGATTAACTGAAATATACTGCTGAGGGAAGCAGTGGGTAAGGCAGGAGAGGTCTGCTACGCCATGTGGGTCACCTCTGCAGCCGGTGGCAGGGATTGAACTTGTACTGCAGTGGTGTTTTCTTCATAGTGCATTGCTTAACCTATTGTGCCACCAGGGAGGCCCAGTGGCTAGAATTTTATTGAAGATTTTTTATCAGTATTCATTAGGGGTATTGGCCTGTAATTTTCATTTTTGTGTGTTGTTTTTGTTGGTTTTGGTATTAGTGTAATGTTGGCTTCATAGAAAATACTTGGTAATATTCCCACTTTCTCAATTTTTTCATAGACTTTGTGTAGGATAGGCACTAGTTCTTTTTTTTTTTTTTTAAAGATTTATTTATTTATGCACACAAGAGCTGGGGTACAGGCCAGAGTCATGGGAGGTGAGAAGATTCACCAGAGACAGAGTAGGAAGCAGAACAGGAAGATCCACTGAAACACATTGCTGAAGGGAGCAGTGAGCAAAGCAGGAGAGGTCAGCTGTGCCATGTGGGTCCCCTCCCTGGCCGGGGATCGAACTCACATTGCTGTGCAGTGGATGCTTCACAGGGTGGTGCTCAACCTACTGCACCACCAGGGAGGCCCCGGCACTAGTTCTTTTCTGAACATTTGGTAGAATTCATCTGTGAAGCTGTCTGGTCCTGGGCTTTTGTTTTGGGGGAGTATTTGATTACTATTTCATTTTCACTGTTTGTAATTGGTCTGTTTAGATGTTCAGTTTCTTCTTTATCTAGCTTTGGATGGTTATATCATTCTAGGAATTTGTCTATCTCTTCTATATTGTTGAAGTTGTTTGCATATAAATGTCATAGTTATCCTTAATTACTTTTTTGATTTTTACTGCGTCTGTTGTAATTTCTTCTCTTTCATTTATGATTCTATAAAATTGAAATTTTCTTCTTCTTTTTTAAAGATATATTTTATTTATGCATACAAGAACAGGGGTACAGATCAGGTGGGGGGCGAGAGGATTCACCAGAGACAGAGTGGGGAACAGAACAGGTGGATCAACCAAAATATACTGCTAAAGAGAGCAGCAGGCTAGCAAAGAGAGGTCTGCCATGCCATGTGGGTCACCTCCCAGACCTGAGGCAGAGATTGAACTTGTGCTTTAGTGGCTGCAATCTGCCCCATAGTGCGTTACTTAACCCATTGTGCCACCAGGGAGGCCCCAAAATTGAAATTTTCTTATGCTTTGGTTCTTACTTAGATTCTCTCTCTGCCTAAACACATACACATATGCAAATTACCATATATTGACCTAGACTTGAGTGGAAAAAATACACCAAAAGACACAGAAATCAACTTTAAAGAAAGCAGTACTATGGTCCTCTTAATGTAACATTATTACGTCACATTACTGACACTGAGCTACCACCGCCAGTCATTAGGGATTTTATCCTGCATTGTAATATGTTTTCAGATTGTCGTTTTATGACTATTCTCATAATGTAGCTCACAGGACACTGAATTCTGTCCTAAAGTACCCACTTTTGGCTCAGAAACTATATCAAGTTTATGCTAGCACGTTGAAGTGTTTGATAATGGGTACAAGGAGTTTAGAACCAATAATTATTTTACTCATTTGTAACAACTTTATATCATACTATAATCATGTTATTAGTTTCTTTCTCAGGAACATTCTTAAATTATATTTTGTAGTGTTATCTGAATATTTAAACTCTCTACTTATATTACCTTTCAACCTTGGTTTCTGACCTCAATTGAATAATTTTATAGATATTTTAGAAGAACAGCTTTATGACTATGTTAGTCCAGTGAATCACATTTGGGGATTGAAATCTTTATTTGATTAATATCTATTATGCATTTACTACATTCCAGCTTCTGTCATGTATGTGTGGGATCTAACAGTGACAATATTAAATAGAGGCTTCACTCCAGAACACTCATACTTTATTTAGTGAATATAGATTCAAAATTATCAATAAGGATGCATATCACATGCAGGGTAATGGTAAAACTAAGATAAAAGGAGGGTACAGAGACACAAAATGATGAGTGCAAGTGGTACAGATTATTCAAGAGAAGTTTTGTTGAAATGATAAAATCAGAGCAGAGTGGAGAGTAGCTCATGGCTCTCTGTGAGGAAGTGTCTTACACAGGGAATGATAGTATGTGAAAATGCATAACTAAGCATAATGTTGAAAATGGCAGTAGATGGGAGAGTGGGGGAAATGGCAGAAGCATTTTCAGAAATCGGTGAACAACCTGATGACCTGTGCCTGGTTGATCACAAGTACAGATTTTAGACATGTTTTCCAAATTGATATAGTATACACCAAATATTTGAACAGGAATGATAGAATCTAACTTAGATTTACACATATCACCAGAAGTATTTTTTGGTGATTTTTAGACAAGGGTCACAGACAGAAACCAAGGAACGTGGCCAAAGCACAGGGAAAGGGATGGGAGAATTACAATATGAGATGTATGTGACTTCTAGGGATACCTGTCTTCACTTTAATTCTTTTTCTCTACTTCAGGAAATCATATCAGTCCAGTCCCTTTCTATCAGCTACAAGGAACACCTGGACCAGTAGAACACCTATAGTTGCCTTTTTAAAAATTTCAACAAAAATGAAATGGCACACATGTCTTCTCTAATAGAAAAGAGAATTTCAGTGAAAATGGTGGGAATGGAAATAAAATGGAAGAAGCTAAGTGCATTTCCTAGTTGTTTGGCTCACATAATACCTTGGCTTCACTGCATGAAGAGACCTGCCCTCAATAAAAGGGTAAAAAATGACAGTGCCCCTCTGGATCAGAACAAGAGATTGGCTTCATATGTACCCTCAAGAATCCCTGGGTCTAGAATGGCACAGGAGAAGTTTCCTAGTTGAATACAAGTACACCTTAGAGATATTTTGCCTTAGTTTCCTGACCACCACAATGAAGCAAGTATTCAATAAAGAATGCGAAATGATTATTTTGGCTTCCAGTGCATATAAAAGTTACGTTGACACCTTAGTGGACTCATTCAATACATACTAGCATTATGTCTAAAAGAAAGCAATACCATAATTTATAAATATTTTATTGCTAAAATAGATGCTAATCATTATCCAAACCTTCAGATAGTCATCATCATTTTGATAAGGGAAAGTCTTGCCTCAGTGTTGATGGCTGCAGCCTGCTCAGGGTGGTGGTTGCTGAAGACTGGGTGGCTGTGGGAATCTCCTAAAATCAGACAACACTGAAGTCTGCCAAATCAAGCGACTCTGCCTTTCTAAAATATTTCTCTATGAGGCTGCTCAATAGTGTTCTCAAACCCTGTGGCTACTATAACAATGGAATGGTTTAAATCCTTTGTTGTCTTTTCAACATTTTTCATTCAGAGAATCTGCATCAGAAAAAGATTCTATTTCAAAAACCAACTTTTAGTCCTCTGGTGGTGCAAAGGGTTAAGTTGCAACACTATGAAGCTACAGATAACCACTACATTACTAGTTCGATCCCTTGCCAGGGTGCTGATACACATGGCGCAGCAGACCTCTCCTGTCTCATCAGCTGTTCCCCTCAGCAGTCTGACCACCACAATGGCCAGTCTGCCTGTTCTGTTCCCCTCTCTGTCTCTGGTGAATCATCTCAACCCCCACATCTCTGACCTGTATCCAGTTCTTTTATGTATAAATAAATAAATCTTAAAATCAAAAAAAAACACTTTTCTTCCTCCATAAAAAGCAACTACGTATCCATTCATGTTTTAGCATGAGATGCAGAACTACATTCACATATTCAGACCACACTTTTAATTCTAGTTGTTTTGCAATCTCTATCATACCTATAGCTACTTCCCTCCACTGAAGCCTTGAACCCCCAAAGTTATCTGTGAGGGCAGGAGACCTATTCATTTTGACTGATATCCTGATACCTAGAACAGTTTCAGGCATAGAGTAGGAAGGCATTATCCTTCTCTCTCTGCAAATGAATGAAGATGCATGAGCATTTTTACAAATGTAAGCTAATAGATAAGTTACACATGATTAGCATTGGCTGCTTTTTTATATTAAAAATAATAGCTCACTTATTCTGTGTTTATCATGCACTATGCCACTTTCTATGCAGTTTGCATATTTTCAGTGTTTAGAGTTCAAAACTGTAGGTTAGCTATATTAACGAAATTATTTCTTACATAGGGAAACCAAAGCAAGAAAAGTTTAGTACCTTGATATTAAGTCCAACAATGTGAGATCAGAACCTAACCTTCAGTCTCTAGAAGTGTCATCTTCAAAACACCCATCTGAAAAGGAAGAATTTTACATGAGAAAAGATTTGATCCTAAAAGCAAAAGAAAACTTTAATACTAAAAGCAAAACTGCTTTACAGGAACTCAGCTCCTACAACACAGTCTAGACCTAGGGAATGGGACACAGGCCTCAGTTGCCTCACTTTCCAAACTATCTTGTTGAAAACTAAGGTGATACTACGGGCTGGCACATTTGGGATGTGATTAGATGATGAGGCCAAAATCTGCATGAAGTTTATTTGTGTCAAAAGACACTCCAGAGAAATCACTTGTCCTTCCAGCATGTAAAGAGACAGTGAGAAATCAGCAGCCTGTAACCCTCAAAAGGCTGCCGCTCACTTTAGTCACTGCAGTCTGCAAAAAGATGAGAAATGAATTTATCTTGTTCATCAACATCCTGTCCGTGGTGGCTTCTTGCAGCAGGCTGAATGCACTAAAAAGGAAAGCATAAGTTATTGTCCAGATGACACTGCCTAGTGAATGGGAGACTCACTGTTCTTTAATTGCACACATATTTTCTGATGTCTTTCTCATTCTCCAGCCCATTCCCTTTCTACCCACGCTTGATCCCAGTGCTGGTGAAGGAAATTTCCCAAGGATACACTAACAGATACAATCTAACTTTAAGAGATCTAATTAAGGCTTTGAGGGAAAAAAAAGGACATGCATATGTAAGAGCAGTAGGTATTTCTCAATACTTACACACACCCTGCTGAAAAGGAAGGTGGACCCTGCTTTCGGTTTCACATCTCATACAAGCTTGAAAAAGAAAAGCCATGGCGGGTGAGTGTTTCCCTCGAAAAGACCTGTGCTGGGAAAAGAAATAGTTTTGGAAGGGGGATTTTTTGGTGGAGGAGTTTTTGAAAGTCGTTAATTAGATCCTGTGAATGTTTTCACGAGCAGAATAGAGGGAAAGGGAAGGGCTGGCAGAGGGCTGGCAGAGAAAGGACGGGCCCGGAAGACTTCCACAGAGAGACTTTAGAAAGAAACGCAAGGGCCAGAGAGGAGTTTCCGTGGTACTCTGTTGTCATGACTGGAGGATTCTCGTGCTTTAAACAGACAAGGTGCTCCTGGAGAAGAGGAGACTGTTTGTCCGTTCAGTGTGCCCAGGTACCATCAACGGCTTGCTGGATGAGCTGCTAGAGAAAAAAGTGCTGAACCAGGAGGAGATGGAGAGAATCAGAGCTGAAAACGCTACCGTCATGGATAAGGCGCGAGCTTTGATGGACTCTGTCACTAGGAAAGGGCCTCTGGCATGCCAGATTTGTATTGATTATATCTGTGAAGATGACTCACACCTGGCAGGGACTCTGGGGCTCTCCTCAGGTAAGGTCAGGGACTGGTGATCACCTAGGCTTGTGTCTTTGTGCCCATCATTTGATTTCTTCATCCTTCATGGTAGTTCAGAGACACACCCTAAGCTGTGACTCAGGCCTGCATCTCTCCATCAGCAGACCTATTATATGTCCCCCCTCTTTTTTCCTCTTTGGCCTTAAAGCCTGTGGCCTTTTTTTTTTAATTTTATTTTTTGATTAAAGCTCAATTCCTGTCCTGACTATGTGGGAATTCATTGCCGAATGTGGGTGATCCTTTAACAGGGAGGATCCAACAGATTGGTCAAATTTCTACAGATGTTAAGTGCTTCTCTTTTTTTTTTTCTTTTTTTAAAAAGTTTATTTATTTCGCATACAAGTGGTGGGAGCACCTACCTATGCCATGAGGCAAAAGCCCGTCACAGGGGAACTTTTCTGAAAAAATCAGAGGCTCCATAGCTGGCCCTCATCAGACTCCTTTTTGTTTTGGCTGATTTTATAATTAAAGTTTTGTAAGTTACTAAAAACATGCTTGCTGGAATATCATCCATGGGGGTGGTTGTATAATTAGCCATTTTACTAACCAAAGTAATTGTTTGCTACACATTTTGATGTCCTACTACTGTTAGAGGGAAAGGTAGTTCTGAATGTATTACACAGATAGGTTAATGGTTTCCAACTCCCACTCCAGACCACCAGTGTTCCAGAACCACAAATCCGGTAATATGAGTATCGAAGAGTGGATCACTGGGACCTGAGGGTGGAGCTCAGCAGCCAGGCTGCCTATAAAACCAGAGAGGTGAGCCTTGGGCTCTCTCTTCCTTTGGAGCCATCTCACTTGACTTGGAGCCAGCTCTCAATGCGTCACTGCATTCCAGCTCAGAGGATCTAGTAGGATATTTATGGATTTGTATCCCTCTTTTCCCTTGGTGTTATTTCTACTTTATTCCCCTTCTTGTGTAAAAATAAAAACCCTTTAATAACATTTGTCACGTGTACCTGAAGTTGGGACTTATTATAAACGTCTTCTGAGCGCATGGGTAAGGACCCAGTCAAGGAAACCCATTTTATATTAGGGTTGCCCTGTATCACTACTAATTGTCTAATATTATAATACAAATTCTAGAAAATCAATACTGTAAAACCAGGTAAAAATAGATACAATAGGAATGCGGTTATTCTACAAATTCTAAAATTAGATATCAGGAAAATTTTCAGAATCAAACATTTACTATGGGCTAGAAGCCTTGGGATCTTCATGACTCAGGCCATTGTGAAAGGCTTTGCATTTCAGCTTTTGTTAAAAAGGTTCTGCATTCCTCAAGTGATAATAGTTGCATGAGCCCTCCTACCTTCACCTTTTTGCTTTTGGGTTAATTAAAATTTAATCCAATACAAAATCGATCAAATCTAAAATGATTCTTAATGATTCATTTTGAAAGCCAAATGCAAGGATATAGATATGATTCAGGTGTTAATTTAGGTACCTCCCTCTTCCTGCAGGTCTGCAGTTTCTTAGAATGCTGACACCAGTTTGACCTTAAACTAATAATCTTATACTCAGAGTGAAAATAGAATAATTTGTTGTGATTGCATAAAACAAGTATACCTTCCTTAATAAAGATTAATCAATCATAATAATTCTAACACTATTGGGAAAATGTTGTTTTGGTTTTGTAATGCCTATGTCATCTATCCTGACTGAAGGTTGCAACACCCCAAGCTATTCTTGAAAGAAAAAAAAAATAATACTGTAGTCATTGTTAACTTTCTGATCTGTGTACAAGCTGATGTAATCCCACCCCTTTCTCCTAAGGTATAAATATTAAGACCTGCTGAGATTTTCAATAGGATGCATACCATACCCCGATTAGAGTCTTGTATACCCTGAACCCCCCCTCACTCGCTGACTTCTATTCGAACCTTTGGGGACCTGGCCTTCCGTCAGAGCTGGACTGCATCAGGACAGGAACTGGGGTACAAGTCAGAAGTACAGGGGTTGAGAGGATTCACCAGAGACAGAGTGGGGAGCAGAACAGGCAAATTGACTGAAATACACTGCTAAGGGGAGCAGCAGGCAAGGCAGGAGAGGTTTGCTGTGCCTTGTGGGTCACCTTCTTGGCCAGGGATCAAACTCACATGCAGTGGTTGTGTAACACGGTGGTCCCCAGGAAAGGGGTAAGTTCCAGAATCCCCGTTCTGTCCTAAGTGGGTGGAGCTGAGCAGGGAAAGAAGATTCTGCAGAGAGGAGGACAGAAGGAAAGGAGGAAGAAGGAAGCAGGATGGAGAGCAGCAAAGAAACCTGGAGAAGGCATGTGGAGCAGAGGGACATATGAAAAAACTGCGCTTGCTTTTTAATCTTGAACTGGCTGGAACAAATGTGGGTGAAAGACCCATGGGGAGGTTCACAATGGCAGCTTTCATCTTGATTTTAATTTTGCTCTTTTCCTTCTGAATTTGTCTAACTCTTTCTAACCCTTTCCTATGGGTCTCCACCAAAAGGTACTTTAGCCTTGTGGCAGGCTTTTGGGCCTTGCTTTGGACCAACCTTATTTGTCTGGACTTTTACCCTCAAGATGAATAACTTTAAATGCTTAACTTAGTGACTTTTTTTTTGTCCTTTCTATATTGTACCCTAATTGTATTAAAGTTCCTTTCCACTAAAGGTTTTATATGTTTGTCTTGATCCAGTGGATGGCAGAACCCATTTAGAGAGGGCAGGTTTAGGGGTTCTGGAGTGCTCCTCTCCCTGCCCTATAACAGCTGGATAGATTCATAGTGCTATACTTAATCTTTGTGCCACCAGGTTGTTTCTAATGCCTCTTTTAATGTCCATCTTTCTTCTAAATTCCAGAAATTCTCAAAATACGAAAAACCCCAAGCATTGGTTTCTGTCTTCTCAGGTGATGGAATTTCAAAGCCATGAATATTTTTTGTTTCCATCTTTCTTGATATTTAATTACAAATTCATGGGATGAACTCAGGGGGAGGGGCCGAGGATAGTTCTTAAAGATTGATTCCACACCTTTTCCTCTCAGTCTATTTCTATTTGGCAAAACCATCCCACAGCGTCACTCTCAGGTTTACTCTAACAAAGTCTGACTCTTTCCCAAATCCGCACTGCCCACTCACGAGCTAGTGCCTACTGCACAGGTCCACCCTTGTCTCGCACAGGCTTCTTTGTCCACATGTGTCAGAGCTGGGCTAGCCGTCCTTTGTCCACTTGCTCTCGTCCTCGTTCCCCTATCTTGGTTAGTGATCACCATCACCCAGGTGTCAAGCCAGAAAGCTGAACTTAGACAGTTCTCCCTGGCATCTGCCACTCAAGAAGTGGTCACATTTCACTTCCTCTCTCTTGAACACCCAAAGGGTCACTCCACACTTGCTTTGACTGTATTCACAACCCCTATCCACAGAGGGCCTTTTAATTCTTCAGCCATAACACTCAGTATATTTATATATGTATAATATATATTATAAAAATGCAATTTTATATTATATATAATATAATATATATTATATATACTAAATATATTATATATATATTATTAATATATTATATATTATATATATACTAAATATATTATATATAATATAAAATTGCATTTTTGGTTACAAAATCATCTTTTGATCCCTCTAGACTTTGAAAGATTATGAAAAAGTGAACAGGTCTGAATTATTCCTAGATATGAGCACCTCTATTTCATAGTGACCTTGCAACCAACATTTGTTAAGAAACTACTTGACTGAAAAGTTTCCTTTGAATTGCTATTATTTGCTAGGATATTAGAAAAATATTGCAAAAAACATTATAGACTATGATCTATAGAATGCTTGAGATATAATGAGCAAGGTTCCTGATTTTGTTGAACTTTTGTGAATACATGAATTACGAATAATTTAAAAATCTCCCCCATGACATTCAAACCAGGCAAAAACAGGCATAGGAAAGATACTACACACACCCATTTCAGTTCTGATGATAAGAAATGCTGTAACAAGTTTCTGCATTTATAATGATTCAAGTAGGATAGACTATGATAGAAACTTCATTTTCATTCATGAAAATTCCAAAACTGTCACTCTTTTCCAGCCCACTGTTCTTCTCATAGTGCTAATTCAAATACTTAGACACTTCTGTCCCATGGCTCTGATAGCTGTAACATGTGATGCCTAAGTTATAGTGGTAATATCTCAGTGAACTGCATGGGTGAAAGATGGGGGATTATTTGTGAGAGATATGTTAGGTTTGGTTGGGATGTTTCAAACGAGGTTTCAGCTTGTATCCCATTGTCTAGAACCCACTCAGTGAGACACTCAACTTCCAGTGGATAAAATGCCTTGTTAAATAGCTAGTATTTCTTCCACAAAATTATAAACATAAAAATGTTCATTGCTTAGGTCACAGGGGACAAGGGAGATCTTTAGCTCTTTCAGAGAATTTTCTGAAATGGTGGTCTCAGCTTTGTTCAGTTTAAACAAGGGCGACAGTTTCTAAATTCCTTAGTAAGCAAATTTCACTTTTGTCTAAGTCTAGCTTCTTGCTTAGCAAATAATCAGTACTGTAGTAGTCCTGGGAGAGTTTCATGGTTCTGGAATAAATTCATTATGTGATCATCCCTTTCATCAAAAAAAAAAAAAACTTCAATGGGAAAAATTAAGGTATCAGAAATGTTATTATTTTATCAAGCTCAGAAATTGCTCTTACGAACCTAGAGGTTGTCCCACCCATACTTTCTTAACTCTTTAATGATAGAGGTCACTGACTATAAAACTAAATACCCTAACTTTTATTAAGAGAAATTTAGTTCTACTTAGAATCCAAACATTTCCTTTGATAATGTTTTTTTGTCAGTATCCTAGTGAAAAAACAGAATTTCTTCTAATTGATAACGATTTTTGAAGTTTTCTCCAAGTATCTCCATTCTAATTATCTCTTATTTTCTCCACAGTCAACTACTTCATGGTGCTTTGTTTTACATGGCACTTCATTATCCTTCAAGATTGAATATAATATTCTTGTTTGGATAGTTGAGCTCTTTGAAGGAGCCTCCAAATATGATGAAAATATTTCTATTTAAGCAGATGAAAATTACATTAATTTCTTTAATGCAGCTACCAAATTGTGAAAATAATGTTGAATTGTGACTGAATACACCCACAAGTCTGTTTTACTGCACTACTGTGAGGAATCTTCCTCATGTGTCTGTGCAGTGAGGCCTAGATTGTCTCTCACTGTCATATCCCAATCATGTATTAAATAAACAAACATATTTTTGAAACTATTATAATAATCATTACTACCTACCTCCATTAAATTTTATTCTGGGCTTTAAATCATTTGAAATACATTTATATCAAATGAATTATGTTGAATGTAGGTAATAAAATTATATTATGATCCTGAGGATTTTACCATGTTTAGCCTTGGGAAAAAAAACAAAACAAAACAACTTTTCTACTTTTAATCTAAAACATTTCCAAAAATGTTGATTCTATGAGATGTAGGTAGATCCTTGTATTGTAACAAGGTTGTGCCCAGGAAAGGTGGAAGTTCCAGAATCCTGGTTCTGCCCTAAGTGGGTGGAGCTGAGCAGGCAAAGAAGATTCTCCAGAGAGGAGGATGGAAGGAAGGCAAAAGGAAGCAGGATGGAGAGCAGCGAGGAGACCTGGAGGAGGCACGTGGAGCAGAGGGACATGTGAAGAAACTGCACTTGCTTTTTAATCTTGGATTGGTTGGAACAAATGTGGGTGAAAGACCCGTGGGGAGGTTAACAATGGCAGCTTTCTTTTGTTTTTATTAATTATATTTGACATCATTTGTACTCCCCAGGGAGTACCACCACCATTCCACCCGGGCACCATAACCTCAGTCCCTTGTGCACTTTCTGCCCTCACCCCCGTTTTTGCCCTCCCCTTCTTCCCCTCCCCCCCATTGTCTCTTTGGTTTACTTTGACTTTTTGGTCTTGTTGAGTTTTTGTTTGCTTTTGGTTATAATTGCCCAATTCCTTGAGCTTATTCTTTGTTGTTGCTGTTGTTCTTTCACATTCCTCCT
>JAGFMF010011417.1:454703-470590 GCA_019455555.1 Galemys pyrenaicus
CAAAGGAAACGTTAAACAGAACAAAAAGAAACCCCACTGAATGGGAAAAAATCTTTGCACTCCACACAACAGACAAGGGTCTGATCACAAAGATTTACAGCACTACTTTTAACCCATGCTTAAAATGTGAAGAAATAACTCCTCCCTCTTGGAAAAGTTTGCTTCTGATGCATCCTGACGTAATAACTAGAGAAATGTAAGAGTATCTGGCATGGGTTGTCCTTATCTGATTGAGGTTGTGCAAGAGAGTGGGAAAGTCCAGAGTCCTCCCTTCAAAATTAGGAGGAATTTACATGCAGAAATTGGGAGAGGGATATACCAGAGCAAATGTAACCAAGTTTTTGTTCATGAGAAGAAAACTTTGTTCAATTACAGTATTATTCTATATTAAAGTTTCTGTTTCTAGTTTCTTTTTTTTTTTTTAATTTTATTTAATGCATACAAGAGCAGGGGCACAGGCCAGAGTTGCGGAAGGTGAGAGAATTCACCAGAGACAGAACAGGGAGCAGAACAGGCAGATCAACCGAAATGCACTGCTGAGGGGAGCAGCGGGCTAGGCAGGAGAGGTCTGCTGTGCCATGTGGGTCCCCTCCCTGGCCGGGGATCGAACTCACACTGCTGTGCTGCAGATGTTTCACAGTGCAGCGTTCAACCCACTGCGCCACCAGGGAGGCCCTGTTTCTGGTTTCTAATGTGATTTTAAGTAATGCTCCTTTAGTGTCTTTTTAAAGTAATGCTTAAAGCATAAAAACTGTGAGATGCAGCAAATTTTAAGGCTTTAAGATATTACTGTTTCAGAATATTTATTTGTATGGATTATATAGGGACACACGATTTCCCTTCTCATTTCAGAAGCTACTGCCAGCATGAAGTAACACAGGATCCTGAAACAAAGCTGTCCAAAAGATATGTGCTCCCCCAAAAGTCTCTCCTTTCTTTGCTTCTATGCAGCTCTGGGGAACTAAAAGTTAAAATATATTATCTCCTAGAACATTATATGTGTCTGTGTATGGATATGGTATTTGCAGATAAACTTGGAAATTAAATAGGATTGTTCTTTTAGGTCTGAAAGTAAAACTAACATGAACATGAATCCTTAATTTCAAAACAATAAGTATGGTGCAACTTACTCTCCAGCAGGAAATCCTTTAGCCTGGTAGCACATCAGAGAGAAATATGAATCTACATAAAATATTAACATCTGTGTCTTATCTATTATGTAATGAAATCATCAGGAAAAACCCTTAAATTAATACAAAAAGCATAGGAAGAGCTTTCTGGAAAGCTTATTTGGCTTGCTGAGGTCTTCACAATGTCTGTTACCTTTTGTTTATCATTGCTTATTGTTATGATTAACTCCAATTTCAGGGCTTGGATTTCGAGTTAAATTCTGCGGCACATTTAGTCTGTTACTGGTGAACTTGGACCAGAGGCTATTTAAGTCTAGTGATTTTCTTAACTCAATCTTTGTCAGAAGTTTTGACAAACTTTATTAAACACTTTCTAGGTATTTTCCTGATTTTATGATCATATTTCAGAAGCCACAGAAATGTGTAAACATTGGAAATGTCTAAATAATGGAAGCCAAAGCTAATTATGATAACTGATATTTATTGTGCTTTTCATTTGTCCATTCTGCTATTTGCCTGCAATTGCCTGCGACTCTACTAAAAGCTATCTTGTTCTGATAAAGTATACAGTTGTGCTCTGGATTAAGAAACTTAATAGAGCACATTCCTATCTAGATAGAAAGGGGACAAAAATGGAATAAATTTGCTCGTGGGAATTAGTGATTTAATTTTTACAATGTCAAGTGTGAATGCAGAATATGCACTAGAGGTAATTGACTCTGGAGCTCAGAGAATTCTGGCTGAGATCTCAACCCTAGGCAGTTACCAGCCTAGGCAGTTACCTGCCATTGTGCACCTAGCCTTACAGAGTCTGTGAAGAAGTTAATGGAATTGCCCCATTTCCTAGATGCTGAGACTGATGCCTGGGGAACCTAAGAATGAAGTCACATATGTGCACGTGACTGAGGCTGGGTTCAACTTCAGGTAGCCCTTTCCACCAAGTCTCTACAACTATCTCTTCCTGTGTAGCCTAGACAGAAGGACTCAGTTTCTGAGTTTCTTCAACATTGGATCTGATCCCACAAAAGACAAGATGGCCTCTAAAAGACTAATGAAAAGTTAGTAAAAAGGATGATTTTGTAATGCTAGGAAGGAGGGAATATAGAGGACACTGGAGGGGCCTCGATAGAACATATGAGATGACAATCACTCACCTTCCATCTGGTGGAATTTTTGTTTGTGTTAAGTAAATTTTATAAGAGATCCTCATTTTTTCTATGATGGTTCCCAAATACAGTGTTCATCAAGATCCATTTGTTCTCTCCAAGATTGGCCTCTTCAAATTATTTCCTCTGTGCTTCTTCCAATTTTAGGCCATCCTTATCCACTATACTATTTAAAATTTGTTTTGGCCATGGATGTTCTTTGCACACATTTTCCCAATCCTTACATGGACTTCTGTTGTTTTCATTTCCTGTGAGAAATAAAAGTATCCCTTCACCTCTGGGCATAGCTTAGAATTTTTCTGTCTTCACAGAGCTCCCTGGAATCTGAAACAGACTTGAAAATACTTCTGACTGTACCATCTCCCAACCATCCACACTGTCTACCTGTAGTGTCCTCTTAGCCCATTAGATACATATGAGGCTATATTTAAAGTTTCATCACCACTTCAGACTTTTTGGTAATTTCTGAGCTCTCCTCTGTGACAGTGGGTCTAATACCAACTTCTGGCAATCCACTGCACTCAACTTTTCTTTTTGCTTTTCTCATAATAGTGTATGATCTACCTCCAAGGAACATCAACATTCTTCTCAGGACGGTATATTTATTCCCCAGAGTATAAGGCTTCTCCCCTGTGTTAAATTTTCTGAGTGAAAAGGACTATCTTTCAATCTACATCCCATTACTGCACCTTAGTATTTAAAATACTTAAAAGCACTCATGTGCTTGCTGAATAAGCACATCAATGAATTAATTTACCTAAAGTCTTTATACTTTAAGATCTTATCTCAATCAAAATTCAGAATTAAAAATAACCTGAAAATTCAGAACTGAAAATCAACTTTCTATGTGGTACATTAATTTGATACTAGGATAACCTACTCCTGTCTAGCATAATTTCCAACTTTTAAGCTAATATAGACATCAAAGTACTAGGTTTATTTTAATCCCGTTGATTTATAGTAAAGGAAGGGCAAGATGCCTCATTGATTCTAAACCCATACTAAAATATCCTTTTCCATCCCATGTAGATGCAATGATAACTTAGACACAAAAACACACTTTCTAAAGAAAATGGGACAGGGCTAGAAGTACAAACTTGGCTCAGAAGCATCAGCCTCGTTGTCTATGTTATCTTGAATTATACTTTGAATAAATGTTTTTGTTTTGTTTTTTAAAGATTTATTTATGTGTTTATTTATTTATACAAGAACTGGGTTCTTGACTAGAATTCATAGTATTTACCTCTGCTATCATGTCTCTCTCTGGTGAGAGAATTCACCAGAGACAGAATGGGAAATATTCTGTGTACTGAAATACACTGCTGAGGGGAGCAGCGGGTGAAACAGGAGAGGTCCACTGTGCCTCCTTGTTTATTGGTCAAGTCTCAGGTTACTTGACACTTCCTCCAGGGAACCCTGCCTGATGCTGAAGACTAGAGGGTCTGAGGTATGTTCTCCCAGGGTACCTTGTTTTTCCTGAGAGCAAGAACAGTTATTAAATAAGCAGTAGTGGGCAAGTCAACTTGGTTGTTTATATGTAATAAAGCTCTTCTCTATTTTCAGGTCTTTTTCTAATGATACTCTGTGACCATACAGTAAGTAGTGAGGCCATCCCATCTGGCAAAAAGGAGGCTGTGATTGTGGATTCAACCTAATGCTTCCTGACACATGTTAAGTTAGTGTCAAGGAAGGAAGAAAAGACGAATCCTTACATTTTAGGAGTTTAAGTCAAATAGTATGATATGAAATATACACACTGAAAAGAATTGTGCTGCTAAGGAAAACATCATAAAGATAAAGACAATTAATAGGAAGCAGGAAGAAAGTAAGAGACATGATAGCAGAGGTAAATACTATGAATTTTTTTTAGGATTATTTATCTATGTTTTTATTCTTTCATTATTTATTCTGTAGAAAAACTAAGGTTTAGGCCAGCCAGAGGTGGAGGAGGTATGGGGTAAGGGAGTACTGAGAGGATTCAGAGAGAGAATGGGGAACAGGAGGATCTACTGAAACACTGATGAAGGGAGCGTTGGGTGAGACAGGAGAGATCTGTTGTGCCATGTGGGTCCCCTCCCTGGCCATTGCTCAAACTCTGGCAAAAGGGGTGATATTATAACAGGGCGGTCCCCAGGAAAAGCAGAAGTTCCAAGATCCCTGCCCCACCCTAAGTAGGGTGGTGCTGAGCAGGAATAAGAAGACGCTAGAGAAAAGACTGAAAAAAAGAAGGAAGAAGGAAGCAGGATGGAGAGCAGCAAGGAGACCTGGAGGCGGCATGTGGAGCAGAGAGCCAGGTGAAAAAAGTGTGCTTGCTTTTTTGATCCTAGACTGGTTGAAACAGATGTGGGTGAGAGATCCATAGGGAGGTTAACAATGGCAGCTTTTATCTTGATTTTGATTTTGCTCTTTTCCTCCCAGACTTTTCTGACCCTTTTTGACCCTTTCCTATGGGTCGCCACCAAAAGGTACTTTAGACTTGTGGCAGGCTTTTGGGCCTTGCTTTGGGCCAATTCTATTTGGCTGGACTTTTACCCATGAGGGTACAGGTAACTTAGCTTGCTTGATTTAATAACTATATTCTTTGTCTTTTCTGTATTGTTCCCTAATTGTATTAAAGTTCCTTTCCATTAAAGATCTTATATGTCTGTCTTGATGCGGTAAATGGCAGAACTCATTTAGAGCGGGCTGGTTTAGGGGTTCTGAGGTGCCCCTCTCCCAGCCCTGTAACAATAGCACTGAGATTTAATCCGTAGACTACTAGAGAGGCCCATGAACAATTTTTTAATGAGTCTAAAGTCATGCTTTTGAGGGATAAATGGAAAAAGTGATAAATGTATTTTACAAAGTAGCAAACCTTAAAAGTTGAGATTTTTTAAAAGGTCATAAGGAGTCATTATACATTAATAGCATTAATAAAAGCCTAGAATTTAATAACTGAAAAATAACCAGCTGATCATCTTTCCTAATAATACACTAATTTGCAAAAATCCAATGCCAGACTGTTACAGGGTAACTTTAATATAAAATGGGTTTTTCTCACTGGGTTTTTTACCCACACGCTCAGAAGACTTAAAAAGTCTCAGCTTCAGGTACATGTGACAAAAGTTACCAATAACTTTTATTTTATGAAAGAAGGGGAATAAAATAGTAATAACACCAAAGGAAAAAGAAAAGGATACAAATCCACAAATACCCTACCAGATCTAAGCAATGGCGCGTTGAGGGATGGCTCCGAAGGAAGGGGTCTGGCTCCTCAGTAATAGAGAGCGGCCAAGGCTCACCTCTGGTTTTATAGCCAGCCTGGCTGCTTAACTCCACCCTCAGGTCCCAGTGATCCACTCTTCGATAATCATCTTATCGGATTTGTGGTTCTGGAACACTGGTGGTCTGGAGTGGGGGTTGGAGTCCACACACCCATAATCCATTTAGGACTACCTTTCCCCCTAACAAGACCACTATGTATAAATGCTCTCTGCATATATTTAAAAGATTGTAAATGCCTGAAATTAGACAATTCAAGGTCAGGGAGGGAAAAGTAACCAGTTTTTTAATAAAAAGCTTACAGATGATTTGGATTTTTATAAGCTTTCGGAATCACTGTTTTTGTTGCATTATGGCAACCCCAATATGAAATGAGTTGGCCTCACTGTGGGTCCTCGAACCATGTCCTAAAAAGAAACTTATAATGAGACTGAACTGTAGGCAAACACATAAAGGTTAATAAGGGGGAAGGTTACAAAATGGGGGAACTGAAGAAATGAATAATTAGGAAAGAAAGAGAGAGAAATATATAAATGAATCCTACCATAACAGCTGAGATGGAACGGCAACAGAACACTGAAAGCGGGCCAAAACCAAGACCCTCAAGGCCCACATGTCTGGTTATATACCAAACCTGGCTGCTTAACTGTATCCCAAGTCCCAGCAATCCTCCCTTCAGTAGTGATGACATTATGGGATTTGTAGTTCTTGTGTACCAGGGTGATCCCCAGGAAAAGGGAAGTTCCCGGTTCCCTGCCCCACCCAAGGGAGGGTAGAGCTGAGCAGGGAGAAGCTGGAGAGGAGATTGGAGAAGAAGGGAGCAGGAAGGTGAACAAGGAGACCTGGAGGAGTCACATGTTGCAGAGAGCCATGTGAAGAAACTGTGCTTACTTCTTGATCCTGGACTGGTTGAAACAGACGTGGGTGAGAGACCCCTGGGGAGCTTACAATGGCAGTTTTTTATTTCATTCTTCTCCTCCTTCCAGACTTGTCTGTCTCTTTCTGACCCTTTTCTATGAGTCACCAAAAGATTCTTTAGACTTCTGGCAGGCTTTTGGGCCTTGCTTTGGACCAATTCTGTTTGGCTGGACTTTTACCAATGAGGGGATGGGTAACTGTGAGTACTTGATTTAATAACTATATTCTTTGTCTTTTCTGTATTGTTCCCTAATTGTATTAAAGTTCCTTTCCATTAAAAGCCATATATATTTTGTCTTGATGTCGCAGACGGCAGAACCCATTTAGAGTGGGCTGGTTTAGGGGTTCTGAGGTGCCCCTCTCCCTGTCCTGTAACAATAACAACCCCAGAAATTCTGCACTTGAGAGCAGTTAGCACAAGAACTAGAGAAAGGGGAAAAACTTGGAGTCACTTTAAAAATGCCAAGTGTGATTTCAGTACAAGAGAAGACAGAGGAGGTGGGATTCACAGCCTCACTTATCTGATTGTAGAAGCAATGATTATGACCCTGATGACGAATTTGGAATCAAGAGGAAGCAGAGATTTCAGAGTGCATTTAGAAACCACCAGAGTTGTCTCTCACACAAATAACTTGCTCTATTCGGTTTATCCTCCCTTTCTTACCAGAAGCTGAAATAAAGGAATTAACTTTTTCATAACTCAGAGATACCTGGAGACCCTGCTCTCCTTTGGCAGCTGTAAGGGCAGTGCCTTCTGCTTGCATGCTACTGTTGGAGGAAAGGGTAGAAAACTTGAAAAGGGAGCATCACAAAATCAGAATCTGACTCACACAAGGAGGTGGGGATAGAAGGGCTTAACATAGCCATTAACACAGCAATTGGAGATAAATAGCCTTATGTGCCAATGTTTAGATCAGGAGGTCCAGAGCAGGAGTCAGACTTCGATAAGAGTGTCAGGAGTTCAGACAGGATGTGTGGATAGGAAGATTGAGGGCCACTATAGAATCTCTGGTCCTTTTCAGATTTTAGTTATTCAAAATCGACAAAAGCGAACCACTCCACAGAGATGAGCACCCCCACCCTAATGGAAGAAAAGGGTGAAATCTAAGGCTGCTCCCTCCAAAGGCAGCTCTTCCTGCCCAAAGCTATCTATGCAAGTGTCCTTTTTCCTTCTCTCCTTTTTTCATAGTAAACCTCCTCTTTTAGATAAACACCTTCTCTAGCTTGTGGAAAAACTCACTTGGGAATTACACTGAGTGCAGCTGAAAAGGGAGCTCTGGTGATGTTGTGCCGGAGTGGAGTGCACTACCCTAGAAAGCCAGTCACACCGCTGTAAAGACAAGTGGAACCTTTATTACAAGCTGGAGCTGGGACCCAACCACACACAGAGGCACCTGGGTGGTAGAGAGGCCCCGAGCTTGGGGGAGGTGGAGCCTTTATACAAGACTCAAGTGAGGGATTGGGTGTACCACAGATCACTGTCCGATTGGCTGACCCTTGCAACCTTCCATATTTGGTGCGGTAGGTCCGCTGTCATTGGTGATTGCTTGGCAGCCGTGGTCCGAGGTCACGTCATGGTGGCCTGTTGTGGGGTCATACCGTAGGCCCTGTCCGGAGAAACAGACTTAAGCCCCAAAATTGGCGGCGGCTAATTCAAGATGGAAGCTGTCACGCTCTTCAGTGAAAATTTTTCTTAGATTTAACCCAAAAAGCCCACTTTCCAATCCCAATATCTCCTAAAAAATGTTTTAAAAGGCCCAAATTCACTATCATCTCACCTCCCTTTCATTATTTCTGCCTATACCAGAGCTGAGACCCAAAGCCTTGACCCCTAAGCAGAGAAGAAGCCCTACTCACCAGTTACAGAGAACATCCTCAGTGCTTCCCCACTTAAAAAAAGTCACAGACTTCAAAATAAAATTCATTGGAACTTTCTTTAGTGCAGGTGATGTCATTTTTGGAGTCAGTGGGTTTTAAGAGCGGGATCCTTTGGTTCACTCTGGGAAAGTTTTCACCAGAGCTCCCTGTTCAGTGGCACATGGCAAGTTTCCCAGGTGAGTTTCTCCATGTCCAGAGACATTATATTTAAAAGAGCATGTATATTAGGAAAAGGGACAAAATGTTATAGGGCAGGAGCTGGGTACCCCAGAATTTTTAAACTTTATTTAAAATGGGTTTTGTTACTTGTTGTATTAAGATAAATATATAAGGTTTTTAATAGAAAGGAATTTTAATATAATTAGGGTATAATATAGAAAGGATAAAGAATATAGTTATTCAGTTGAGTACATAAAGTTACTTATTTTTTTGAGGGTAAAAGTTTGGCTAAATAGGATTTGCTCAAAGCAAGGTTATAAGTTTAAAAGATTTTTAGTAGAGACTTATAGAAAAGGGTTAGAAATAATTAGATAAATTTGGAAGGAAAAGAATAAAATTAAAATTAAGATGAAAGCTGCCATTATTAAGTTTTTCATGTTTTTTTTTTACCTATATTTGTTTTAATTAGTTTAAGACTAAAAAGCAAGCATAGTTTTTTTAATATTTTTTTTTGCTCCACATGCCTCCTTTTTTGTTGTAGTTGCTTTCTATTCTGCTATTTTTTCCTCCCTTCCTTCTGTTTTTAATTTTTTTTTTTTGCTTAATTTTCTTTATTTAGGGTGGAACTGGGATTTTGCAACTTTCCCCTTTCCTGGGGACCACCCTGTTACAAAAAGAATAAAGGGCACTTGCATAGACACAAGCAGGCAGTAAGAGCTGTCCCAAAAAGGATGTTTGCTGAGAGGCCTGCATGGTTGCAGGTGGGTGACCTTAAAGAGCGCTGCTTTCACTGAGGGAGGTCAGTGAAGAGAAGCCCCGGCATGGTAAAGGGCATGGGCAGGCGGGAAGGCTGCTACCCTGCAGAGGGAGAGATTTGGTGAATAGAAGCACCTGCACAGGAACAGGTGGGCAGAAGGGCTGCTGCCCCATGCCAGTGCAGAGACTGCACTGATATACTCTTCCCTTTGGGAGGGGCTCACTCCTTCCTGAAGTGGTTGGTTTGTTGACTAATTTGTAAGGGGTCAGATTTCTACAATGGCCTTCAATCTCCATATCTTTACCTTCAGGTCTGAGCTCCAGACACCTGCTTGGGTCTGTGCTTCCTGATCTAGGCATTGGCACCTAAGGGTGTAAGTTCCTATAGTTGGGTTAATGACTGTTAATCCCTTCTACCCCCACCTCCAACTCTTGGCATTGTGAGAGCAAGGTTTCTGGTCTTATGGCTCCTCCTTTCCAGTTATCTAGTCTAGTCTAGGTCACAGGGGTGGGGCATCTAGTCTGAGAATAGTAAAACCACTTGCTTGTTTACAGGAAATGAACTCTGCTGTCTTGCATGGTAAAACTTTTCTTCCTTTGTGAAGCAATAATGGAAAAAAAAAAAAAACACTCTTCTATAGTTCAGTACCTCTGCCTGTTTTTTCTCTCCTTTTCCTTTCTCTCCTTAGAGCCCTTGATGTCATTTTTGGAGTCTGTGGGTTTGGAGAGTGGGGTTCTTGGGTTCACTCTGGGAAAGGTTTCACCACAGCGCCCTGTTTAGCAGCACGCAGTGAGTTCCAAGTGCGGCGAGTTCCCAGCTGAGTTTCTCCATGAGGCAGAGATGTTAGTTATTTCAAAGAGCAGATTTTTAGGGAAAAGGACAGAAAGGTAAAGGACACTTGCATAGACACAAGTGGGCAGGAAGAGCTGTGCCCAAAGGGACAGGTTTGCTGAGAGTGGCCTGCGTGGTTGCAGGTGGGCAGACTTGAGGAGAGCTGCCTCCACTGAGGGAGGTCAGTGAAGAGAAGCCCCAGCGTGGTGCAGGTCATGGACAGGCAGGAAGCTGTTGCCCTGCAGAGAAGAGAGCTGGTGGAGAGAAGCACCTGCATGGTCACAGGTGGGCAGACAGACTGCTGCCCTGAGCCAGCGCAGACTGTACTGATATCATTGTGTTCTCTTTGGGAGGGACCCACTCCTTCATAGAGTGATTTTTGACTTTGAATAAACTATAGACTCTTAGAAGGGGCAGGAGATTCTACAATGGACTCAATCTCCATATCTTACCCTGAGGTCTGTGCTCAAAACACCTGCTTGAATCTTTTGCTTTGTGATGTAGGCATCAACGTGCCTAAGGATCTTGGTTTCTCTAGCTGAGTGATGGCTATGCTAATCCTTTCCACCCTCACCTCTGTGTGTGAGCCAGGTTTCTGGTCTCAGGGTGCCTCCTTTCCAGTTTCTCTGTTATCCTCCTACACCCTCACACCTCCTTCTCTCTCTGTCCTTCACTTTTTGATGGAATAGCTTCTACTTCTGCTTGCTTAAAAATGCTGAGCAATGAAAACCAAGGTCTCTTAAATTTCAGATAAGGAGATTAGAATTACTCACATAGCTTGTTTCCAGTTTGAAATTGTAACTGGATCATCCCCAGGAAAAGGGAAAGTTCCAGGATCTCTGCCCCACCCACAGGAGGGTGGAGCTGAGCAGGGTGGAGAAGAAGCTGGAGAGGAGACTGGAGAAAGGAGGTAGGATAGAGAGCAAGGAGACCTGGAGGAGACACATGGAGCAAAAGCCACGTAAGCCAGGTAAAAAAGCTGTGCTTACTTCTTGGTCCTGGACTGGTTGAAACAGATGTGGGTGAGAGATCCGTGAGGAGCTTAACGATGGCAGCTTTTATCTTGATTTCAATTTTGCTCTTTTCCTTCCAGACTTGTCTGTTTCTGACCTTTTTCTATAGGTCTTCACAGAAAGGTACTTTAGACTTGTGGCAAGCTTTCAGGCCTTGCTTTGGGCCAATCTTGTTTGGCTGGACTTTTGCCCACGAGGGCATGGGTAACTTTGGGTGCTTGATGTAGTAAATATATTCTTTGTCTTTTCTATATTGTTCACTAATTGTATTAAAATTCCTTCCCACTAAAAGCCATATATATTTTGTCTTGATGTGGATGGCAGAACCCATTTAGGCGGGCAGGTTTGGGAGTTCTGGGGTGCTCCTCTCCCTGACCTGTAACAACCTGTTTTCGTTGATGTTTTCTTTCGTTGATGCTGCTTCCCCTCCTTCCCCCGACATCTCAGAGTCTCCTCACCCTGTCATCAGAGATAAGCTCTGCAGATATGTCAAGATCACTCTCCTCTTGCCTTTCTTTTACTGCCTAATCCCCCCTAAATACTTAATTTTTACTGAGGGGGATATTCTCACTTCCCTGTTTTTATAGTCCCTGAATGGTGACTGATCAAAGATGCAGTCTCAAGCTATAGTAGAATGAATGCATGATTGTGCAAAAGAGGTTTGTCCAGAACTGTCAGTGGACAGGAAAAATAAAAAAGACTGTGACATGTTCGCCTCCAAGGTTTCACAAATCAGGAATTCACCTTCACTTATAATGGGTTATGTTAGAAAGGACTCCTGAGCCTGGTTCTTCCAGTGCTTCCTCTTCTGACCTTGCTGAGTGCTGGCTGTCTGGCTACAGCTAAATAAGGTTAAACAGTATTCCCCACCCCTGGCCCAGCAGGCAGGTTTGGAAGCTGGAATGATGAAGGATAATAATAGAGAAACTGGAAAAGAAGCACCTCAAGACCTTAAACCTGGCTCACACACGAGGTGGGTGTAGAAAAGATTAGCATAGCCATGAATCCAGCCACAGAAACCAAGATCCTTAGGTGCCAATGTCTAAATCACAAAACATAAGATCCAAAAGGAGCTCAGACCTGAAGGTAAAGATATGGAGATGAGCCCCTTGTAGAATCTCTCCTCCCTTTCAAATTCTACATAGCTTATTCAAAATCAACAAACAAGCCACTCCATGAAGGAGTGAACCCTTCCCCAAGAGAAGACGGTGTCTCTGTAGTCTCTGTACTGTCTTGCCCACCTGTGATTGCAGGTGCTTTTCACCAACTCTTCTGCAGGGCAGCAGCCTTCCCACCTGCCAGTGACCTGTACCATGTCAGGGCTTCTCTTCACTGACCTCCTTCAGCAGAAGCAGTTCTCTTTAAGGGTGCTGAACTGCAACCATGCAGGGCCTAGCAAACTTGCCCCTTTTGAGGACAGCTCTTCCTGCCTCCTTGTGTCTATGCCTTGAAGTGTCTTTTACTGTCCTATTTCTTTTCCTAATAAATGTGTTCTTTTAAATGCAACCATGTCTCTGCTTAATGGTACAACTCGCCTGGAGAACATGCTGCGTGCCACTGAACGGGGAATTCTGGTGAAACCTTTCCCAGAGTGAACCCAAGAACCCCACTCTCCAAACCCACTGACTCCAAAATGACATGAAATACATAAGGGAATGAATAGGGATGCCTTTGGGACAGAGGAGGAGGCCAGACATTCTTCTGTGTCAAGAGCCAGTGCCTGAAACCAGATATCACGGCAGAAAATTGTTCAAACTATAGCTCGGAGATGGTGTTGACATCTAATACATCTGAGGCTTCTTGAGAGTGCTTCTTCCCACAAATGCCTTCTGAGACATGAGACAAGAATATCAGGAAAGAGCTGTCAGAGGTCTGGTGCTCTGGGCGAGAAGCAATTGCCACAAGCTCTGTCCTCAGTTCTGGAACAGAGCAGAGCGCCGGTCTCCCATCATTATAGCCCGGTGGGCATCCAATAAGGAGACAATTAGGGGTTCCTAGCTCATTTCAAAATCAATGATACGCGAAAGAAAATTTAAACTTAAATTGGGGGGAAAGTGCAGAGGGTGGTTATTGGGGCTATTCAGATACTTTGAGTAGAGACAAATGGACATTACATCCCAGTTGCAAGTTTTACCAGACGTGCCAAAAGACTGTATGTTTTAGTGGATTATGCTAGCATGAAGCCTCCTCCAAGAGAAAACTACATTTGGACTATCAGGATATATAGCTTAAGAGGCTGAAATGAGGATTTCTCAGGTTCTTGCGGCATGGGAAGGGTGTCTCTGTGTCCCACATTGGGATAGATCATACCGAAGCAGTGAGGTTTTCTTTCACATCCACTCTGTACCCCAGACTTTCCAGCAGGCTCTTCATATCTTTGATGTCAACGTCGGCTCCCTTTCTCCTGGAAAGACTGTCAAACTCTGTGTTGCAGATGATGAGGGCAAGACGTGTGCGGACTGACCTTTCAATTATCGGGTACATCTGCAGGAAATGCAGGTGGGATGAACAGTCTTGTTCTCTTTCATTCAGGTTCATCCCGAGGGTGCAGATGGTGTCTACTCCCTTATTCCTACCCAGACACCGAGTCCCATGAAGCAGAGATACAGATGGGCTAAAGGAAACAAGTCTTGCTCTAGGGCTGGGGATGGAGTGTGTATAAGTTCAATGGCAGCTGAGTGCATGATGTAATTTGCTTTGACAGGACTGTGAGACAAACAGACTTTAAAACTAGAATGACTGAAATTTAAAACTAAGCCCCCCACTAACTGGTTTATCAAAAACATTTAATAATACTTGACTTAATTTTATGATATGTAAAGTGGGTTATTTTCAGATATGAAGGAGGTTATTAATTGCCACAAGCTTAAAATAGAATGTGCTTGTAGTTAGCATTCGTATAACTCATTGTGATTGTTATTATTTTCTCAGATAATTAACCAACCTGGGAAATCTACTATCCTTGGAATCTGGGAGATAGAAGCCCTTTCTGTAAGGGAAGAATCATTGTTTTTTCAGAGCCTCTCAAGGCACCCAGCTCTAAACAGCAATACAACACGTGAGAGTTCCTTAGAGATCTTTCACCCAGATCCTTGTGCCCACTGCACAGCACCTCTCTGTTGCCATTTTGTCCTTTACCCTTTGCGTTGTTTCTAGGGGGTAACACTTGAGACTTTCCTGGCCCCGAGGGTGTGAGTGTAGCTGGGTGGTCCTGCACATCCGCAGAACTGCAAGAGACAAATACTTAGGACAGTAGAATGCCTGAGGACTTCTCTTGGTGCTCCTCGCAATTTGTTCAGTGTCTGAAACCACAGAGGAGGAAATGCATTCTAGAAGGAAAGCTCTGGGTGGACATCAACGCTGTTGACTGAGTTGCTGCTATTGGAACAATCTCAATATCAAGAAGATATTTCCAGAGCTGTGATACTGTTACAGGGCAGTGAGAGGAGCACCCCAGAATCCCCAAACCTGCCCTCTCTGAATGTGGTCTGCCATCCACCACATTAAGACAAACATATAAGGACTTTAATGGAAAGGAACTTTAATACAATTAGGGTACAATACAGAAAGGACAAAGAACATAGTTATTAAGTTAAACATCCAAAACTTTACCCATCTCCTTGAGGGTAAAAGTCCAGACAAATAAGATTGGCCCAAAGCAAGGCCCAAAAGCCTGCCACAAGTCTAAAGGACCTTTCAGTAGAGACCCATAGAGAAGGGTCAGAGTCAGACAAATCCAGGAGGAAAATAGCAAAATCAAAATCAAGATGAAAGCTGCCATTGTTAATCTACAGATTCAATGTGATACCAATAAAGATCTCAATTAAATTCCTTAGGAAAATAGACCAAATATTGATGAAATTCATATGGAGACACAAAAAACCCCGATTAGCCAAAGCTCTACTTAAGAAAAAGGAGAATGAAGGTATCACACTCTCAGACTTCAAACTCTATTAAAAGCAATAGTAATTAAGACAGCTTGGTACTGGTACAAAGACAGATGCACAGACTAATGGAACCATATAGAAAGCACAGAAGTAAAACCACACAACTATGGACAGCTGATCTTCGACAAAGGAGCAAAGAATCTGCAATGGGACAAAGAAGCTTATTCAATAAATGGTGCTGGCAACACTGGTCCACCATATGTAAAAAAAAAAAACGAAATTGGACCGCTATCTCACACCATGTACAAAAATCAACTCAAAATGGATAAAAGACCTAAATGTAAGACCTGAAACTATAAAATACATAGAGGAAAGCATAGGTAAAACACTGAAAGACATACACCTCAACAGTGCCTTCGAGGTGGCAGTCCCCAAAGCAATACAAATGAGAGAGAAGATAAACAGGTGGGACTACATCAAGATAAAAAGCTTCTGTACAGCAAAGGAAACATTAAACAGAACAAAAAGAAACCCCACTGAACGGGAAAAAATCTTTGCGCTCCACACAACAGACAAGGGTCTGATCACAAAGATATACAAAGAACTCACAAGACTGAAGAAAAATAAAGTAAAAAACCCAATCTAGATTGGCAGAAGAACTTAAAAGACACTTCTCCAAAGAGGACATACACATGCCCAATAGACACATGAGAAAATGCTCAACGTCCCTCATAATCAGGGAAATGCAAACCAAGACCACAATGAGGTACCACCTCACTCCGGTAAGAATGGCACACATTAAAAAAAACCAACAATGCCAAATGCTGGCGAGGATGTGTAGAAAAAGGAACCCTAGTACACTGCTGGTGGGAATGCAAGCTAATCCA
>JAGFMF010011417.1:470640-505402 GCA_019455555.1 Galemys pyrenaicus
GCCCAAAAGTAGAGGACTGGATCAAGAAGATGTGGTACATAGACACAATGGAATATTATTCAGCAATCAAAAATGAGAAACTAGGGCCCTTTATAGAAATATGGATGGAACTAGAAGGAATTATACTCAGTGAAACAAGTCAGAGGGCAAGAGAAAAATATCGGATGGCTTCACTGTTAGGAGGAATGTGAAAGAACAACAGCAACAACAAAGAATAAGCTCAAGGAATTGGGCAATTATAACCAAAAGCAAACAAAAACTCAACAAGACCAAAAAGCCAAAGTAAACCAAAGAGACAATGGGGGGGAGGGGAAGAAGGGGAGGGCAAAAACGGGGGTGAGGGCAGAAAGTGCACAAGGGACTGAGGTTATGGTGCACGGGTGGAATGGTGGTGGTACTCCCTGGGGAATACAAATGATGTCAAATATAATTAATAAAAAAAAGGAAAGGAAATAGTGCTGTTTGGGGGCCTCACTGGTGCACAGCGGGTTGAGTGCTGGCCAGGGAGGGGACCGACATGGGTCAGCAGACCTCTCCTGCCTCGCCTGCTGCTCTCCTCAGCACAGTGTTTCCGTCTATCTGCCTGTTCTGCTCCTCACTCTCTCTGGTGAATCCTCTCACCACCCCCATGACTCTGGCCTGTACCCAGTTCTTTTATGCATAAATAAATAAAATCTTAAAAAAAAAAGAAAATAGTACTGTTTGTTCAGTAACTTGGAGACAAGGATATTCAGAATATATTAAGGGTCTCTGAAATTAAAGTGTCCCTTTTACCCTGGGAGATATGCTCTGGTTACTAGACAGCATTTCTCCTTTAAATAGCTGACTTCCTACAGGATGAAGGTTCATTTAGTCCACCTCTTATGTGAAGGTCACAGTTCAGGCTGAGGTTGCTAAAAATAAAATCACTGGGTTGTGTAGGATTTAGTATTAAGGTCTGGTGTTTGTATCTGTGTGTGTTGTATGGATGAGGAGTCACATGTGGGTAGCCATTGTGACTCCTGAGTGCTATCCACATGTGGACAAAAATACATAATCACATTAATATCATTCATTTGCTTTTTTAATGTGGGTATAAGACATTTCTAAATTTAAAGTGTGATTTAATTGTATTTCTAATGATCAAAATCACTCAATATACACTTGCTCAGAGATAACTCAACACATGGGTTAATGAGTATTTTAGAGTGAAATTACTGGGAAAAAAAATCAATCTTTACTGCTAACTGTGGCAAGTCTAAATTTAATCCCATGTCATCAAGTTTTTGTCCTTAGAATTATCAGACTCTATGATTGTATTTTGTTGATAGTACATTTTTCTTTTTGGGGGTGAGCTACATTCTCTATCAGACAATTCTCCCTGTTTCCGTAATCACTATACACGTGCTCTCACACTAGACATTAGCTACAACTATAGCCCTGCATGTTAAGAAAACTTCTCCCCAAAATTCCCCTTTTCTGTTACTATTCTTAGTTGCTGTTGGGTTTGCAATCACAGAAGCATTTATGTTAATTTATATTATGAATGTATCCTGCAAATCCTCTCGGGCTCATGGTCAGACCTGAATCAGTGTAATCTACAGATATCGACAAGTTTTTTTCTCATGAAGAATTCTGGAGAATTCGTAGCCAAAGGGCTGGAGAGCCAGAGTGCTCTGTACATAAAATAGAGAAAGAGCAGCAATTGTTTTTACTAAACATACATAGATAGAGAATGAATAGCTGGTGGGGGAATGGGGTGGCAGTATCTTTTTCATAGATGTTTTAAGTGAGGCAGAATCATTACACTTCACAAGGATTCCATTCTCTTTTCAACCCCGTGATAAAATGCAAATATGTGGCTTTGTGCATTCATCTGTTCTCATTTTTGGGGGGGTTTATGACCTTTTAAAAAATCAGTTATTTATGCATTTAATAACTGGGGTACAGGTCAGAGGTGCAGGGCATGAGAGAATTCACCAGAGACAGAGTGGGGAGCAGAACAGACCAATTAACTGAAATGCACTACTGAGGGAAGCAGCGGGCTAGGCAGTGGAGGTCTGCCACACCCTGTGAGTCATCTCCCTGGCCAAGGATGCAGAGGCTGCTCACGCCTTCATAGAGCTGCACTTAACCCTTTAAAACAGCAGGGAGGCCCTGGGATTTATGACATTTTTAACTGTAGATAGAAATATTTTTATAAGATAACATGACTGAATAGTAACTTACATTCTAGTGGAAAAACCTAGGCACAAAGCACACTTTAAACTATAATTACTGTCCATAAAGTCTCCAATGTTGATATGTTTAAAACAGTATAAAAAGAACAATGTTACCAAAGGCAAAGGATCTTCCCCTTTAGCTGGTGCCAGTGGCAAATGTTACTGGTTTTATAAAATTTGACCTGCATATAGAATGCTGAGAAACATTTGAATAGGTAGAAGGTAGGGGTTTTTCTGGTCTCCTGGGGATTCTGAAGTAATCATGCAGGATACGTAGTAGGTCCTATTCCGGTCTCCCAAAATTAACTTTCCATTCACACTTCCTGTGTCTACCCAATCCATTATATAGAGGAAGAAAGGCAGGACCTTGTGCTACTGGATGTGGGAGAGGGCAGTTCTGCAAACCCTTCAGAGCAACAGTGATGGTGTGGAGGGTTTCATGGAGATGCAGTAAGTTCAGTCCACTGCATACCCATTCTGCAGATCTACCCAATAAAATACAGATCTTCAGGACAGAACAAAACCTCAAGCTTTGCCCTGTAGAAATAGCCCAAAGGATAAAAGAAGAAAAAAGGCAACGGAGGTGCTGTGCTGTGGATACGAGCATCTGGGTGAGCATCTGGGTGAAATCTCTAAGGAACTCTCACGTGTTGTGTTGCTGCTTAGAGCTGGTTGCCTTGAGATGCTCTGAGAAAACACCTATTCTTCCTTTACAGAAAAGGCTTCTATCTCAGAGATTCCCAGGCTTACTAGAGAGTTCCAAGTTTAATTAATTATCTGAGAAATAATAGGAACAATAACAATGAGATCTATAAATGCTCACTAAAGCAGATTCTATGTTAAGCTTATTGCAAATAATAACCCTCTTTAATTTTCAAAGTAACCCATTTAGACATCATGAAATTAAGGCAAGAATTATTATCTTATTAAATAAGATAAACCAGTAAATGTGGACATAGTTTTAAATTTCAGTCATTCTAGTCATTCAGTCATTCTAAAGTCTGTTTGTCTCATAGTCCTATCAAAGCTGATTACATTATGCGCTTAGCTGCCATTGGGCTTATATAAACTCCATTCTCAGCCCTAGAGCAGGACTTGCTCTTCCTGCCCATCTGTATCTCTGCTTCATGGGATTTGGTGTCTGGGTTGGACTAAGGGAGTAGACACCATCTGAACCCTCGGGATGAACCCTGAATGAAAGAGAACAAGACTATTCATCCCAACTGCATTTCCTGCAGATATACCTGATAATTCTAGCTTGGGGCTCCTGTTTGCACCATTTTTTGCTGGGATGTCTGGTCTCAAGCACTGACCTTTCACATAGAAACATGTCAGGCCCCTACTTCTGTCCCCAAGGCACCCTTATGAATCAGCCTCCCAAACCGGCCTGCTGGGTCAGGAGTGGGGAATACTGTTTAACCTTATTCAGTTGTACCCAGACACCTATCACTCAGCAAGGTCAGAAGAGGAAGCACTGGAAAAACCAGGCTCAGGAGCCCTTTCTAACATAACCCATTATAAGTGAAGGTGAATTCCTGATTTGTGAAACCTTGGAGATGAACGTTACAGTCTTCCTTTTTATTTTTCCTGTCCACTGACAGTTCTGGACAAACCTCTTTTGCACAATCATGCATTCATTCTACTATAGCTTGAGACTGCATCTATGATCAGTCACCATTTGGGGAATATAAAAACAGGGAAGTGAACAGCCCCCTGTAGGGTAAATGGAAAAGTTATCAGGCTTTTCCGCCCTCTCGCCATTAGTGAGATGATGGACACTTGAGGTCCTGCACACATGCCTAAGTGGGCATGCGCAAGTGCGTGCACCTGGGCTTAGACATGGGCCTATAAGGGAGGAGTCATGAGGATGCCAGCAGCAGAGCAGAAGACAAGTAGAGAGAGAAGAGAGAGAGGCAAGAGAGTCCAAAGAGTGAAGATGCATGAAGGGCTAGGAGGACTGCCAGACTCCTGGCCCCCCAGAACCCCTGCCTGCTGAATACCTGGTCACCTCTGATATTATGTTGTAATAAAAGCCTGAAAAGAGCCACTGAGGGCTCCAGGACTCCTTCCTTTACCCATCTCTTAGAATCACGGAGAATCTGCCCTGTGCCTTCTTCGCACCACGCCCCCTCAGTGAAAATTAAATGTTTAGGGGGGCTTAGGCAGTAAAAGAAAAACAGGAGGGGAGTGGCCTTGAGGTATCTATAGAACCTATCTCTGATGGAAGGGTAACGTGACACTGAGATATCGGGGAGCGGAGGGGAAGCAGCATCCCACCGAAACAGTTCAAATAGGAAACAAGCTATTTGGGTAATTCTTTTCTCCTTATCTGGAACTGAAAACACCTCTTGGTCTTCACTGCTCTCAGGGATTTGTATTTTTAAGCAAGCAGATGTAGAAACACTCAGATCAAAGGTCAAGAACAAGGAGGAGGTTTTGGACAATAAGGAGAGAAATGAAGAGTAGAGAAAGAAGGCAGAGGTGCCAAATTATAGGACAGTGGATTATCATTTCCATTTTTGTTTCCCAAACAAAGAAAAGTTTTACCCCACAGCACAGAAAAGTCCATTTCCTGAACACAGGGGATTTTCTGAAAATAAGGAAGCAGCTTTCTGACGGAGGACTAGATGTCCGCCCTTGCGCTTAAAAAGTACTCCTAACTTTCGTTTTACAGCCTGTGGCTTCCTTTAAGCAGGGAAGGACTGAAGTTGTTCCCCATGGCTGGTGAGTAGCTGTTCCTTTCTGCTAATGGGTCAAGGACATGGGTGTTACTTCTTGGATAGGCAGACATAAGGAATTTAGAGCATGAGAGCAGAAGGCACTGCCCTTACAGCTGCCAAAGGAGAGCAGGGTCTCCAGGTATCTCTGAGTTATGAAAAAGTTAATTCCTTTATTTCAGCTTCTGGTAAGAAAGGGAGGATAAACCGAATAGAGCAAGTTATTTGTGTGAGAGACAACTCTGGTGGTTTCTAAATGCACTCTGAAATCTCTGCTTCCTCTTGATTCCAAATTCGTCATCAGGGTCATAATCATTGCTTCTACAATCAGATAAGTGAGGCTGTGAATCCCACCTCCTCTGTCTTCTCTTGTACTGAAATCACACTTGGCATTTTTAAAGTGACTCCAAGTTTTTCCCCTTTCTCTAGTTCTTGTGCTAACTGCTCTCAAGTGCAGAATTTCTTGGGTTGTTATCACAGTTTTTAAACTGGTCGCCCTCTCTCTAGGATTTAACCCTCCAATCCATCCTGCACTCCATTTTCTGGGCTGGCCTCTTGTTCAGAAACTGAAAAAGTCTCAGAGATGGTGTCACTGTTTATGCAGCTAGTAGCCAAACATGTCACATAAACTTTTGACCTCTGCCTCTTTAAAAGGAAGGGGCTCAATTAAGTCAGTGCTTTCTATACCCTGTAACAAATCCCAATTATCTGTAGGTATTTTGTTAAAAATTCTGATTACTTCTCCCTCCCTGAGTTTGATTTGTCTTGACTGAAGGCATTTATGATCTTTTAGAGATCTACAGGTCATTCTTGCACAGCTGATCCTTCTTAGCTTTTTTTTTTTGCAGATTAGTATTTTTCAGGAAAGATGATCAGTTGGTTATCTTCCAGTTATTAAATTATAGGTATTTTAATGCAATTAACACACAGCACTCTTTATGACCTTAGAAAATAATCAAATCTTTTAAGATATTTCCCTACTTTTTGAAATACATTTACCCATTTTCCCATCAATCCCTCAAAAGTATAATATTATTAAAAACATGTTCATAAATTTATCCCAGCTATTGTGTGCATAGTATTTACCCTTTCTTGCTGCTTTCTCCTGTTTCTTTATTATTTATGTTTGTGTTTTTCCCCTTCTGAGTGTATATATTTCATGTCATGCTATTTGACTTAAACTTCTAAAATGTAAGGATTCAACTTTTCTTCCTTCCTTGACACTAACTTAACATGTGTCAGGAAGCATTAGGTTGAATCCACAATCACAGCCTCCTTTTTGCCAGATGGGATGGCCTCACTACTTACTGTATGGTCACAGAGTATCATTAGAAAAAGACCTGAAAATAGAGAAGAGCTTTATTACATATAAACAACCAAGTTGACTTGCCCACTACTGCTTATTTAATAACTGTTCTTGCTCTCAGGAAAAACAAGGTACCTGGGAGAACATACCTCTGACCCTCTAGTCTTCAGCATCAGGCAGGGTTCCCTGGAGGAAGTGTCAAGTAACCTGAGACTTGACCAATACCAAGGAGGCACAGGGAGGGATGTGGGGTATGAGACATTACACAGAGAGATGATCCCTAAATAAGTACTTTCTAGGAAGGCCAAGAATTAAAATGTAATCAACGAAGTAGCAGAAGTTGAAGCTGAATGAGAAGACTGAGATTAAATGGAAAGATTTCATGATCAAATCTAGATTAGAAGATTATTTTAGAACACTTCACAATGAGATAAAAATCTTTGGATTGGAAGGAAGCAAGCATGGATTTGTAGGTTCTTGGAATATTTAAGAGAGCAAAGATGTTGGCCAGAGTGTAGTAATGTGTAGTTAGAAATGAGAGAAATGGTGAGATTTTGCAAATATTCAGTCAAAGGAAAAAAAATCAATGCATCTTGAAGTGAGATGGATATAAGATATATAGAAAGAATAAAAGAGGTTCATTTCATCAGATTTAACTACCTTGGTATACTTGGTGATTGGATTTTATGTACTAGTAAAAGAAGGAGATGAATGAAAACTAACAAGTTCAACTTTAAAAGATTAAGTTGAACAAGTTTGTGTAATATGGAGAAGAGATGGATGTGAGTCTCGATTTGGGTCTAAATCTGAGCTGAAAATGAAGATTTGGAGGTAACATTTTAATAAGTGAAACCAAGAGAATGTGTAGTTGATGTGAAGAGGATCTGAGGACACACTTGTTTGGTTTTATTTTTTACCATATTTTTCCCCTCTTCATTTTTTCAGTCAACAATCTACCACCATGTGGAAACCACAAATAAATGAAACAGAAACCCAAAACTCAATCAGAATGAATATTACATATAATAATCTACATGCTACCTGCAATTATTGAAACCCTGCATTCTCACACTTGCATACAATATTATCATGCCATAGTGTCTATACCTTTTCTAAGAAGATTTTATGTAATCACCATCAGATTTTTATCCAGACTTATCTCAGTCCCTGAAAAAATTTTATTGTCTTAAATGACTTTATATTAAATATCATGTAATGAAGTCTGATGTTTTAAGAGTGGAGGGGGGTTCTGGATTCTGAACCCCTGACTTTGAATCCCTTCCCCTACTTACACTGTATACTATACACAGACTTTGGATCAATTACTTCAGTTTTCTATTGCCATTTCTATGTAATGCAAATATTAACATTCCTGTTATATATAGTTTATTTTCTTAATTGAGCTACCATTGGTGTACATTTTTAGTATTTAGGAAGTAAGGGTCCCCTTTTTCAGGTGTAGTTATCTTCACATACCCATTACTGAAGCACCCATAGTGCAACACCATAGTATATTGAAAATTGGTATGAAGCACTTGGCACCTATGGTAATTCAATTAATATTAGCTATTATTACTGAAGCCATGTTGTTCTTAACTACAAAAATATGGCATAGGAACACTGTGAGGGGAGCAGCAGGAAAGACAGAAGAGGTCTGCTGCGCCATGTGGGTCAGTTCCTGGCCCGGGATCAAACTAGTGCTGCAGTGGTTGGTGATAGCTTCGCAGTGGTTGGTGATAGCTTCACAGTGCTGAGGCTTAATCCATTGGACCACCAAGGAGGCCCCTATATATAATTGTTTTTATTATGATAAATGCACAAGAAATATTAACAATCATTAATTTAAATGGTATTAGGTCACTTTCTATTCATGTTTCATAATTTCCATGTTTCTTCTCATAATAATTGTTCAAAAAATTGTATTGAAATAATAATTCAAGATAAGATGGACAATGAGGCTGATGCTCATTAGCCAAGTTTCTGTTTCAAGTCCTGTCATATTTTCTTCAGAAAATTCGCAAAAAATGTATTTCTATGTGTAAATTATATTTATATGGACTGAAAAGCTGTATTTTAGATTGAGTTTAGGATTGATGAGATACCTTGCTTTCTCATATATTACAAATCATATCTATGGGATTGAATAGAAGTATTATTTCAACTTCCACATTCATCTATAAAACTTTTAAATTATGTCAGGCAGTAATAAGTTATCCTGGTATCAAATTAACGTACCAAATAGAAAGGTGATTTTCAAATTATTTTCAACTCTGCATTTTGATTAAGATAAGAACTTAAAGTATAAGGGCTTTAGGTGAATTCATTTGTTGATGTGTCTATTCAGCATATGAGTACTTTTAAGTATTTTAAGTTCTAGTATGCAGGAATGGGATGTAGATTAAAAGGTGTAGCTGTTTGGGTCACCCTGGTGGCACAATGGTTAAGCAACACACTATGAAGCGACCACAACCACAGCAGCATGAGTTCGATCCCTGCACCCAGCCAGGGAGGGGACCCACATGGCACAGCAGACCTCTCCTGCCTTGCCTGCTGCTCCCCTCAGCAGTGTATTTCAGTCAGTCTTCCTGTTCTGTTCCCCACTCTGTCTCTCACTGCCCACACTTCTGGCCTGAACCCCAGCGCTTGTATGCATAATAAATAAATCTTTTTTTTTTTTTAAGGTGTAGCTGTTTTCACCCAGGAAATTAAATACAGAAGTGAGACCCTATAGTCTGGGGGAGCATATACAGTCCAGAAAAGAATGTGGATTTCCTTAGAGGTAGTTCATCATCACTACTGTGAGAAAGAGAAATAGAGAAAGAAAAACTGAATGTAGTGGAGTCAGGCCAAAGGTCACAGAGCTCTCAGAAGCTACAAAAAAAACTGAAATGGGGCCTCCTTAGTGGTGCAATGGGTTGAGCACTGTACTGTGAAGCATCCACTGCACAGCAGCATGAGTTTGATCTCCGGCCAGGGAGGGAATCCGCATGGTGCAGCAGACCTCTCCTGCCTTGCCTACTGCTCCCCTCAGCAGTGTGTTTCATTTGATCTGCCTCTTCTGCTTCCAACTCTGTCTCTAGTGAATGCTCTCACCTCCTGCGACTCTGATCTGTACCCCAGCTCTTGTGTGCATAAATAAATTAAAAGCTTCTGTTTAAAACACACATACACACACACAAAACTGATGTGTTGATGAACTGCTGCACCATGTGGGTCAGCTCCCTGGCTGGGGATCAAATTCAGGCTTCAATGGTGATAGCGCTGAGACCTAACCCCTAGTTCACCTGAAAGGTCCAGTGATGAATCTCGTAACATAGCCTCATGTTAACCTGATGGGAAAGAGAACAACACACATAGGATAAGACAGTATAGATGGTAGGGAGACAGTATACTGTTAGAAGTCTCTTCAAGGCAGTTATACATTCCAGAGAGCTCTCTGAGGACAAGAAAATCTCTCTAAGGTGTGTACTCACAGATGAAGGAATGTTATTACTTCTCACAGAAAACAAAAAACCCAGAAATACACTGAAGATTTTGGAATCCGTGGGCAAAGAAGTTCTGACTGGAGTTTTGTGTGACTTGGTGGAAAAAGATGTTCTGAAATTAGAAGAAGAAGAGAGGAAGAAATTTGAAGAGGCTAACCCTCGCGAAAAGACCAGAGTCTTGGTGAACTCTATATGCCAGAAACGCCATGTAGTAGGTGAAGTCCTCCTACAAACCTTTCTTAACACCAATAAAAATCACACACAGGCAGAAGGTAAGACATGGTTTTCTCAAATTTCCCTGAACTTATTTTGCTCCAAGGAAATTTCCCTCCAGTGTACTCTATAATCCTCCTTTCTGCCATTTTGAAAGCATCATTTTTATGAAAGCTTTCATTAGTCCTTTAGAGGCCATCTTGTCTTTTGTGGGGTCAGATCCAATGTTGAAGAAACTCAGAAACTGAGTCTATCTAGGCTACACAGGAAGAGCTAGTTGTAGAGACTTGATGGAAAGGGCTACCTGAAGTTGAACCCAGCCTCAGTCACGTGCACATATGTGACTTCATTCTTAGGTTCCCCAGGCATCAGTCTCAGCAAGTAGGAAATGGGGCAATTCCATTAACTTCTTCACAGACTCTGTAAGGCTAGGTGCACAATGGCAGGTACAGGCTGGTAACTGCCTAGGGTTGAGATCTCAGCCAGAATTCTCTGAGCTCCAGAGTCAATTACCTCTAGTGCATATTCTGCATTCACACTTGACATCGCAAAAATTAAATCACTAATTCCCATGAGCAAATTTATTCCATTTTTTTATCCCCTTTCTATCTAGATAGGAATGTGCTCTACTAGGTTTTTTTAAGCCAGAGCACAACCGTATGCTTCCTCAGAACAAGATAGCTCTTGGTAGAGTCCCAGGCAATTGTAGGAAAACAACACAGGATGGACAAAGAAAAAACATGGGTGCGATGACTATCAGTTATTATAATTTCATTCACCTTCTGGTATTTAGACCTTTTCAGTGCTTTCTTATTTCTGTGGTTTATGAAATATGATCAGGAGACCACTATAAAGCGACCAACAAATTAATAATCTTCTAAAACTTCTGACTCTGATTGAATTAAAATATCACTAAACTTAAATAGCCTCTTGCCCATGTTCAGCAGTAATAGATTTATTTGCCACAGAGTTTATGTTGAAATCCCAGCCCTGAAGTTGGAATTAATCATAACAATAAGCAATGATAAACAAAAGGTAACAGACATTGTGAAGACCTCAGCAAGCCAAATAAGCTTTCCAGAAAGCCCTTCCTATGGAAAGAAACATAACAACCAGCAGAGGCACATGCTCATCTGATAAATTTTCAAAATTGTGGCCTTGGCTGTTTTCTCATTAATATTTACACTGGTAACATTTCCATTGTACAGGTGTATTGCTTTCTCTTAAAGTTTGGAAGGAGAGGGAGAATTGGCTTTTTTTTTTTAAGTCAGAATTAATTCAGCAAATGGGAATCAGAATTGAAGTAGTGAGAGCTTCAAAATTTTATTGACCCTAGAAATCACCACGAATATTGAACTAAACTGAAATGCAAAGAAAGGAGAGACTTCACAAACACACACACATATATGTGTGTATATATACAAATACATGTGATCTTCACAGACTGTTAAGATCAGAGTTCAGGCTGAGGTTGCTAAAAAATAGAATCACTGGGTTGTGTAATATTCAGTATTAGTGTTTGGCGTTTGTATCTATGTGGGTTGTAGGGATTAGGAGTCACATGTGGGTAGCCATGGTGACTACTGTGTACTTGAATTGGGGCTATTAACAAATGTAGAAATATTTGATGTATTACGTAGAAATATATATTAGTACATTCTATCATCCATTTGCTTTCTTTTCAATGTAGACATAAAACAATTTAAAATTTAAACGATGACTCAATTATATTTCTAATGACATATTTATTCAATATACTCTTGTAATAGTAAGTCCACATGGAGTAAAATTACTGGAAAAATAAAATTTTTCTACTAACTATGGTAAGTCTATATTTAATCCCATGTCATCAAGGTTTTTGTCCTTAGAATTAATCAGAATCTATGATTGCATTTTGGTGATACTACATTTTTCTTTTGGGGGTTAAATCTTTCTTTAGCAGACATTTATCCCTTCTTTGCTAGTCACAGTACATGTCTTCTCATATTACACATAAGTTACAACTATAGTCCTACTTGTTAAGAAACTTTCTTCCCAGACCTTCCCTTTTCTGTCAATATTCTTAGCTGCTAATTGGGCTGATAATCATAGAAGCAGCTATAGTAATTTATATTATGGATGTGTCTTGCAGTTCCTCCTGGGCTTGTGACCAAACCACCTGAATCAGGGGAAACTACAGATGTCCTCAAGCTTTGCCCTCATGAAGAATTCCTAAGAATAAGTAAAGAAAGGGCAGGAGAGGTAAGGTGTTCTGCCATGAAATAGAGACAGAATAGCAATTGTTTTCACTAAATATTCGTGGCTAGAGAGTGAATAGGAGGCAGGAAATAGGGTGCTGGAATCTTTTGAATAGATGCTTTAAGCAGGCAGGAATCATGAGACTTCATACAGATTCTATTCTTTTTTCAACCACATGATAACATGAAAATATCTGGTTGTGAACTTGTTTTCATTTTTTTATTTATAGATTTTTTTAAAATATGGTGGGCTTTAAAAAAAAATATTTATGCATACAAGAGCTAGGGTACAGGCCAGAGTCATGGAAGGTGAGAAGATTCACCAGAGACACAGTAGGGAGCAGAATAGACACATGGACTTAAATAAACTGCTGAGAGGAGCAGCGGGTGAGGCAGGAGAGTTCTCCTATGCCATGTGGGTCCCCTCCCTGGCTGGGGATTGAACTTGTGCTGCTGTGCCACAGATGCTTCACAGTGTGGCACTCAACCTGCTGCGCCACCAGGGAGGCCCCTATTTATAGCATTTTTAACTGTAGAATCAATCAAAATATTTTGTACAAGAGAACATGGCTGAGTAGTAGCTACTCATATTTTTGTGGAAAAGCCTAGGCCAATCATACATAAAACTATAATTACTATCCATAAAGCTTCCTATGTTGATATGTTTAAAACAGTATCCAAAGAATAATATTACCAAGGGCAGAGGATCTTTTCCTTTAGCTGGTGCCGGTGGCAAATGTTCCTGGTTTTTGTAAAATTCAGTCTGCATTTAAAATGCTAAATATATATATATATATATATTTGAATAGGTGGAGAGAGGAGAAAAGAAAGGGAGAATTATTTTCCCTTCATTTATATATATTTGACATCAGTTGTAATCCCCATGTATTACCAATCACCATTTCACCAGTGCACCATCACCTTAGTCCCTTGTGCTCTTATCTGCCCTCAACCCTCTCCCTCGCCCCTCCCCACCAAGTGTCCCCAATTTGTCTTTGTCTTTTTTGTTTTTGTTGTGTTTATTATTATTATTGTTGTTGTTCTTATTCTTTTCCTTGATCCTTATTTGGTTGCTTTATATTCCTCCTAGGGGAGGAACCATCTGGTATTTTTCTTTTGCCTTCTGATTTACTTTGCTGAGCATAATCCCTTCCAGTTCCATCCATGTTCCTATGAATGAGTCTAGTTTATATTTTTTGATTGCTGAATTGTATTCCATTGTGTATATGTAACACTTCTTCTTGATCCAGTCATCTACTTTTGGGCATTTAGGCTATTTCCAGGTCTTACCTATTGTAAATAGTGATGCTATAAACATGGGGTACAGGTACTCTTTTGGATTGGTGTTTTTGTGTCCTTTGGATAGATATCTAGGAGTAAAGTTGCTGGGTCATATGGTAGCTCTATTTTTAGACTGAGGAACCTCAGTCTATTTTAGACTGAGGAACCTCCATACGGCCTTCCATAGTGGTTGGATAAACTTGCATTCCCACCAACAGTATACTAGGGTTCCTTTTTCTCCACATCCTCGCCAACATTTGTTGTTGCTACTTTTTTGATATGTGCCATTCTCACTGGTGTAAGGTGGTGTCTCATAGTGGTTTTGATTTGCATTTCTCTGATGACAAGAGAAGTTGAGCATTTTTTCATATGCCTGTTGGCCATTTGCATGTCCTCTTTGGAGAATTGCCTTTTTAGCTCTTTTGCCCATCTTTACAGGATTGTTTACTTTGTTTTTGTTTAGTCTTGTTAGTTCTTTGTGTATCTTTGTGATAAGTCCCTTGTCAATAATGTTGTGTGAAAACATTTGGAAGAGATTTTTTTTAATCTTAGGATTCTCAAGTTACCACTCAGGATATGTACAAGGTCCCATTCTGGGCTCTGGAAAGATCACTTTTCATTCACAATTCTTCCTGCGTCTACCCAGTCCATTACAAAGAGGGACAAAGACTGGACCTTGTGCTACTGGATGTGGGAGAAAATACCTCTGCGAACCTTCACAGAGTAACAGTAATTGGTGGAGAATTTCATAGAGATGCATTAAATTCAGTCCACTGCATACCCATTCTGCAGATCTATCCAATAAAGGAGAAAACGGGCCGCTCACGTCTGGCTCTCATCATATGCAATACAGAGTTTGACCAGCTTTCTCACAGGCGTGGGGCAGAGCACGATATCAGAGGGATGCGGGGGCTGCTTGAGAGCCTTGACTACACAGTGGAGGTGAAAGAGCATCTCACAGCCAAGGTGAGTCACCACCTTACATGTGTATATTCAGCACATCCTTCTGCCACAGGTAGCTTCATAAGGTCTTCAGGCTAGGTTTTGTGTGTGTGTATATATGTGTGTAAGTATGTGTAAGTGTGTGTGTATGTGTATAGAATATATTTGGAAAGTGAAATCTGTGTGTCTTTTGGGCTCCCAATCCTAAATTCCATTAACAGGACAAAAAGATGACTGGCATGTATGCTCACAATGCTTAGTTGCAAAGCGATTCAGTTTCAACACATCTCAGAAAATTCTGGAGTAATGACTGTTTAGAACATTTTGCTGGAAACTGTTTTGTCCATGCTTCTATTCCTGGTCTATCAATGAGTCAGAAAAATTCCCAACTCCTCTTCATCCTGGTTTACTTGGCATAAGGCAATCAAATCATCAGCAAACACACAATTTCAGACATGTGTATCTATATGTCTTTGTACAAGTGAAAGGAATAAAAACACACAGACAAACTTGTGAGAGGGGAGTAATAATGTTTGATGAGACGGGCAATAAGAGCATGTTGGCAGAGGTCAGGCAGGTGCTGGTGCATGAGTGCAGCAACAAGAAAGCTATGGAAAGATGTGAAGAGAGGGTATTCCAAGTAGGGTTAACTACAAGTAAAAGGTCTCAAATGCACATTAAACTAGCACAGAAAGCCCAGTGTGTCCATGGCTGGAGGAGGCGGCAGAAGTCAATTTTATTCTAAGCAAGGCAGGGAGGACTTAAGAACAAGGGGGGATGCTCCACTTAGGACATAAGGTTCTCACTCAATAACTGGAGAAATGAGGAAAATGTAAAGGGGAAATACTACTGACAATAAGCATATGCAAGATGTATCAAAAGTACTGCATGTATATTGTCAGCAGGATTGGGAAGTTGAAGCTATGGTTGATGAGCAAAAGAAATCCACTCTCACCACTGAGCAGGCATTGTGTGAAGCACTCAGCTGGGACACAGAGATGGAATTAGACTGACCCTGATAAATAGCAGGTCAGTTGAGTGCTGGTTCTATTCAGTAACACTTGCTGGGTTTTCCAGGGTATGGAAGATGCACTGCGGGAATTCGCAGCCCGCCATGAGCACCGGACCTCGGATAGCACATTCTTGGTTTTCATGTCTCATGGTGCCCTGGAAGGAATCTGCGGGATCAAGCATAGTGATGAAAACCCAGATATGCTACCTAATGACACCATCTTCCAGATATTCAACACCCACAACTGCCCTCTTCTGAAGGATAAACCCAAGGTCATCATCACCCAGACCTGCAGAGGTGGTGAGTTAGAACCGTCAGAGGCCGTGGACGGTTAGCAGAGGACTGCAATGCATGTTTTGTATGGAAGAGAAACTATCTCAGATCCCATCCAGGCAAATAAACTAAAAGGAATTTTCAGGAAATATTGAGAGACTAGTGGCAATAGAATTTATCTTGTCAGCTGAAAATTTAATTATTGGTAGGTGGTAAGGGAAATTGCCAACATCACTAAATCAAAGTTAAACAATATTCCAGTGGTGCAATGAAATCATTTTAATGACTATACTTGTAAATGTTTTGCTGAGAATTCGACATTCTTTGACTTGAGAAGAATTTCCTTTGACAGTGGGGCCATTACATATTAGCAGCACACCCACCCCCCAGATATTATGGCGAGGGATAAAAGAGAACTCAGGATCACGCCAAAATGTTCTTATATTCCTTTAACTTTCAGTTATCTCTTAGTTCTTAGATCTATGTTTGGGGAAAAAGTGGAAATAATTTAGCTAAAAACTGGTATCTGTGATCTGAAATTATGCAGATAAGGCTTTATCTTCTTAGCAAATGGGATCTGTGCTTTATGATACTCTCTCTATTTACTGACATGGTGCTGACATCATTAAATGGAACAATTAATTGACTTGAGGACAATAGGATGAAGGCAATATGAGGTGTGTGTGTGTGTGTGTGTATGTGTGTTCATGAAGGAGAGAGAGAGAGAGAGAGAGACACTAGAGTGAGGACCTTGGTCTCTTGATCTCTCTCCAGAAAAGCTAGGGGCAACAGTTGTCAGTGATTCTCCAGGAGCCTCTGCAGACAGCTCTTCACCTGAGAACATTGAGGATGATGCTGTTTGCAGAACCCACGTGGAGAAGGACTTCATTGCTTTTTATTCATCAACTCCACGTATGTGTCTTTTAGTCTCACACAGGGATTTTTGAAGCTACTTTGAATAACTCTAGATAAACTCCCTGCAAGAATACTGTGAGAGATTTTGAGTGCTGGCAATATATTTTACCTGTTCTAGAGAGACTCAGATTTTTTTCCAATTTAAAAAATATATTTTCAGGATGAGTATTGTACTTTAAAATCAAAGATATATCAAACCATAAAACAACTGAAATACAGTGAACCCCCTTCACTAAACTCCATTTAAAGACAAATAACTGATTCAGTTTTCTATTAAATCCAGTTAATATTATCAGTAGTATTATTAGTTTCTCAACTGATCATCTCCAAGTCCTATTTCTCAATATTTCTTATTTGGTGCTCCCTGGAGCCAGAGAGTCAGCACCAGGACCATAATGTGATCACTGTGCCATCTCTGGCAGTTTTGATAACCTGTCCCATTAGTTTACCTTTGCCAGATTCTTTGTTTGAAAATGAGTTACTACATGCTTATAATAGCCCCTCTGAAAGCATGTCAAAATATGCTATAGAGAAATAGATAATTAGGTGGACAAATAGACAGACAGACAGACAGACAGACAGACAGACAGACAGACAGACAGATAGATAGATAGATAGATAGATAGATAGATAGATAGATAGATAGATAGATAGATAGATAGATAGATAGATAAATTTGATAGATATATAGAGATATGTATGGATACACACATATACACACATATAAATATATATGATTTGTATGGATACACACTTATACACACATACAAACATATAAACAAAAAACAAGTTCCTCAATTTACTTTTCTCTATCTTCATAGATACTAAATCCTGGAGAGACACCATGAGAGGTTCTTATTTCATCATAGAGCTCATCACATGCTTCAAAAATTATGCTTGGTGCTGTCATCTACTGGAAATATTTCAGAAGGTGAGCTCCACTTTCCTTTTTCAGTGCTTTCTGTGTTGAGGAAGCCTTTACTATCATTTGTCTTACAAGTGATAATGACTAGAACTTGTCAGGCAATCAAATTTACAGTGGTGGTACCTGCTTTCTGTCATCAAAGTGTTTACAATTTGATTTAGAAAAGAGGGACCTGAAATGGAACAAAACAATATAAAACATAAGCTTGCATGGTATGGGTTATATACTCTTAGAATTTGAATAATGAAAGGAACTTTAAATTTCATGGCTTAATTGTTAAATAAATATGCAGAAGGTGGTCTATTTGGTAATAGATGGTAAACTGTTGAGATATGGGTAAATGAGACATTTATGACAGAAGTTACATAAGACTTACATTCTTGTGAGGGGTTGGCTACAAAGCAAGTGATAAATGATTATATGTGACATATCTATAACATTGAGACCTAGAACACATTAATGGACTGGCCCACAGGGAAGACTTGATACTCCTTCTCTAATTAAGGACATTCGTTATTTCCTACTTTTTCCTTATTAATTTTCCTCAGTAGCTCTTGCCACAACCCACTCATTATATTTCCATTGCTTGTTTTTTATTTGTATTCACTCACTTAAATATAAGCTTCATGAAGGCAGGGGTTTGCTCAATTCCTTGAACACTACTGAAGAGGAAATAGAAACACATGAATTTAATATTCACTGATTGAATAAATGGACACATGAATAATACATCTCACCTTCCTTTCTCTTTAGAGAGAAGTAAATTAGTCTTAAGATCATGATAAATTGTGGCTTTTTTTAAACTTAAATGCTTAGAGAATACCACTCTTGTGGAAAAGAAGGATTTATCTTTAGTGAGTTGGAAAAGACTGCATGGTAACTTGAGTCAGGTCTCTGTGAGTAGCAATGAAGGAAACTTAAGTCCTGCCAGATGAATAGAAACTAGATATAACACTTTCCAGGGCACTACCAGAAAAATACTAGGAATGTATGTATGTAGGACCTCCTGGCAAAAGACTTCAGATATCAGTTTGGTGGTAGGGAGATAAAAGTTGTTTAATGTTCAGGTCCTTAAGGCTTTTGAAATTTTAACCTTATTCAACTGAGTGGTTAAATTTGGTGGGTATTAAAGATAGACGGTTTTTGAAATCTAGTTCTTAGGAACTGATCTCCATGATCTATAGATGAGAAATGGAAAGCAGACAAAATAAAAATTGAAAGGTCATGGATTAGGCATGAGGTATAAATTTTGAGTTCTGGGCCCTATTCCACCATGGGGTATCATTTCTAAGAAGAAGGTCCCATCAACTCTAAGAGCACCCTTCATTTTCAAAGATTTCAGGATCATGGTATAAAATATTTTGTGAATGAGTAAGAGGTGTCTCATCTAAAATCTGCTTATGTTCTTAGGTACAACAATCATTTGAAAAACGATGTGATCAGTTCCAGATGCCCACCATTGAAAGACTAAACATGCCAAAATGTTTCTACCTCTTTCCTGGCAATTGAAAATAGTGAGTATCAAGCACCAAATAAATGGAAAAGGGATATTAATGGTCAGGGCCAATAAGCAATGATTGCTGGAAGCATGGCTTATCAAATTACATTCTTTGTTGACAAAGTTTGGTGGTTAGTTGCTTTTTTTCTGGCTCTAGGATCTGGATCTTCACAATGAATTGATCAGTAAATCAGTTGTTCAAAGAGGTAGGTCAAACTAAGACAGGAAGTAATAAAAAGTGAATGATACAAGGTGATTTATTAAAACTGAAATTTTCTTATAGTTTGGTTCTTACTTAGATTCTCTCTCTGCCTCCACACAATGTGTGCACACACACACAGAGAACTGCCAAATTGACCCAGGTTTTGAAGGAAAAAAACACAAAAGAAACATAGGAACAAATAGTAAAGAAAGCATAACTATGGTCGTCCTAACACAGGCATCACATTACTGACACTGAGCTACCGCCACCACCTATGAGGACTTTCTCCTGTGTTGTAATGCATTTACAGATTCTTGCTATGACTGTCCTCACAATATAGCTCATAGGACACTTGGGTTCTGCCCTAAGATCTGCACTTATGGCTCAGAAACTCTATTAATCTTCTCTGCTAGTACAATTTTCTTTAGTTGAAGTATCTGACAATGGGTACAAGAGTACAGAATCACAATGAGATGTGTGCAGTTTCTAGAGATAACTGTCTTGACCTTGGTTCTTTTTCTTTACTTCAGGAAATCGCATCAATCCAGCCCCTTTTTATCAATTACAAGAAGCAGCTGGACCAGTAGAGCATCCTTAGTTGCCTTTTTAAACATTTCAATAAAAATGAAAATAAATGAAATGGCACACATATCTTCTCTAATAGAAAAGAGAATTTCAGTGAAAATGGTGGGAACGGAAATAAGATGGAAGAAGCTAAGTGCATTTTCTAGCTGTTTGGCTCACATAATACCTTGGCTTCACTGCATGAAGAGACCTGCCCTCAATAAAAGCATGAAAGACGACAGTGCCCATCTGGATCTCAGAATGACAAACTGACCTCATATGTACATTCAAGAATCCCTGGGTCTAGAATGGCACAGGAGAAGTTTCCTAGTTGAACACGAGTACACCTTAGAGGTGCTGTGCCTTAGTTTCCTGACCACCACAATGAAGCAAGTATGCAATAAAGAATGCTAAGTGATTATTTTGTCTTCTAGTGCATATAAGTTATGTTGACACCTTAGTGGACTCATTAAATATGTACTAGCATTATGGCTAAAAGAAAGCAATACCTTAATTTATAAATATTTTACTGCTAAACAAATGCTAATTGTCCAAATAAATGTCCAAACCTTTTGAAGAGTCATTAGTATTTTGATAACAGAGTGTCTTGCCTCAGTGTTGATGACTTCTGCCTGCTCAGGGTGTGGTCACTGATGACTGGGTGGCTGTGGAAATCTCCTAAAATTAGACAGCATTGAAGTCTGCCAAATCAACGGACTCTTTTTTCCTCTCTAAAAGATTTCTCTATGATGCTGTTTGATAGCATTCTCAAGTCCTGTGGATGCTCTATCAACTGAATTAATGGTATGGTTTAAACCTTTTGTTGTCTTTTCAAAATTGTTCATCACAGAATCTTCATCAGAAAAAGATCCTCTGTCAAGACCCACTTTTCTGCTCATCTAGAAGAAGCAACTCCTTAGGCATTCACGTTTTATCATGAGTTGCAGCAACCCAGTCACATATAATCATTTCTAACTTTGGATTTGAAAGGAAAGATGTGTGACTCTTCACTGAACACTTACGGGTTTTTGTAGAGTTATTAAATGACCTACTTTAAATAATGTAATGTCTCAGGGAACAGGGGGCTAGGAAAAGAGAGCAAGATGAGGGAATCATTTGTCAGTAGAATAGATATAAAACTGCATTTACTATGTTCACTGTCTTATATGTGCAGGGTTAATGACAACCCAAAACAAACAAACAAACAACAACAAAAACAGTAACAGCTGATAAAAAAACAGAAGAACTTAAAGCGTATATTACTTGTCCAAAGTCACACAATTAGTGGTGGCCATTGTATACATTGCCTCTCAAAGGCAAGGAGAGACTGAAATAGTAAGCGTTTTGAACTTGAGAGTCAATTGAATTTTGAGTTGTAAGATTTTATGCACATTAAACATATTCATGTTGTTTATGTTTCTGTATTTAGCTTATTCATATTACAAAGTTCCAAAAGTACATATTTATAGAGATCTTAGAGTATAAGGGGGGAGAAAGAGAGAATCATATGAAACAAAATACCCATAATTTATCTGCATAAGAGATCTGAAGAAAGAGAGAAACAGTCATGGCACTTGTGAAGTTAAGTATGTTATTTATTTTTTTTAAAGATTTATTTATTTATGCATAAAAGAACTGGGGTATAGGCCAGAGGTGTGGGGGGTGAGAGGATTCACCAGAGACAGAGTGGGGAACAGAACAGGCAGCCTGACTGAAACACACTGCTAAGGAGAACAGTGGGTAAGGCAGGAGAGGTCTGCTGAGCCATATGGGTCATTTCCCTGGCTGGGGATAGAACTCATGTTTCAGGGGCTGCAAATATGTCATAGTGTGATGCTTAACCCCTTGCACCACCAGGGAGGTCTGAAGGAAGGATGTTAGACAGAAGGCAACAAGTAGAAGTGAGATAGACGTGCTTCCTCTATTCAAGGAGAAGCAAGGAGATAAATGTGACTAGAATTGGGGGCAAAGGAAGTGGAAAGGTTACCATATGAGATCATAATGGTGACCAAATCCCAGTTCCTACAAGGAACCATTATGTAAGACCTTTCACTTTTACTGTGGGATTAAACTATTGAAGAATTTTGAGAAGGTGAATAAATTAAATGGTCAAGTTACATTTATCAGGATTACTTTGGCTACTGAGTTAAGATGAGAATGACAATAATGTGAACAAAGCCTACTGCAAAAAAATTAGATTTGATGGGTGGTCCATATCTGGACGATGACTGATATTCATGCTTAGAATATAAACCCAGCAGAAGTGAGAATGTTTTTAGAAAGAAAATTTACTTCTGTTTTATTCTGAGTAACTGGAAGAATTAGAGCAAAGACTAAAAGAACTGAATTGATTGTCAAACTTTAGTAGAAGAGGCAATCAAGGAAATAATAGGAGAAATAATTCAGGGTTGATTTGGAAATCAAATGAATTATGGGTCTTGAGAAGGGTGCAAATATCACTATAAAATACTTCTAATGGGTAAAAAATGTGAATAGGGATTGAACATTTCATTAGGTAATGTGTAGGTTATTTATACTACTATTTTTTTTGATAGAAAAGTAAAGACAAAGAACATATTGGAGGTAGTTAAGTTAGAGTAAAAGCATTTGGATACACTACAGATAAACAATGAATGCTTTTAAGAGCTATGGAAAGTGGAAACAAGAATTTTTTTAATGGGGTCATTATAATATGCTTTTGTGATTATACTAATGAGGTAAGTGGGAAAAATAATGTAGGAGAGCAATGAGATTATGATAGTATTTTGAACTATGTTTTTGAATAGGTGAGAATGGGTGAATCAAGTAAAAAATATAATGGCTTAGCCTTTAAATTACAGAAGGACAAGTAGGTGACACTATGTGGGTGACTGGTAGATGAGGTGGGTAGATATATTCTCTGAATGGAAAATTATTGTAGACATTAGGCTCAAAGAGAAGGAAATGTAGTTCCCAGGTATCTCTTGGTCAGACACTGAAACATATACATAGCCATTAATATAAGTGCATTTCATTGCTTTTAAGTTTTATAGTTACTGTAAACATAGCACAAACAACCTGGTTCTGATACGGAAGTGAACGTATATCTTAATTTGGACAATGTGAAATAAAAATGTAGCTGAAATAAAAAAATGATGGTATAGTCGGAGGTGAGAACAGCGATGGGAATGGTGTGAAGGCAATTATCAGCAATTTACACAGAGAAAAATCAAGTTGCTGAGTAATATTAAATGAGGGTTAAATATATTATTTAATGCTTACAAATTAATCAAGAATTGAAAATCGTGATGTCATCAAATATTAGGCAGGGTAAGATAGAAGTGATGTAGTGTAAGTAAACTAGTCATACGAGGCAGTCAGTGGCATTGCTTGTATTCAACGTATCATGAAATAGATATACTATGTTAGTGAGAATTTTAAAGAATACTAGTGGGACAAAAAAAGCACAATTAATTTAGGGAAATGATATGTAGATTTGGGGATTAAAGATTGGGAGAGTTGTATTGAAGAATAGGATTTTTATTATATACTTTTCTGTTCTATGTGATAAGTTCCTTTATGTATGCATTAATTTATCAAGAAAATTTTTTAAAAGATTTATTTATTTATGCATACAAGAGCTGAGGTACAGATCAGAGTCACAGGAGGTAAGAGGATTCACCAGACAAGAATGGAGAGCAGAACAGGCAGACTGACTGAAGCACACTGCTGAGGGGAGCAGCAGGCGAGGCAGGAGAGGTCTGCTGTGCCATGTGGGTCCCCTCCCTGACCGGAGGCAGGGATCGAACTCGTGCTGCAGTGGCTGCGGTTTGCTTCACAGTCCGCTGCCTAACCCACTGTGCCACCAGGGAGGCCCAAGAAATTTTAAAAAATATAATCTATCAACACTTTAAATACTACACAATCATCAAAATTAAACAGTTCTTAATGTATACTGAATGTTACAAATATTTGTTATATATTGTCAAATTTTAAGATAATTTGAGGGGAAGCATTCATTACAAATATGTGTTGTTTAATTATCTGTTGCTCAGTAAGAAACAACATTTACTTAAAAGAGCATTTATACTGTTCACAAGTTGTATAGTCAGCTGTGTGTTTTAGGATCATCCCTTGTCTGTGCTTACCTGTGGGGAGGCCAAGAGTCTCTTCTGTCGTGACTAGGATGCCCTCATATATCTAGGAGGCAACTGGGTTAAAACTAGTTTAGAGTGACCTTAACTGAGATAGCTGGGCTCTCTGCCACACGATGTCTCCTGTTTTAAAGTTTTAAAGCAAGAGAGGCCAGGCTTGTTCATGTGGAGGTGGAGGTGTCCAACACAAAGACCTGAAGAGGTTTTCACACTTGCAAGGAGCAGTGTCCCTCTATTGCACCATGTTGATAAAAACAAGTTGTCAGGCTCATTTGTCATTAGCTTAAAGGACAGGGAAAAGAGGAGGCCAATGACTGGTTCCATCAATAAGGTCATTATTTTTTTCCCACTGTTATTTCCATTATATTTTTTACTTGATGGGGAGAGGATAATTAAGATAACATTTTTTTTTCTCATTAGATTTGTTTAATTGTATTTTACAACATTTGTAGTCCCCAGGGAGTTCCCATCACCATTTCACCCATGCACCATCACCTCAGTCCCTTGTGCTCTTTATGCCCTCCTCCCTGTCTTTGCACTCTCCTCCCACCCACCCACCCCCCCACCATGTTCCCTTTGGTCTATCTTTAACCTTTTGATTTTGTTGAGTTTGTTTGTTTGTTTTTGGTTGTACTTGCCCATTTCCTTGAGCTTTTTCATTTTTTGTTGTTGTTGTTTTCTTCTTTTTTATTTTTTGTTGTGGTTGTTCTTTCACATTCCTCCTAAAACTGAAGTCATCTGATATTTTTCTCTTGCCTCTGACTTCTTTCACTGAGTATAAATCCTTCTAGTTCCATCCATGTTTCTATAAAGGGCCCTAGTTTATCATTTTTGATTGCTGAATAGTATTCCATTGTGTATATGTATCACTTCTTCTTGATCCAGTCATCTACTTTTGGACATTTAGGTTGTTTTCAGGTCTTACCAATTGTAAATAGTGATGCTATAAACATGGGGGTACAGGTACTCTTTTTGATTGGTGTTTTTGTGCCCTTTGGATAGATCCCTAGGAGTAAAATTGCTGGGTCATATGGTAGCTCTATTTTTAATAGACTGAGGAACCTCCATATGGCTTTCCATAGTGGTTGGATTAACTTGCATTCCCACCAGCAGTATAGTAGATTTCCTTTTTCTCCACATCCTCGCCAACACTTATTGTTGTTAGTTTTTTTGATGTGTGCCATTCTTACCAGTTTAAGAACCTCATTGTGATTTTAATTTGCATTCCATGATTATGAGAGATGTTGAGCATTTTTTCATATGCCTGTTGGCCATTTGTATGTCCTCTTTGGTGAAGTGTCTTTTAAGTTCTTCTGCTCATTTTTTGATTAGGTTATTTGCTTTGATTTTCTTGAGTCTTATGAGTTCTTTGTGTACATTTGTGATCAGTCCCTTGTCAGTTGTATAGGGTGCAAAAATTTTTATCAGTGGGGAGTCTTTTTGTTTTGGTTAATGTTTCTTTTGCTGTACAGAAGCTTTTTAATTTGATATAGTCCCATCTGTTTATCTTCTCTCTCATTTTTATTGCTTTGGAGGATGCATTTTCAAAGGCGTTACTAAGATGTATGTCTTGTAGCATTTTACCTATGTTTTCTTCTATAGATTTTATGGTTTCAGGTCTTACATTCAAATCTTTTATCCATTTTGAGTTGATTTTTGTACATGGTGTAAGATAGTGGTCCTGTTTCATTTTCTTGCATGTGGCCGACCAGTTTTCCCAGCACCATTTATTGAATAAGCTGTCTTTGTTCCATTGCATATTCTTTCCTCCTTTGTCAAAGATCAGGTGTCCATATATGTGTGGTTTTACTTCTATACAGTTTCTATAGCTTTCTATACAGTTCCATTGGTCTGTGTTTCTGTCTTTGTTCCAGTAACATGCTGTTTTAATTACTATTGCTTTGTAGTAGAGTTTGAAGCTTGGGAGTGTGATACCTCCAATCCCCAATAAGGTCAGTATTAAAGCATATGTGTTTTCCACAGCATAGGAAAAAAATAATCACAAAATGTAAACTAAACATATAATTGTGTTGACTTGATAGTGTAACATTATAGAAGCTAGATGATGCAACCATTTCATAAACTTTTCTTTTTATTCTTTAAGAGTTATTTATTTATGCATACTAGAACTGGGGTGCAGGCCAGAGGTGGGGCAGGGGATTAGAGGATTCACCAGACAGAGTGGGGATCAGAATAGGCAGATCAACTGAAATACACTGCTGAAGGCAGCAGTGGGCCAGGCAGGAGAGGTCTGCTGTGCCATGTGGTTCACCTCCCTGGCAGGCAGCAGGGATAGAACTTGCTACAGTGGCTGCCCTTTGCTTTATAGTGTGGTGCTTAACCCTTGCACCACCAGGGAGGCCCATTTCACAATCTTTTCTAAGGTTTCATTTTAGTGGTAAATAACTATCTAAGGCTTAATTAAATGATGAAACAAAAGTGTTCAAATGAAAACACATATATGAATCCCATGAATAAACAATACCCAGAATTGACAAATGAACAGATTTGGAATGCGCATGAAAACAGATTCCTGATCTGGATTTTGTACAGTGACAGGATTATCACTGTTTGGCAGTTCTTAATGTCTGGCTCCCCTCAAGCCTTCTGAATTCTCTTCCAGTGTTGAGCAGGCTTCCTGTAAATGAGGGCTCCCTGCCATTTAGTGGCTAAGGGGTGTGGCCTAGAGACAAATAAGGGTCAATTTGTCATTAACTGTTAACAATAGACTGGAAACAACTTAAAAAAGTGTGTGTTTCATTTCACTTTGTAAACTTTTTTATATTAGAGAAAGGACTGAATTTGCTCATTGTTTTCCAAAGGACTTAAGTTTCCCCCTGGCAAGGAGTAAGAGAATGTAAGGAGTTGCTGTTCCCTTTTAGGGTGTGTTCGTACTCTGCACTTAGAAGAAAGCTGCTTTCATTTTCATGATTTAGTGGGTGCAGGGCGCACAGCAATGGCTGGTAAATGGCTTTTGTTTTCCTTATTTTGGGCTGTGTTTCCGGGAGACAGAACTGGGGGAAGAATGAGGGGAAGAGAGAGAGGCATGGTGGGTGGGGCGGTCATCACACACAACTGCTCTGCATGAGGATGTAGGGGCAAAGCTGTGAATATGCTAAGAGACAAAGCATTGTAGTTGACACTGTTTCTTGAAAGAAAAGAAAATGCAAAGGGAAAAAAATATGGAACTATATACTTAAGCTTTTCTTATCACTGTTGGCTTTTCTTTGGATTCATCTTGACCGAGAACTCTCATTCTCTAGTTGGGAGAGAGGCTGTGCAGTTAGTCGAACAGAGGAACATGTGCTTCCTCCATCTTTCTGCTCCTTGTTTGACATTTTGTTTATGGCATTTAGCTAGCCAGCCACATTCTGTTTGCTCAGTGTCTGCATGGAGAGCTGTCCCTCAGCCCTGCCGCAAAGGCATAAATGCATTGCTTTATATGTGCAACGCTATTATGTTTTACTGCGCCATCTCATGAATACAGTGTGCTTTCAAATTAGATATCTGTTGTGCAACGCTCCCAGGCTGGTGAGTTCTTGGTCCATTTGAGCAAATGGAAGAAGAGTCTTGGAGCCTTAGGGATATCTGACATGCCTTTAATGCTGAAACAGTGTGGTATTTATAGGCAGGCAGGGAAAGAGGAGGAGTGGAAGACTGAAGGGCTTAACAGCAGCTGAGCCTCCGTGGCCCTCTATACTGTTATGTGCCCGTATTCATATATAGCTGATGCATCATTTTACATGCAAGGTCCAGCTGAAATTTGCCAGTGTCAGAAAGCTGAAAACCATAACAGTTCAAGGTTGTAGAAAGTCTGTTTTTTGGCCAACGAAAAATAGCCTGATTAAGTCATTTTCCTTACAGCATTGATAGGAGTTACAGAGTGAAGGCATATGGGTGGCACACACCAAGTGGAACCAGCTATCGCTAAGCTCCGTTGTGATGTTGTTTCCCGCTCTGAAGCTCAGTTTCTCCACCTGTAGAAAACCAGAGCGCACTCTAAGCGTGATGCTAAAACCAGCAACTTATAGCGTTGCCTGAGAAATAGCAATAATGAAAATGAGTGAGCACCTAAACCCTCAAATCAGAATTTCTGGGGGTTGGATATAAGAAACTCTCTTGACCAAAAAGCCAAGATAAACCAAAGAGACAATGGGGGGAGGGGAAGAAGGAGAGGGCAAAGATGGGGATGAGGCCAGAGGGTGCACAAGGGACTGAGGTGATGGTGCACAGGTGGAATGGTGGTGGGTACTCCTGGGGAATACAAATGATGTCAAATATAATTAATAAAAAATATATATATATATAAAAAGAAATTCTCTTTATAAATCTTTTCAAGGGATTCTTTTACTTCACATTAAAATGTAAAAATCACTGATCTGGAGTGAGGTTTCTAAAGTCTTGTTCCTGTCTAAAAATCCAATCATTTTCACAGAAAAGGAACTACAGAAAGATAATCTGTTCAACATCATGAAGTCAATAGTCATAAATGTGGTTGATAGCTTTTTTGGTGACTTGATAGGAAATGCGTTAAATAAGCATGAGTTATGAAGATTCCAAAAAAGAATGAAAATCATCATGAATGAGCCTGAAAATCTCTTTGAAAATGTCTCTGAGAAAACTGAAATGACGGGCAAAATACAAAGGACTGTATCATCAACCCCAAGAAACATCTGATTTTAAGTGAGTATCTGGAGTCACAGGGCTAGAGATTTATTTGACATTTATCAACTACCATTATACAACTTCTGTTTTTTTCATTGCTCTTTCTTTGCAAGTTGACAATACACTATATTCCTAGCTCCTTCCTTGCCTGATTAATACACACATGTCCAGTTCTACCCTAATCCCTCTCCCAGCATCTCTGATCCCTTTACACTGATGCACATGCTATTTTTTCTTTAACAATTTCACCTTTAGTCATTCCATAAAATTCAGTTATTCACTGTATTATGTTTTATGCTAAAATGTAAACTCCATGAAGCACGGATCTGCTCATTCAGCTAATGAATGCATCCTAAACTCATCATTGAAATGGCACCTATCAAAATTGGTGCTGAGTAGATATTTAAAGATAAATAAATAAATGGTGATACAAATCTGAGGAAATGGGGACCTATTTCTCTGAATCATATACAGTGATGTCAATCAGTGTTACCTCAAATATATAATAAAATCTTAAATCAATAAATGGTGCTAAAACTATATTATATTCAAGGTTGGTCTTTTACTTATCTGTGATACTCTGGCCATACACTATAGACTATAGAGTCTTCCCCAGGACTGAGTATTTGATGGAGAAAGCATGACCATCTTCTGCTTTGCTGTGACTTAACCCAAAGAATAAATCTCTGGGAACCTAACTTCCTCCTGTTAAAGAAAAACACAGAGGGTTTCAGAGTTAGTGAGGCATAAATGTGTCTCTTTCTAAAGTATGGGTTGGCATACTTAGAATGGACTCAGAGTAAACACTTGAGCTTATTTGGACCATGTGGCCTCTGTCACATTGAATGAAAGCTGCTATTATAGCATGAAATCAGCAATAGATAATAAGCTGCAAATGAGAGTACTTAAAATATCTACTCATCAGCAATATATAATAAGTACACACTGACTGTGAATGTGTTACAACAGAATATTAATAATGAGGATGATGAATCTTAGAACAGTGAGTCCTTCTTCTGCACCAGGTAACTGCCTCCAGATCTCATAACTCAAGTATTGTCAAAGGTATTTTGTAAAAATCTAGCACTGCATTCTCAGTCACTTCTTTTCTTTTTTTTAAAGATTTATTTATTTATGCATACAAGCACTAGGGTACAGGCCAGAGGTGAGAGAGGTGAGACAGAGCAGAGAGCAGAACAGGCAGATGGGCTGAAACACACTGCTGAGGGGAACAGCGGGCCAGGCAGGAGATGTCTGCCTGTGCCATGTGGGTCACCTCCCCAGCCAGCAGCAGGGATCAAACTTGTGCTGCAGTGGCTGCGATTTGCTTCATAGTGCGTTGCTAACCCACTGTGCCACCAGGGAGGGTCCCCCAGTCACTTCTGATCTTTGGAAATAACCTTCATAATAGAACTCTGATGCAAATAAGTTCTTTGTTTATTATATCTCAAAATCTGAGGATGAAAGTGAAGAAATGACTGATGAACAAAAATCTGGATCAGTACAGAAAGGTAATGGCCACCAAACCCAGTAGCACATGGGAACCCTCATACATTACTTGGGGGAAAACACATGTTTTGGGACCTTATATTAGAGTAAAAGACCATGGAATTGAGGATTAGAAAGTTGGATTGTTTCTCACTCCTGCCCGTAGGAAAGTTTTTCCAAAATAAAGGTTGACATTTATATACCTGCTCTTCAAATTTCTTAAGAATCTGGAAGTGAGAATGAAGAGGGATGACACTGAGAACCCTGGATTGTGCCAGGCATTGGTTCTACCTCTGACAGGTAATAGCATCGACACATAGTGTCATGATTTGAGCGAAGGTAGGTAGAGTAGAAAGAATACTGGGGTAAAACCCTGAGCCCATCAATACCACAGATCAACCATCAACAATGTGCACATCAACCATGTGCTCTGATATAAATACCCCAAACTTTCATAGACTGAAATTTTGAGTGGGATTAATGACATATTTAGAGAATTCATAATACATTAGTGATATAAGCAACTACCAACTGCACAAAATAGAGTAAGGATGTGGTTAGGAAAAACACATATTATAAAAAAAGTATGAGTCATATCATATTGTCACCAAAGAAACTGATGAATTATTGGGCCATATGAAAGAATTATTTTCTAGGTAGTGAAGTCAATTGTTTTTCTGAGTACCATATTTTTGGACATGCTGAACAAACTTGTGAAGCAATAAAACTTGGTTAATATTTATTCATTACATCCATTTATATAGTATTTGTATTCATATATTAGCATATATTAATGGAAAAACTACCATATGCTATGCTAATTATTGTGTTCATGGCAGTAAGCAAGATATATAAGGATGTTGCACGGGAGTTTATAGTGTATGAAGATGGATGAATTAATGTATAGATAGACAATGAATAAATAGTACAAAATAAATAGTACAGTTTCAAGAAATGTACAAGAGAAAAGAGTATTAGACTAAAGATAAAGATGGTGGAGGAGGTGGAGAGGCACATGCCAGAGCTGATAGTTAAGAGAGCACTAAGAGGTGGTATTTCAGACATGTCTAAATAATGGGAGATAGTTAATGTGAACTTGAAGAAAAATCATTTCATTAAAATGAGAAACAAGAGTAAGAGCTCTGAGCCAAGAACGATCTTGTTATATAAGAGGGTCATGATGAATGCAAATCTGACTGGAGTATAAGAGATTGTTGCTAGGAGGCAGTGTTAAAGCTGCAGAATGTGGTCTCAATGCCTCATAGGGCATTTTAGATATTAGGGAAGAATTTGGGTTTCATTTAAGATAGAATGTCATTAGAAGTTTTTAACACAGGAATTATAGATGAGTATAGTGTCATTTGGTTGGCTGACAGCTGTTAAAATGTTTTAGTTAAGAGATAACAGCTTTTTGAGTGGGGATGTAGTAATAAAGATAATGGCATGGTTAAATTTGGAATCTATTTTGGAGGTAGAGTCAACAGAGATTATGGGTAGATTGGATGTAGGATAATGAAGGAGGAGTCAGGATTGATGATTCTAGGTTTTTGGTTTGACAAGTGGGTGATGGGTACCAATTAACAAGCTAAAGAAAATTTGTAGGGATCAGAAGAAACAGATTTGTAGGAATGGAAAAATATTAGGAACTCTTTATACATATTTAGTTTGAAACATGTTTTTTATAACAAGGGTAGATGTTGAATAAACAAGTGGATGTTTGACTAAATAGTTACAGGAGAATCAGCAGGTAGATAGTATTTAAGATGTCGTTACTGGAAGAAGCTGCTTGGAGAAAGAGTCCCGCTCTTTTGGAGATATGGTAGGAGAAGAAGAGTCAGCAATGAAGACAGACTTAGAAAAAATGACTGGAAAATGCTACATCACAGGAGCCTAGAGAAAATTTCCAAGAAAGGTGTGTTCAATCATGTTAAATGCTAAGAAAATAACTAACAGCCTTGATAACAAATGTTTCTTTAAGTAGTAAGGATGGTAGTCATTTACAGTGCATAAAAGTAAAAATCAAGGGTTGAAAATTAGAAATAGTGAAATTGAAAGTGTCTTTGAGGTACTGTGCCAGAAGTGGAGCAGAGAAGTGAGACAACAGCTGGAGGGCAAGAAGGGTCAAGGAGAATCTTTTTTTAAAGTTAAACTGATATTGAGGCATGCTGATACACCAATAGTGATAAAACAGTAGGATGAGAAACTGATGATGTAAAGAGGGATGAATAGATACCAGAGTAAAATCCACGTGGGTGAGAGGTAAAGGAATCCATAGTTTAGGTACAGGTTGCCCTTAAGACGGAGAAAGAAAACACTGTCTTTGTCAGGAGAGAAAGTAGAAGAGGTAACTAGACAGGTGAAAAAACTGATAGGCTTGTTAGTAAAATATGAAATTATTCTTATGAAATAACATTAGAAGAAACAGAAGGCTTATTTCCCTAAGGAAAAAAAAAAATGCTAGGAGACACCTGGTAACTATTTTAAAGAAGTTGATGATCCCTTTTCATTTAACAGTTACATACTTTCAGTCTCAGTTAGATATCATCCTAGATACCAAGACTCTTCCCTGTTCTAATTAAGCTTATACAATTAAGATAAAAATAATAATATTTTATGTGGGGTAAGTTATATAAAATGATGGAAACAGGATAAGATCGATTGAAGTCATGGCAGAATTCATGGGTTTTCACAGGGAAATGATGTTTATTGTGTGCTTCCATATCAGAAATATATACAAGTGTTTACAGGGTTATACATTCCTGTACTCAGAGCTGTCAGAAAATGTAAAACATAGAACATTCAGAGAATGGTAAAGTACAGACAAAAGTAAGTGGCGTTCACATATCTGAGTAATGACTTTAACTAGTCTAGATGCAGACGAGGCTTCCTCACAAATCTTTGATTCCATGTTTATGTGAGTCTAATGTGTTGTGTCTAACACATCAGATGATTGACAAGCACAGAAATTCATGCCACCATGTCAATAAGTAGAACAAAAAAAGTACTAAAGATTTTTGCTTTTTTCACTTTAAATATGAAATCATTTTCTTATTAAATTAAGATGTTTGATGGGAGGGGGTATTTAAAAAAAAGAAAAACCCAGTCAAAAGATCTATATGATTACAAGACAGTGAATGTTATTGCTAAATGAATCATACTTTTCTTTTCTAACTCCTCGGGAAATCCAGTTTTTCCAATGCAGTGATGACTTTATGCTTTATCCTTGGAACCATTTCAATTATTTAAGGACAACAATGTCAAATGAGGTGATACACTTTGAAGTAAGGAGACACAAGATCGTTCATTCAAACAAGATATGGGGGACTCATTAGGAATTTTAGTTCTTATTACAAATGCCTTAAGATCAAGTCAAGAGGCACAGGATATTATGATACAATTGATGAGTGGTCATTGCATTAGATTTCATATCTCTCCCATCCCATCATGGAACACACTCTAAACTGATTTCTACCATCCAGCCAATGCCAAGTTCTTGGAGTATATACTCAGATCTAGTGACGTATTCGATCTGTGGTTCTGTTTCTTTCCTCGAGGACTTCTATTACCAAGTATTCCAGCCATCCACTCTATAATCGTAAGAGCCTATTTTGTGTGGATTTTCAAGGCAAAAGGGAGGCATGGGGCAAATCATCCTGCATCTATTAATTGCAGACATATCCAGAGGTAGAGGAGGCTCGAACTTTCCTGGCCCTCATCATTTGCAACAAAGAATTCCACATTATTGACAATCAAAATGGTTAGGAAATTGATCTTTCAGGGACACAAGATTTGCTTGAAAACCTTGGATACTCAGTGATTATAAGATGTAACCTGACAGCTCCAGTAATTTCCCACAAGTGTGGGACAACCTTCCTTTCCTTTTAAACAGTTCTGAACTTTATGTTTAGCAGCTATAAGAATAAAATATTCTTATATGTTACAGGAATTTTACTTGTTGCAGAATAGGACCCCCTGGATTTTACCCTCTTCCAACATGCAGCCTCTTAGCATCCCTAGATAGTAATATTTAGAGCATCTCAATATAGTACTATTTCAGAAGAAATAGGAAATCTTGGAGACCTATTTTACTTTATAGTCTGGAGAGGAAGAAACTCTGGGTCCAGATATTGTCTGACAATATGGGAGTTTTATAATTTTAATATCATGTGTCTGAATGTAAAATCAGCTTTGTAGCAAGAAGCAAAAAAGAGTCGTGCATGCATGCACACAAATAAGAAGTTGGGGTTCTGTTCTGCCAAAATCGGAAATAGAACTAAGGCAGTTTGTTGCCTGTCCAGAACACTGATTCTCAGACAGCACATTCCTAGTGTTTATGTCACATGTCATCCTGGATGGAATCGTGGGGGAGCACACTCCAGATATTCTTCATGATGACACCATTTACCACATTTCCCGCAACTATAACTGCAGTAATCTGAAGGACAAACCCAATGTCATCATCATGCAGGCCTGCCGTAGAAGTAAGTCTGAGTTGGAGGAACACAGGGAGTGACTATACACTGTTTTCTTTTTATTAAAATATTTTAAAATTTACATATACTTGCCATCAATTGTAATCCCCATGTATTCCCCATCACCATCTCATCAGTGCACCACCACCTCAGTCCCTCGTGTTCCCATCCTCCCTCAACCCTCCCCCTCCCCTCCCCACCAGGTGTCCCCAGTCTGTCCTTGACTCCTCATT
>JAGFMF010011417.1:505452-547731 GCA_019455555.1 Galemys pyrenaicus
TTCATGGGAACATGGATGGATCTGGAGGGGATTATGCTTAGCGAAGCAAGTCAGAAGGCAAAAGAAAAATACCAGATGGTTCCTCCCTTAGGAGGTACACTGTTTTCTTTTAACCTCCCATCCAGTCTTCATTTTCTTGGGGATAGATGGGAGAAACAGCATTTTACTACAGTTACTACATCCAGTCTAGAAAGAAACTATACATATGTACCATGTCTTAAGAAATGGTTAAATAGAACAAAGAAGAACATGCTAATCATTTGGGATGAGGTTGTCAACATCATTATCCTAAACTTTAGTGGGCTTACAATGGTTCACCCCTACCCACATAGTTTTTCTAGTAGTAAGATATTTGCATTTTTAACATGGCATATTAAAATGAACTAAAGTAAAATAGTAATGGTAAAAGGGACTCTGTGTGTGTGTATATGTCAACACAACATCTTTCAGAAGATAAAGTTGTCTGTGCCAGCAGGCAAAGGTTATGCTTATGTGACTGACATTGCAGAAGTCTCTGCAATGTTCGAATCCTTGCATCTGGTCAGAGGGAATACACTTTGCATTCAGAATGATGCTTTCACAAAGACCCACGTGGAGAAGGACTTCACTGCTTTGAAATCTTTAACTCAATGTAAGTAACATTGGAGCACAATTTCTAAACCTGTTTGTTTCTAAGTTGCAGGTGTGGCTATGATTATAACGTATCACTAACGTAAGAATATTTTTTCTGGAAATGAGGTATTTTAGGTAGAGAGGACATTTAAAATGACTTTCCATAACTAGGAAACAATAAAACTTGATTTTTAAGAATATTTTTTTTTTAAAAAACAGAACTTTGTTGAGTATCCAAACTTAAAATAGTCTAAGTATAAATTGTGAGATAGTGGCCTAGCTTCATTCTTTTGCATGTGGCTGTCCAGTTTTCCTACCATAAGTAAAAGAGGCTATACTATCTCTATTGTATACTCTTGGATTCTTTGTGGTAGATTAACTGTCCGTAGATGTTTATTTCTGGGTTCTCAATTCTATTCCATTCATCTGTGTGTTTGATTTTGTTCCAGTACCTTTGTTTTGTGGTATAGTTTGAAGTCACCATTTTTTCTCTTTTCTACCAGGATTGTTTAGGCTATTTGGGGTCTTTTGTGGTCCTGTATGAATTTCAGGACTATTTGTTCTATTTCTTTGGAGAATACCACTGGAGTCTTGATAAGGATTACGTTGAATCTGTATATTGCTTTGAGTAAGATGACCTTTTTAATAATCTTAAAATCTTCTGATCCAGGAGTAGGGACAATCTTTCCATTTTTTGGTGTGTCTTAATTTTTAAAAAATTAATGTTTTGTAATTTTCATTGTATATGTCTTTCACTTCCCTTTGCTAAGTTCAATTTTTGTGATTAATTCTTGTGTTTAATTTTTGTGATTTTGAATGGGATTATCTTCTTGGTTTCTTTCTCCTCTAATTCATTTTTCCATGCCAATGACAAGTCCTAGGGATGTGATTATGGAATTGAAACTAATAGTGGAAGGGTTGGGGAGAAAATGAAGTGAGGATACAGTATGGTAGAGAATTGTGGGTAACTTAGTGATGGGTATGGTGCAGTGTCATGCATCTGAGCATGTGGGATCCTATACCCCTAAATCATACATCATGTTGTAAATAAATATTATCTCTATTAAAAATCATAAAAATTAAACATAGATGGCTAGAAATAGTCTAAGTGTAAATAAATGAAGCTTATTTTAATATAGCAATGACATAGAAATATTCAGTTTTCCAGTGATTTGATTCATCTAATCATTTAAAAGCAAGTAAATAAGTCAAACAGTAAAACTGTGATACTTGAGGGCCTTCCTGGTGGCACAATGGGTTAAGCAACGCACTATGAAGCAGACCGCAGTCACTGCAGCACAAGTTCAATCCCTGCTGCAGGTCAAGGAAGTGATCCACATGGCGTGGCAGACCTCTCCTGCCTTGCCCGCTGCTGCCCTTGGCAGTATATTTCTGTTGATCTGCCTGTTCTGTTCCTGGCTCTGTCTCTGGTGAATCCTCTCACACCCCCACACCTCTGGCCTGTACCCCAGTTCTTGTATGAATAAATAAATTAAAAAAAACTGTGATACTTGAACCAAACCCCCCAGAACCTCATGGTCTGTTATTTGAATCTAGTCTTATGAAAGTATTTAAAATACAAATGCCTCCACTTATGATAATGCAGTCACTGAATGAAAGTCTTTCTTTGGCAAGGAAGTCACAGTAGAAGATAGATATAGAAAATACTCTTTATAGTTTGTGGTCAAACTTGCAGAAAATTTGACAGTTATCCCCAGTATTGCTTTATAAATAATTTAGATAACAATTTAAAAAACAACTTTATACATGTCACAGTTCTAAGTATTCTAGCAAATTAAACACAAACTTAATATGCATAGGAATCACTTAGGGATCTCATTATAATATAAATTCTGATGCAGCTGGTTAGGAGTATGTGCCTGAGATTCTGCCTTTTTAGAGAGCAACCTGGTGATGCTCATGCTACTGGCGCATGCCCACATAGAGGGATTAGAGGATCTTCTGAAACCGGTTTGGAGGAATAGGAAAAGGTCACGGAGGCAGCATCTACTTGACATCTAGAATAGTTCAACTTCTATTTGTTTTACATTTTGGAGCTTTGATAAGATTTCATTTGAAAGACGTCTACCCTTTTAGCTAGTAAAGGATATTTAAGAAGCATATATAACCTGATACATATTCTAAGAAACTGTTCACTGTAGTTGGAAAAACAATGTATAATATACAAAATTCTTCCTTTTATTTAGTGCATGTTATTATGTGCTAGGCTGGACTCAATGCAAGGCACATGCTATGCTATGAAAGAAGATGTGGTTAGTGAACCTTATGGAGAATACAGTCAGACCAGGAAGGCAGAAATGTAATGGGGGAGGGAGGAAGTATACACAATATAACACAAATAATGATTGTCAACTACCTTTAGTGTTTCCAGGGGGAAAAAAAGTGCTCACACTTGTAAAGTGAAGAGGTTAACCAAATCAAGGGTAAGAGAGGACCATCTGGACAGTAAAAGCAATGTGCATACAGTTCCTGAGAAAATGGGGAGTTTGGTGAAGAGAGCTATGGTTGAAACATAGAGCTAAGGGAGAACTAAGAGCAGGTTGGACAGGTAGGCAAGAGTCACATAATTTGAGATCTCAATATTTCCTACTAACTTTACTTTATGATAATAGGAAATTTGGGTGAAATTTAAGAAATGAATGATAAGAAAATTTTTAAATGACTGACATGGGAATTTTGTGGGGAACGGATTATGGTATAGAAAGAGACAATGATAATCTCGGGATGAAATAAATTGCTAGAGCCAAGAAATAATTGGTATGTTGAATTGATATGACCTGCGAATTAAGCGCATATGGCAGGTGAACAAGAAGGGATGAGAGAGATGGTTCAGCCTTGTAAGTGGATGACTATGGTACATTCATCAAAATTGTTCTCCTGTAAGTGAGCTTGAGATGCCTTTGGCATATTTCCAGATGAAATTAAGACTCGAGATTTACTGTTGTATAATTTGGAAGAGACATCTGCGTCAGAATTTTTGGAGATGTTTATTTAAGAATTATATTTAGTACTCTAAAAATGAATGAATACCTAGGAACAGAAATTAAGTGCTAAGATAAACTAAATTGAGCTCCGAAGAACTTCTGAGTTCAAAATCAGAAAAACGAAGTATTTGCAAAGGAGACTCAGAAGGCGTGTTCAAAGAAAAAGAAAGAAAACCAGGAAAATATGTTGTCAGCATTACCAAGAAAGAATCTATTGGAGTTACCAACAGTTTTTGATATCATTGAAACATTATGTAAAAGTAAGACCATTAGATTTAGTGGCTCTGAAGTCATGGGTGATATGGGGGAAGCCAATTGGTTCAGTGGAAGACAGAGTCAGACAGGAGTAGGCGTAGAAGAAATGTAGATGGCAAGCATAGGCAATTTTGAGAAATTTGATTATAAATAGAAAGGAACACAGGAAGATAACTACAGATGGTGATCATTAGAAGAATATTAACTTTTTTTTTAATAACAAGAGATTTGATCAGATTGCAATGGGTCAAGAGAAGTAGCAATTCAAAGAATGCTCATGCAGGAAAATTATATTGCAAAATCTTATAATAGAAAATATGAATAAAGAGGAATCAAGAAATGTCAAGAGCTTAATTCCTTTTCCTATTATGCAAATAAAGACTGAGATTTATATATTTTTCCAATACCTGCAATCCTAAGGGCATCATTATGGCCATTCCTAGTAAGAAAGTTAGGAAATTTATGATTGATGGTAGTGATGGTTCTCCCTGGGCTTGCAGTGGAAACTTGAACTCACAGCTTTACTCAGATTTTCCCTTTCTTGATTCTCCAAAGCACCCAAATCAAACTTGCTCTAAAAGCTATGACTCTAGGAATCTCCCATCCTTATTTTAAATATTTTAAAACCATTTCTTTGCAGATAATGTTTCATAGAGATTTGAAACAAATGGCTCTCTCTTTACCAATTCAAAAAAATTCCCAAATTAATTATCACTCAAAAAATATTCCTGTTGTCATTATTTGGAGGATATTTTTTGGGAAGGTATGGATCTTCATGTCTTTTCCATTTTATACCCCAGAAAGTTTTATAGAAATGTGCAAATATTTCCTAGGAATTATGAAATTCTCAAGTCATTTTAATGTTCTTTCCAAAGTCATTTTAATGCTTCTTCCAAAGATCTTCCTAAGATTACTTAGAGGTTTTGTAAAATTCATCATTCCAAAGAACCAGAGTAAGTTTCTCTGATTCTTATAATCTTTTTCATTCAAGGAATACTTTCGAGGATACATGTATGCACCATATCCAAGGAATAGCTAAACATTCCTTGTATGTATACTACTGGCCACCCTTAACACACATTGTAAATTTCCACACTCTTAAGAGAGATGTCCTGATCCTTTTTGGTAAAATCTATAAGGGCTTTTTTTATTTCTGTAGATTCAACATTCATTTGAGACACCAAGTGCACTGATCGAGCCCACAATTTGAAGGAGTATCCCTGACATGTTATTTCTACTTCTTCCAAGGGAATTAAAACTCCTGAGAAGCATCTCAAGTAAATGTAGCCAGGAAGTGGATTTGGGTGGTCCCTGCTCAATCTATACATGAAGTCTAGATAAAATAAAGAAAAAGGATAGAGTGTCACTACCCAGTAGTTATTAAGACTTACCTTATCTGAATTTTAGCAAGGGCCCTTAATGAAACTCTAGTTATATTTGACTTTGATTATATTATAATTGTGTAAAAAATGTTAAGTCCAATAATGGACAGTTAGAAAGCTTTTCAGTCCTCATTTCTCTCAGGACCTACTCAGTGAAGGAAAACTATTTAATTCTGATGAATGCATAGAACAAAATAATTGGATATGTTATGGACAACTGGTACTTGGATTCCTCCCCAAGACATCAGTTTTTCTGAGTCATATCCTTTCCTTGTTTGTGATGAAGCCTGCCAGTACTGTAGTGTCAAGCCTCTTGTGCTGGATCAGTACTATGGTAATGAGGCCTTAGGACAAATCTTTCTACTTGGGGATGAAACTTCAGAGCTCTTTTGTGAAGATACTTCTCACAGTAGGAATTTGTTCTACTTATAGCTTACCTCAGGTATCTCAACAATTACTCATACTCTCTTTTCTCTGCTTTCTCCAGGAAAACACACAGTGTTAATCCACTATTTTAAAACTTAGTTTTGGGTCAGATATATTTTTATCCCGTTTTTCAAGTGTTTACCCTTTATGTATTGTAGGCTAAAACCACTGTCATGACATTACTGGGTTAATTCTTTTTTTTAAGATTTATTTATTTTTGCATACAAAAAATGGAGTACAGGCCAGAGGTGTAGGTGATGAGAGGATTCACCAGAGATAGAGTGGGAACAGAACAGACAGGTTGACTGAAATACACTGCAGAGGGGAGCAGCGGGTGACGCAGGAGAGGTCTGCTGTGCCATGTGGGTCACCTTCCTGGGTGCTGCAGTGGCCGTGGCTGCTTCATAGTGTGGTGTTTAACCCCTGAGCCATCAAGGAGGCTCTGAGTTAATTCTTAATAAATTCTTTAACAGTTATTCTTGCTTTTTGTGTTTTATCATAAAGGTAAATCATACTCATTGTAAGACAAGTTTGGTTAAGGAAAAATATTTAAAAATGTAATGAAGAAAGCAATGTGTCTTGTATCTTAAGTTATTTTATATGCACTGTGGGATATTATTACTGAGAATATAGGTATTTTTCAATGAATCGCCAATTGTGAAGGATGCATTACTTGAATCATGCTTTGTTTTCTTACTAATTGTACATTGTATCGATTTAGAATGTGCCATGAGCTATTGGATTTTGAAGAAATTATACTGGTATCTGCTTTAGGGAATGTAAGACTAAAAGGTATTCAAATCCATCAAAAATAAAACAAAACTAAGCAGAAATGGTCTTAAAATAAACAATAGGTTACTTGCTATTCCTTCAGGTGTAAAACAAACAATGTTCAACTTTCTGGAAATCTAGTGTAGCAAATAGACAGTAAGGAACTCATTTTTTTCTGATGTAGATGTGCCCTTCTTTGAAATCCTATACTTATAAAATAATGATTTGTGGCATTTCAATAAACTAGATCAGTTCTCTGACAACTGTTTCCAGGTATGAAGCGTGGACACTAACACTTGACTCATTTTGATCAGTGGCATGTACACATAGTACCTCCTTCCTGTGTTCGTTCCCCATCACACAGCACAAAAATTTGGAACAATAGTAGAGGCACCATGATTACACACATGGATTTATCTTCCTGGGCAACATCACATCACACTGCTAATTGCTGTCATGTTATTATCTTCACTAATCTTCACTTGCCCAAGCTCTCCTTAGTTATTGTTTTATTTCACTTACTTCCTGATGAATTTTAGAATGTTGCTATTATGTCTTCTAATGATTTGAATGGGGTTTAGGATGGGGCTCACATCAGCTCACAAAGGGATATATTTTATCTAACCATTAAGTCACGTTCTTATTTTATTTTCAAGCAAAGGTTTACATTGTTCATATATTATTCTCAAATTTCTAGAAAAGGATAACTCTACAAAGATTATGTTTTCTTACTGTTTTGAATGAGAATTTATTTTTCCTTTACATCTTTTAACTGATCACTTCTCTAACTATTAAGAAAATAATAAGGATGACTGATTCTTAAATACATACACACGTATATGTAAACTTAGCAGCTTTAGTGCTCTCAATGATCTAGCGTGTTTTTCACTTTATTTTTTGAGAATTATACATATAAAATTATCTGCAATATAGATACATTTCTCCAGTTTTAATTCCATATTCATGAATTTTTATATTTATCATATATCTCCAGATGAAATAGATAACTAGAATGATGACAGTTATGATTTTAATGGAAATCTTCCAATAGTCATCTTTAAATATGCTGATTTGGGCCTCCCTGGTGGCGCAGTGGGTTGAGCGCTGTGCTGTGAGGCATCCGTGGCACAGCAACACGAGTTCGATCCCCAGCCAGGGAGTGGACCCACATGGTCCAGCAGACCTCTCCTGCTTTGTAGGCTGCTCCCCTCAGCAGTGTACTTCAGTTGATCTGCCTATTCTGCTTCCCACTCTGTCTCTGGTGAATCCTCTCAACTCCCGCAACTCTGGCCTATACCCCAGTTCTCCTATGCACAAATAAATAAATCTTTAAAAAATAAAAATAAATATGCTGATTTAAGGTAGATTTTTTTAATTAAAAAGTTTTACATTGGTAATTTTCATACAGTTTGTTCCCTAAGGGATGAATGCTATTTTAAGTTCTCATACAGGATGAAGGAAATAGAAAGCATAGTCTATTTCAACTACTACTTGTATCAACAGGTACCCTAACATCAAGTAATGATTATTATCATCTTGGGATGAAATCTTTTTTTGTAAAAACATTTATTTTTGTTTATTTATGCATTCAAGAGCTGGGGTGTAGGCAGCAGTGTGGGGAGTAAGAGGATTCATCAGAGTCAGAGTGGGGAGCAGCAGGCAGATCTACTGAAATGCTCTGGTGAGGGGAGAGGTAGGTGAGATAGGAAAGTTCTGATGAACTATGTGAGTCAGCTCCTTGGCTGGGGGATCCAACTTACGCAGCAGTATCTGGTAATAGCTTGATAGCGCTAAAACTTTAGCCTCTTCCCCACCAGGAAGAACCTGAAATCTTTTTATTCATAGAGGATTATTCAATTACTGTCCAGTTCAAATACTCTTACAAATATTTGATTTAGAATTCCCATATTGATCACCACCAATTCACCCAAACACTATATGACATACATCTCAGTAACATGTTTAAATACACATCACCTAAAGCAAAGAGTGTAGGAAAAGATAAACAGCTGGTACTATTTATTTTATTTTTAATTTGGTCATATTTTTGTTAAATTTGTATCAATGAATTATGAGTAGTATTTTTATAAACCCTAGAATATATGAAACCACTTAATCTCTGACTTTATCCACAAATTCACATAAAACACATATAAAAGACCCCATATAATGGATTTAGGAGCATCTGTTTTATTAATGTAGGTGAGCATATTCAATGCTTCTGTCTAAATCAATAAAACAAATAGGATGGAAGGAATTAATGAGAAATATTGTACATGCATGATAATATGCTAGAGAGTAAGCAGATGAGATATAAGCAGAACTCAATGCCAGGTTAAGTTATATCTGTTACATTTGTAACTTGTGAGATGCAGGTAGAATCTAGATTATTTGGTAAATATAAACAGTGGATTAGTATTCTAACATGCAAGACATAATACTGAATGGAAAATGTAATGGGATAAAATTATGCTGCTTAAATATTCAAAGGAATGGAAAGAATTAACTTTGAAGCTATCTTTTTAAAAAAAAAATATTTTCTCACATTGTTGTCTATTTTGTGAAGTTTTGATTTCTGCCCTTAGGTATAGTCCCTGTAGTTCTCCACTACTATATCACCCATGAACTATCACCACAGTCCCTTGTGCTCTTGTGCTCTTCCATACCCTGTTCTAACCCTAACCCTCTCCATTCTTCTCTCTCCCTTGCTGTATGCCTTAGATCTATTGTCAGTTTAAAGTTTTGTCCCTTTCTTGACCTTCTGTTAAGTTTCTCTATATTCCACACATAAGTAAAACCATTTGATATTTATCTTTTTCCTTCTGACTTATTTTGGCCAGTATAATCCCTTCTAGCTCTATCCATATTGCTACATATATCACTAGTTTATCTTTTTTGATCACCGAGTAGTATTCCATTGTGTATACGTCACAACTTTTTGATTCATTTGTCTGTTTTGACACTTTTGTGTTCTTTCCGTATCTTGGCTACGATAAATAGAACTGCAAAAAAAAAAAAAAAAAAAAAAGGAAACAAGTTTCCTTTTGAAGTTGTTGTTTTTTAAAAAAAACAAACACACAAAGTAACCAAAGGGATGCAAAGACCCAACATTGTGAACATGCCACTTCTGTCATCTAGATTAGCCATAACTTGTGGATACCCAGTGTGGTCCCATTCTGGTCCTATATATGCCCTACTCTTAAGACATGGAAATAAGACCAAGGGATGTTAAACCAGCTACTGGCAGCTACTCCTGCAACAACTACAACCTCTCCCTGTAGTTGTGGCACTGACACAAGGCAGCTTTCTCTGTGGCCCTCTCTTGCTCTGACCTGAACTCTGATCCTCATTACCAAAACATCAGCTCTGAGGCGTCAGGAGAAAAGCAGGGTTTACACACATTGAGGACACCAAGATCAGGAAGCATGGCGTGTTTACCCAGCTTGCTGTATTAATTTATCCTATTTCATCCCTCTTGTGTGCGTCTTGCCCTGCACTTCCACTGATTCAACAAGCCATATTATCAGGTAGTTTTAATGTAGTCTGAAAAGTTCTTTTGTCCTATGACCTCTGGGGACTTGTTGGGTAGTGTACTTTCAGGCTACCCCTGTGTGAAGGTACTTTTCTGTACAACATATTCTCCTCTGCTAAATGGATTTTTATGCTGAGAAAAGACTTGGGGAGGAGGCAAATGCTTCTCAGCTCAAAAACCAAGACTGTTATTTTTCAAGTTAGGTTAATGTCAAATTAATAGGTTATATTTACACTACTTAATGGGAATAAACTGTGTATTACATAGTAGAAATCTAATACACTTAAAACTGGTATATTGGCGGGCCTCCCTGCTGGTGCAGTAGGTTAAGCAATGCACTATGAAGCAAATTGCAGCCACTGCAGCATGAGTTCGATCTCTGCCAGGGAGGGGACCCATATGGCGCAGCAGACCTCTCCTGATGTGCCCGCTGCTCCCCTCAGCAGTGTACTTCAGTTGATCTGCCTGTTCTGCTCCCCGCTCTCTGTGGTGAATCCTCTCACCCCCCCACACCTCTGACCTGTACCCCAGTGCTTGTGTGCCTAAATAAATAAATCTTTTTAAAAAAACTGGTATATTGGCTATTTAGTGACTTAAGAAGAAATCCACATTTAAGTTTAATTGAGAGAAAGAGAAAAATATTTCCTAACTTTAAGAGAATGGATTCCTTGGTTTTTGCCAAATTTAGTGAAGTCTAGATGAAACAAGACCTCGGTAGGCATTGCCATCTGCGGCAGCAGACTTTGAATGATCCAAGAAGGAATGGGAGCCTGGAGCTCTTTTGGAGTTTGTCTTGAAGGAAAGCATGTAAGAGAACTGATATTAAAGGCGGACTTCTAAAATAAGACTTGAATTTTGAAGACAAGCAGAAATTATGCAAGTGACTTAAACTTACATAGACTATGACTACTCATGGAATTGACACGGGGCATGAGCACACACACATGCAAACACACACACTCACTCATCCTCACATAGGAGAGTGAGATGACACATCTCTCTCACCTTCCAGTCCATCTTGTTTTGGAATATTTTCATTGCTCTACAGTCTCAGAACTGTTTAATACTCTAATGAATTTCAGTCTATCTTTGGTCTGACATGACAATGTCAGCAAGAAACACCCCCACTTTCTAATAATTTCATAACTGCAAAAGGAGGCTATTGACTTTCTTCCCTATGTGAAGAAAACTATAGATCAAGGGATGTCCTCTAAGCACGAGAAACCAGGAGATGATTTTCCTGGTCTTTCTTTATTGGGCAGGGTATGATCATCACAGGATAGTTTGTGACAGAAAGGAGAGTGCTTACTAAACACATTAGAAACTCCTGTCTCTCTCCAACCCCCCATTTCCAACAGTGTCCCTAATTCATCCTTCAAACAATTCCCAGAGTTGACAGTAAACTAAAATACAAAGTCTTTAGCAGATATTCTGACTTCTATAACTTGGACACCATGCATGTACTCCAAACTACAGTTAGTCAGGCAATTTCTCACCCAGAACCTCCACTCATATATACATAGTGTCCTCTCCTTGAAGTATTTCAGTCCATCTGCCTAGCTCTGGCCTGTACCCCAGCTGTTGTAAGAATAAATAAATAAAATCTTGTTTCTAAAAATAAAAGTTGCTATTCAAGATACTTATACTACTTTTCTTCAATTCTATTTTTTTAAAGATTCATTTATTTATGCAAACAAGAACTGGGGTACAAGCCAGAGGTGTGGGGGTGAGAAGAATCACCAGAAGCAGAGTGGGGAACAGAATAGGCAGACTGGTGGAAATACACTGCTGAGGGGAGCAGAGAGTGGGGCAGGAGAGGTTTGCTGAACTATGTGGGTCACCTCTCTGGGCGGGGATCAAACTCCTGCTGCAGTGGCTGCAGATGCTTCATAGTGGTGCTTAACCCCTTGCGCCTCCAGGGAGGCTCTCTTTAATTCTAGTTTAATGCAAGATCATCTTATTTTTTTAAAAATTTATTTATTTATATATACAAGAGCTGGGGTACAGTCCAGAGATGTGAGGGGTGAGAAGATTCACCAGAGACAGAGTGGGGAGCAGAACAGGCAGACTGACTGAAACATACTGCTGAAGGGAGCAGCGGGGAGGCAGGAGAGGTCTGTCGTGCCATGTGGGTCTCCTCCCTGGCCAGAGGCAGGGATCGAACTCGTGCTGCAGTAGCTGCGGTTTACTTCATAGTGTGTTGCTTAACCCACTGCGCCACCAGGGAGGCCCGATCATCTTCTTATTGAGATAGGAATTCCCAAAGCAAACGTTGAAATGATATTTCCATTCAAATCACTAGATGACCCTTCAGCTCAACCCTGCTGAGGCAGAAAGTGATGCAGATGAAGTGGAGAAACTTTTCTGATTATTGATTTTACAGGAAACTGTGACATAAACTACCCCTGCCTTTGGAGGACGTTTAAAACCTATCATCTTGAGAATCGTAGCTGTGACATCACTTCACGAAAGACTCAGAAATATTTTCAAATTCCTGTTTCTTTTTAGAGTGCAATAACCAGTTATAAATTCAACAATATTTCACTTGGCTTCAAAAATAGACCAAGTCAACCCACGACCCCAGATCAGATCCACGTAAATTAAAATAAAAATGGTTGTTATTTCTGAGGAGTTTGAATACCTTTTGCCTGAAAGTGAGATACCTGGCATAATAGCATCTCCCTGCTATAGGCACAGATCCTGCTACCATAGGTATTTGATGGGGGAGAATAAGTTGAGTACTTTCTAAATGTACATCATTCCAAAAAGTGCAAGGAGGAAGCAGTGAGTACATGCAGTATGTTCTAGTTTCGCAAAATAGGTAAAATAATTCACTTCCTGCTGTGTGAGTGAATGGAAAACTGTTAAGAAGGGCTAAAGTTCTCTTAGCTGATGGGCTGAATAAGAGAGAAGTTTGGGACATAGGACAACTTGGCTCTAAGTAAGTTATCAGTTCCTAGCTATCCTCACAGCTCAGTTTATAGTTTAGTGCCTCTGTCTTACAGATTTCTCTGATCACACAGATAAGTGTAAAGCCATGTCTCTTCACCTAGCTCCTTGGATTTAGTAAAATGGTTAACCAGGGAAAGGTAGCTTCTAAAACTTAAAGATTTATTGTGGGAATTTGGGTTATTGTGTGCCCAGCCATTCTGTCTTTGCCTTGATTAGTCTTTGCTTTGACTATTCTGTACCTCTCAGTATGTGGAAGCTGGTAAAGCTGATAAGGAACTTCTCAGGGCAAAAGTCCTGGTGTAAGGATCTATACGTGCTGAAAACAGCATGTGCAGAAACAGCAATCAGTGTTATAGTAGCATAAAAATTGAGACTTTCCTTGACTTTCTCCCTATTTCCCAACCTTGGCTGAGGCCGGCTGGAGCCAGCTGGGTATGCATCACCCACATACTCATGCAGTCCTCCTTTGCCTGTTTGCTTCTTTGATCTTTTTGAATTTCTGTCTGATTCTAAGTAAAAACAATATTGCCCTTTGAGCTGGACTGTACTTTCTTGGTGTGAAGCCTCTAGGCTTCTCATTGTTCTGGACATGGACTCTTAGTAATCCTGTTTCATCCCACTACCACAAATCTAATAAGACAACTTATAAATTGTATGAAGCAGAAAAATTTGTATAGTGCCCTCAATTTATTAACTAACGCTCTCAGACACTTTGTATGCTAGTGTAGTAAAAGAAAATATAAAGAAGAGAGCAACATGAGAAGCTTTTATTATATACAACAAGGTAAAAAGAAATACAGTAAGATTTCCTGCCAACAGTAGCTCTTCAGAGAAAAAATAATCCTTCATTACTTTTTAAACAATGTGGCCCAGAGTTACACTAATTCTTATTTTACATTCTAGTTATTACAGGTTTGGATTGCGGAGCCTGAACTAGTGCCTGACTTCTATTTGAATTTGCACCTGTATCTTCAGTTTAGGCAGGCAGGCAGGTGTCCAGCTGAAGGATCAACCTGTCATACAAAATAGGAAAGTGAAATGATTGGCTAACATGTTAATATTAAGATTGACAGATACAGATGCACTTTTATGGCAAAAGCTGATGGCAGAGAAAGAGGGTCCAAGTAAGGAAGAGGTCAGAAACCAGAGGCCACTGGGCCTAAATATCTCAACTTTTAAAGGTGTTAATTCACCCTAGTCATGCGTGACACACTGCCTTTTATTAACCAAACTCTGTTCTACTACAATCAAAATAAGTGATTCTCACTTGTTGATAAAGATTTAAGGATTAATTAAATGAAAAGTTTTGTTCTATCTTCTTTCCCACTTCAATCATGTTCAATTAAATAAGGATTTATACTAGTAGGAAGCAGGTTCCAGCCATCGAGCCAGAAACTAAACATACAAAGAAAGATGGAAGAGTTTTTGGCCTCAAAGCACAATTTATGACCAAATAATATTTCATGGCCTGGATATAGCTCATGTGTTTAGTCATTGATCAGTTGATGGACATTAAGTGCTTTTGTGAGATTTTTTGGCAATTATTAATAATACTGTCATAAATATTTATGTATAAGCATTCGTTTTGTTTATTTTTTTAAAGATTTATTTATTTATGCATACAAGCACTGGGGTACAGGTCAGAGGTGTGTGGGGGTGAGAGGATTCACCACAGAGAGTGGGGAGCAGAACAGGCAGATCAACGGAAGTACACTGCTGAGGGGAGCAGCGGGCACAGCAGGAGAGGTCTGCTGCACCATGTGGGTCCCCCCCTGGCTGGCAGCAGGGATTGAACTTGTGCTGCAGTGGCTGCGATTTGCTTCATAGTGCGTTGCTTAACCCACTGCGCCACCAGGAAGGCCCTCGTTTTGCTTATTATATGTCCTCAAACCTTCTAGGGATATCTAGGAATGGAAAAATAGTGTAATTCTATAGTCAACATTTTGATTAGTCTATTGTTTGTTCCATCTGTTTACCTTGCCCTAAAACACCAGTTAGCATGAGAAAGTTGGGGATCAGGAGATGGGATCAAGTCAGTTAAAAGTCTATAAACTCTACTGAAATTCAGTTCTTTTATATTTTATCTTCAGCTTTACCCTGGTTGTGGTAAGCACTTGAGTAGCATCCAAAATTCCAAAGAAGTTGATTTTGACCATTTTTCTAGCTTATTTGTTGCTTTTGTTTATGAGACACACTTTTAGTGTTCCCTGCTCTGACAGTTGACACCTACTCTATATATTTTGTAACTTTCTGTGAATCTATAATTACTTTAAAATAAAAAAATCTTTCATAATATGATTTCCTATATATGTAGTTGATGAATTGCTGAATAAACAATGGGCAATAATAAATAAAATGGAGGTGGGAAACCCATGGGGACCACAATTGATGTCAAATATATATAAATAAAGAAAAAAATAATTGTTCCTTAAAAGAAAAAATATTTAAAATGTACTTATTTTTCCAATAGTCAAATGATTAAACTAGAAATACTTTTTCTTAAAAAAGTCAGAGAAAATGGTAGTACAAATAATTATGTCAAAATTATTTTTAATTTAATATAGATTTATCCTACTCTTTTCCAAGATAAAGTAGGTGAATATGGTTTTAATTCAGAGATCATAATATAAATATATATAAAGATATAGATATTTCACCTTTGAAGGTAGGATTAAAAGATATATATGTGTACACACACACACTTTTCACTCTGAAAATGGGACTATAAAAAGTAGGGCACATATTTTTTTAAATGTAAAAATTAGACAAGGCATGTTAAACACAGCGATTACCTCAGCTACAAAAAAACATGTTTTATTTTACTTCCTTTTGAGACAATGTTGTTTTCTATATTTGAAAGAGAAATATTTAAATTGTACTTCCTTTTTTTCCTTTTTTATTATTATTAATTATATTTGACATCATTTGTATTCCCCAGGGAGTACCCACCACCATTCCACCCGTGCACCATCACCTCAGTCCCTTGTGCTCTTTCTGCCCTCATCACTGTTTTTGCCCTCCCCTTTCTCCCCTCCCCCACAAAGTCCCTTTGGTTTATCTTGGCTTTTTGTCTTGTTGAGTTTTTTGTTTGCTTTTGGTTATAACTGCCCATTTCCTTTAGCTTATTCTTCATTGTTGTTGTTGTTCTTTTATATTCCTAAATTGTACTTCCTTTAAAGAGCATTTATTTCAAGTGTGTAGTAAGTTCTGATTCTGCAATTATTGTTAACTGGAAAAAATCCAATTTGCTTGCTGTGTTGAGTCTCATGATTTTTGTCTTTATTACTTTCTCCTTTTGTACTTTGAATTTGTGGAATGAAAAACAGAAATTATTATAATTTCAAGTACAGAATACTATAAGTAAATTGTAGTTTACTTATATAAATAAACTATAAGTAAATTATAAGCTTTCCAGATGGTGAAAACTCAACAGTGACAGTTCCTGTTTATCAGTGACCCCTCTAAACTAGTTTGCCATAATTATGTAAAGGTTATCCATTCATAGGGCTGAATTTCACTTCACTAAAGCAATGGAAAAATTAGTTTTCACTTAAAGTATGAATTAATAATCAACATTTGAAAATAAAATCACTTTTATTTTACTTAGGATATATGTGATATTTTAATATACATATATAGTAAAATAATGACTACATTCAAGCTACTTAACATATCCATCTTATCATATATACCATTTTTTGAGTGTACGGTAAGAGTACCTGAAGTCTACTTTTAGCAAATTTTAAGTATACGCTACGATATGACTGATTATAACCATCACATTGTACATTAGAGCTTTAGCCTGACTCATCTTACCTACGTGTAAATTTGCACACTTTGACCAACATCCTGCATTGCATTCCTCCTGCCCCACTCTCTGATTCTATCTATGCATTTTTTTTTAAATTCCAAATATAAGCGAGATCATACAGTATTTTTTTTCTGTGTCTGCTTTATCTGACTTAGCATAATATCCTCCAGATTTATCCATAATAATGTGAACATCAAGATCTCCATTTTTAAAGATGAATGATGGAAAGATTTGTGTGGTTTCCTACTTTCATAGAATTAGACAAAGTTAATTCTTATAATCTCACTTTTATTTATTTATTTTTAAAGATTCATTTATTTATGCATACAAGAACTAGGGTACAGGCAAGGGGTGTGGGGGGAGAGGACTCACCAGAGATGGAGTGGGGAGCAGAACAGGCATATAGACTGAAATACTGGAGCCAGGAGAGGTCTGTGGTGCCATGTGGATCACCTCCTTGGCCAGGGATTGAACTCATGCTGCAGTGCCTGCAGATGCTTCATAGTGTGGTGCTTAACCCCTCATACCACCAGGGAGGCCCCTAATTTCACTCTTAAACTGAAGAGATTAAGGTTTAGAAAGTATAAGAAAATTTTCAAAGTCACATAGCTGGAAAATATTTGAACTTAGCTTGAAATTCTGCCTCTAAAGCTTAATCTAAATTAAATAATACATGATTAACTGAGTAAAAGAAAATGAAGTAAGGTTTAAAAAACAGTATAGATGTAATGTTAAGGGAATGTGGGACCAGAGGTAAAATGAAGGTGCTGAAAACTTTAAAATATCTTGATTGAATATATATGATCACACAGAAGAAAACGGATATTCATTCTTACAAAAATAAAAATATATTATCTTAACACAAAGTGATGTAAAATCCATGCTTACATTTATGTTAGCTTTGGCTGGCTGAACAACATTTAAGTTTTCTGAAAAAATCAAGTGAGTCCAACAATTTCATTTATTATGGGGAAGGTCTAGTTTCTTATAGCAGATGCATCAAAGCTAGTGAGTTACTTGATGGATATAGAAATAGTTCCTAAACAAAATTCTGTGTTTCAGAGTATGGAAACAAAATTTTTGAGCTATTCCTTTTTCCTCACCATTTTCAGCCATTCCTCCCATTCAAGCTAATAGTCAGACACCTCACTTTATAGATGCTTAGGAAATTTGTAGCAATATTTCTTGTCTTTGTTTTTCAAAATCTGGAGGAAAATATGTGAAAGAAAGAGGATTTGTAACATTGAATTAATATTCATTAAGGTGGGAGGAAATATTCTTGGGATCTTTGAGTAACAGGAAGATGTAGACCACTTCTTCCAGAACCTGCAGGCTGGGAAGGGTCACAGAGGAAAGGGTGGCGTGGTAGGTAGTGGGGTGAGCAGGCCTTGCTGCACCTCCTTGGAATCGGCAGCCTCATCAAAGACCCTGTACCCCCACATGACACAAGAAGTAGAACCAAAACTTTGAAGTTCACAAAACATTACAAGGAGGTTTCTAGCAATAAGCAAGATCAATAGAGACCAATCTCCAAGCCATAGCCAAAGCTTGGCTCCAGTTAAGATCCAAAACTTAAGGAAACCTCAAAAGTTTAGGCAATGGGGTTCCATCCAAAGAGTAACAAGTCATGGTTTCATCCATTTGGGGACTGTACTCAGAATATATATTAAGTTGATTTGTAATAAATAAAAAATAATGCAGAAATACATGTTTATCTGAACTTGTAAATGAAAATCTGTCTGCTACAGGTACATAAAAGTTACTGTGTAATGACTTATTCTATTTCTAAATGAAAGTTATTAAAAATTAAGTCATTCATAATTTTCATGTTTTACAGTTCTAATTGCATTTTTATATGGTCTATAAAATAAAAATCCTTCTCTCTATAGGGGAAATTCCTCTAGTTACACCAATACCAGTGATTTTCATTGCACATTTTTCAATTTATTATGGCATTTGTTTTCTGCAATTAAGCTTTATGTTAACTAGCTAAATACAAAGCTTAAAATCCCTACTTACAAAATTTTTCTTTCACATAAATTATTTTCTTGAATAAGATCTTAGTGCACAAAATGTAATTCTTAATCTTAAACATTATAGTTAAGAATTTTTGTTTATATTAAAACAGATTGATCTATAAATGAAAAAGATCCCATTTTTTTTCCCCACTTAAGGTGACGTAATACTTTATTCATGATCAGGTTACTTAGAAGTAACATATGTCAGGGAGGATATTTGTTGTTTTTCTCTTGTTTCCACAAAGCTGAGTTGACAATGCACTGAAATTTTCTTCAGAGCTGAATCAAAGAATTTTGAAAATTAAAGGCTTCTAGGTCTTTGAAAAAGGTATACATTTTGATAAGATTCTTTGTGAAACCTTTAATTGAATCTGGAGTGACAAGTTTTCAAAAAAATTAATTTTAAATTGACCTTTCAGTAGTAAAGTTAGTATTTCACATAGTATTGATTTATATTGATGCGCACCTGAATTTTACATAAAGCTATAATGCAAAGTTACATGAATAGAAATTGTAAACATTTTTACTTATCCTTCACATAATAAAAGTGCAGATCCTCAAAGAAAGGCTATTGATGCATATCCAGTTAAGTGAGAAAGCATTTCGAAAAATGCCTACTAATTATAACATAGTCTGTTATTCCTATATTAGGCCGATGGATGTGCACTAGTCATTTCTATGTTTCTTTCTTTTTTTTTTTTAATTCTCTTCATATTATGTTTTGAAAGAAGAAAACAACTTGTTATATCGAAGAGGGGTAATAGGACTTTTTGGAAATCAGTTCAGAATTCAGTTCTTAAGCAGGGTTTTTCAGAGTCAACTGTTCTATTTGTCTGCCATTCTCTTCCATATCCATGACTTCCCTAAGTGTAGTCCTTATCTTTGCTTGTTCTACTACAGGTCTGACTCTCTTGGCTTCCAGAGTTGAGAGAGGTGATTTTAGTGACCTGCTTAAATATTAATTTTTTCCAGTCTATGAACTAGGTCAGATTTTGATCCATCCTGTTCATTCTGCCATTTTAAGAGTTTTCTGAAATTGCACTGAACTTGCTGAATATTTCAGCTCTGAAAACATTTTCGTTAACAATAGCCTATTTTTCTGGGTAAGAATAGACTGTATGAGTCTTTGAAATAGAAGAAGATGACATGCATACTTTGATAGTGTTGTGGTAAAACTCTCTAATTCATCTTCAGTGTTTCTACATAACAGGCTTACCTCGAAACGAAGTCCACAGATTTAAGTTTCATCTTTCTCTGCCTTTTTTTTTAAACTACAATGAAGTTTTGGAATTTTTTTTAACCTTTGTATATAAGTCCATATCGCAAGAACAGTTCCTTAATGAAGGCATTATCCCATTTTCCACAAAATCTTCTTTGAATTGGATTGTCCTTCTATTAAAAAAATTAACCAGTTGATGACAAACTTATTCTATGTGATCTGCCCTACAATCCTATCATCAAAGAAGAGTGATTACCCTCTCCAGCTTTGTTCCAGCCTTTCCTACAGGACTTCTCAGAGTCTCTTCTACTTGTTGACATGCTTTCACATTCAGCTTTAAATTGTAGAAATGAGAGTGGAAACCATTTCCAATTTATTTTGGCATTCATGGTCTCTGTTACCTTGTTGTCAAAGCAGTAACTTGACTATCACACTTTATTTGTATATTCAAGTGTAAAATTGGCCACTTAGTTCTGTGCTTTGGAAAAATATTTAATCAAACCTCAATTTCCTCATTACAAACTAAAGACATAATCCTTCTTCAGTATACCTCCAAGAATTTAATACCATATGCATCACAATATATTTTTTAAATATCATACAAATGGATTCAAATTACTTATTGTATTTGTGTCCTTAGTCAAAAGGACATTTTCTTTTCAACTAAGGTTATAAAATATAAAATTAAACATATAAAACAAAATATAAAATGAAAAGATTAACTGAGAAGATGTACTAACACGATTAAAATAAATGAAGTGGTATAGCTAACAGCAGGGAGATAAAATTATATTCAATTTAAAGTTTGCTTCTTTATTATTATTTTTTAAGATTTTATTTATTTATGAACACAAGAGCTGGGTTACAGGCCAGAGTTGCAGGGGGTGAGAAGATTCACCAGAGACAGAGTGGGGAGTAGAACAGGCAAGGCAGATCAATGGAAATACACTGCTGAGGGGAGCAGCAGGGGAGGCAGGAGAGGTCTACTGCACCATGTGGGTTCCTTCCTGGCTGGGATTGGATTCCATGCTGCAGAGGCTTTGGAGCACCACAGAGCAGCACTTAACACCTTGCACCATCAGGGAGGCTCATAAGTTTGCATCTTTAGAGGAACATGTTAAAAGATATTCAACAAGTGTGAATGTGATGTTTGGTGAAGCTTGCATTTGTTTTTCAAAATGTCTTTGAATTATTTACCTTTTGATAGTGAGCATGTATCTTTTTTATGTCACAGAAAACTAAGAATCAAAAGAATACAGATAAAATAAAGATTGGCTCCCTTTACTGTTTTTTTTTTTTTTTTTTCCTTACATTTCACTCTCTCTTCAAATTCATCATAGTACTTGGGTAACTGCACCACTTTAAGAAAATAGTCTCACAAAGATTCCAGTAGTTAGTTTTTGCCAAATGCAATAGACTCTCTTAAACTCTTTCAATTTACCAGCCACCCCTGCTCTATGTGACTATTTCAAACTTTTTCTTCCCTTAATTTTACTTCTTGATTCCTTTTGCTTCTCAGAATAATCATTCAATTGCCCTCTCTTTAGTTGACTTTTCTTTCTTGGTCTTTTTAAAAGATAATTTTCAGTAAAGGATAACATCATGACTTTCATATAGATAGAAAAATGAACACAGTTTAAAGATCAATTCATTTGGTGAGAGAATCAGACAGATGTAACGGTTTCAAAAGAGAATTTTAAAACAGGCACATGTACAGATCAGGGATATGGAAGTGAATATGGAAATGTCAGCAAGACTGGCTTTTCCACTAAGAGGAAGGTAAGATAATTAAACATCTACCAGACAAAATTTTCATCTCTATCAGTGACCTACAATTTATAGTTATAAAATAGCTAAAATTTACTGAAACTTTGGAATTTATTTCTAGAATTGTGATATATAATAAACAAACATGGCTAATGTTGAAAATTTCCCCCTGTATCTTCCCATAAATATTATTTCTCTAAATTTTGATGTTCCTTTTTCACTCTGTACATTCAATGTGCTTATCTACAATGAAATTTTATGTGTAGACTATTAGTCCAGATATTTTTTTTATAATGCTAAAAGATAAATTAAGGTACATAAAAAAAAATAAGAGTTTATTTCAGCAAATATCAACTCAAATCTGGCAGTAGCTAATAAAGCCAAGAAAAAGGAGTTGTATGAAGTGAAAATAATTTACAGGTAGAAGTGATCATAAATAAGGAAGTTTTATGAGGCAAAACAAACAAACAAACAAAAAGGTTGTTTATTGCAAGATTACTCTAGGTGATGCCAAGAGTCTAACAGGTAGATTTCCTAACTAGCACTAATCAGACAATACCTAATTGTTATAAAATTTGTTTTTGTTAAGTATCAAAACTGTAATTAAATTTTGTGGAGCTTGGTGGAGTTTGGTGACGTGTGACAGTAGTGGCTACATGTGGTACCTATACTGTCTCCTTCTTTTTTTTTTTTTTGTTTGTTTTTTTATTTGTTTTTTTATTTTTTATTTTTTTATTAAAATATTTTAAAATTTACATATACTTGCCATCAATTGTAATCCCCATGTATTCCCCATCACCATCTCACCAGTGCACCATCACCTCAGTCCCTCGTGCTCCCATCTTCCCTCAACCCTCTTAACAGGAAGGAATTAGAGAATGGTTTGTTAATCATTAAAGTGCATTGCATTTCACCTTTTCTTTGAGCCTAATCCTGTCAATAGACAACTTTCTTTGTCATGTTCAAAGAATACTCTTTTTCTAGTTCCTTAAGGTAAAAAGTTAGGTTGCTTATTTGAATTTTTTTTTTATCCTGAAATGGGTGTTTATGATTATGAATTGTCTTCTTAATGTTTTTTTTGGCTACATCCTGTGTTTCTATGTTCCACTTCCAGTTTCATGTGTCTTGACATATTTGTTGACTGAGCTTTTGATTTCTTATTTGACTCATTGATTTTCACATATTTGTGCATTATCCAATTTTCTTCTTGTAAATGATATCTAATTTCATACTTCTGAGGTGAGAAAACATATCTGATATAATTTCAGTCTCTCAAATCTTTAAAGTTCTGTTTCTTTTTTTTTTACTTCTCATCAGTTTTTATTTTTTTTAATTTTTTTATTAATATAATTTTTTTTAAATTTACATATACTTGCCATCAACTGTAATACCCATGTATTCACCATCACCATTTCACCAGTGCACCATCACCACAGTCCCTCGTGCTCCCATCTTCCCTAAACCCTCCCTTCCCTCCCCACCAAGTGTCCCCAGTCTGTCCTTTTCAACTCATTTTTGGTTTTTGTGTCTTTATTGCTGTTATTGTTATTATTATTGTTCTTATTCCTTTCCTTAATCCTTATTTGGTTCCCTTATGAATATAAGGAGGAACATAAAGTTCTGTTTCTTTGTCCAACAAATAATATATCTTAGAGGATTCTGCATGTGGCATTAAGAACAATGTTTATTCTACAGATGTTAAATGAAAAATTCTATATACATCTATTAGGTCCATCTTATTCAACAAAGGGTTTAAGTTCAGTAATTATTAATTTTTGGTCTGCATGAAATGTTCATTGCTGAATATGAGATATTAAAGTCTCCTACTATCATTGCTTCAATGTCTATATTTTTTCCTTCTGATGTTAATAGTTGCTTTCTACAGTTTTACAGAGTAAGGTGTACCTATGTTGGGTGCATAAATATTTACAAAGTTTATATCATTTTGATGAACTAGTATTTTTGTTGTTGTTGTTTACCATCTTTTTTCTTTAAGATTTATTTATTTATGCATACAATAACTAGAGTACAGATCAGAAATGTGGGGGTGAGAGGATTCACCAGAGTCAGGGTGGAAGCAGAACAGGCAGATAAACTGATATACACTGTTTAGGGGAGCCATGGACGAGGCAGGAGAGGTCTGCTGGGCCATGTGTGTCACCTCCATGGCTGGGGATCGAACTCATGCTGCAGTGGCTGTGGATGCTTCACCCCTGGCACCACCAGGGAGACCCCCCCTTTTTTAACCATCTTTGACTAAAAACCATTTTGTCAGAATGTGTTATTGCAAAGATACCACATTAACAAAATGAAAGATAAAAATCATATGATCATTTCAAAATGCAGGTAAATATTTGGATAAAATTTAGTTTCTATTCATTATAAAAACTCTCAATAAATTGGGTATAAAGGGGATGCATCTCAAATAATAAAAGTTAATGATGAAAAGCAGAAAATATTTATTCTAACAATAGAATAAATCATAGCTTTACAAATTCTAGCCATAACAATTAGGCAAGAAAAAGAAAAAAAAAAAAATACAAATCATTAAGAAAATAAAATTGTCTGTCTTTGAAGACATAATTTGAGGTCTGGAAAACCCTTAAGATTCCACCAAAAAGCTGTTGGACTAATAAAGAGATTCAGTAAAATTGGATGATATAAAATCAATATACAAAAGTAAACTGCATGTATATATCCCAGTGATTAGAAAAATAAACTAGTTGGGGCCTCCCTGGTGGCACAAGGAGTTAATTTTCAGCATTATCAAGCTATCACCAGCCAGTGAGGCATGAGTTGGATCCCTGGCCAGGGAGGTCAGTGACACCCCCCCACCCCCTCACCCCCTCACCCCCTCGCCCCCCACCCCCCACCCCCCACCCCCGTGCAGCAGACTTCCCCTGTCTCGCCTGCTGCTCCCCTCAGCAGTTTATNCCCCTCACCCCCTCCCCCCCTCGCCCCCCACCCCCCACCCCCCACCCCCGTGCAGCAGACTTCCCCTGTCTCGCCTGCTGCTCCCCTCAGCAGTTTATTTCAGTCAGTCTGCTTGTTCTGCTCCCCACTCTGTCTCTGGTGAATCCTCTCACACCCCCACACCTCTGCCCTTCACTCCAGTTATTGTATGAATAGATAAATAAAATTAAATCTTTAAATGAAAAAAAAACTAGAAATTTCATTGACAATTGAATCAAAAAGAATATATACATAGGAATAAACTTAACCAAGGAAATGAAAGATCTGTATATTGTAAACTATAAGGCATTGATGAAAGAAACTGAAAAGACACAAATTTAAAAAATTCCATTATCATGGACTGGTAGGATTAATATTGTTAAAATACCCATCCCTAAAATAAACCATCTTTGTTGATGAAAAGCAACAAAGATACCAGTTCACCAAAATGGTTTAACCTTTGTTAAATTCAATTCAATTCATATCAAAATTCTAATGGCATTTTGCACAAAAATAGAAAAATGCCCTAAATATGTATGGAACTATAAAAATCAAACTAGAAGAATAATGTTGGAGACATCATATACTCATACATAGGTATATAATATGGACTATTACTCAGACTTTAAATAAAGGGAATTCTACCATTTACAACATGAAATAACCTTGAGGACATTATGATGTAAAAGAAGTAAAAAAGAGAAAAACAATATCATGCTGTATCACAAATATTTAAAAAATGGCAAAACCATACACAAAGAGAGAAGAAAAGAGCATGGCATGAGGGGAATAAAAAAAGGTTGGTAAAAAGGGTATGAACATTAATAAAATCTGAGGGTCTAATACAAAATATAGTGGCCACAGTAGACACATTTCATCATATAATTGAAATTTGCTGAGAATAGAACTTAAATATTCTCACCAACAAAAAAAGAGCTTAAATATATTAAGTGAAAGGTGTGCAAATTAACTTGATAGAGCAGTTCTCTTTCTCTCCTTCCATCACTCCTTCCACATGAGTATTTATATGTTCTCACCGTGTACACTTTAAATATCTTATAATTTTATTTGTCATACCTCAATTTAGAAAGTGGAGAAAACACTACTAAAGAGATTTTACTCTTCAAAATGAGTAAGATGCTAAAACATAAATTTTAGAAATCAGTACAGTAGAACATTAAAATGTCTCATCACAACATTAAAATTTTATACTTGTCTTGCATTTTCAACATTTTGAAACCCTATCAAATCCCTTACTTCATGTAATGTTTATATAAACCTGCAACCTTGCTAGAACTTTTGCAAATTCATTTTACAGATAAATAACTTAGCTCAAAATAGTAAGTAATTTACCCCAGGTATTAGTGGCATATTGAGGTATAAAAGTCAAATCATCTTATTTTTGTGTATTTTGATTTCTAGTATTCAGGAAATGAATGAGTATTAAATGCAGGTAGTCATATGTATTTCAAAAAAAATCTTTCCAGGTCATTCTAATGTGGTTGGAGGCTGTGGTTAAGAGCTACTGCTTAGAAATTCTTGAGAACTGAGAGGTCAGGGAATTCCTATGGAGTAATTATGTCTTAGTCATTCATTAATTCATAATGGTACTTACAGACACCTAAAAGGGCAGAATATAAATCAAAATATTTTAGAACTATTTTACCAGAGAACCTGATGATATCATAGCCATAACTATCCTAACTCTTCATTTAAAATACAATAGTGACATCAGTATTTTCTTTGCGTGTGTGCAGAAGAATTGGGGAGTAGGGTGTAGTGGGGTGGGGTGAGAGAACTCACCAGAGACAGAGCAGGGAGCAGAAAAGGTGGATTTACTGAATTATACTGCTAAGCAGAGCAGCTGGCCAGAAAGGAGAGATATGCTGCACCATATGTGGGGTAGCTCCCTAGGCTGGGGATCAAACTCAGGCTGTAATATTGATAGTTGATAGACTTAAGCCCTAAGCCATCAGGGAGGGCTGACAAACATTTTCTTTATTCATGACTATATATTCTTACAGTTAAGGGGGAAACCCATGTTTTATATCTGAGATTTATAGCAATGCAATTCTTTTTGCTTCTTTTTTATTTGTCTTAAAGGCATATGCATATGTTTACTTGTCCATATTGTACAAGGCAATGTAAAGCTATGCCATCAAAATGATTCTACTTCATTCTTTTTCATAATCTATATTATTAACTTATGTTTGTATAGTGGTGTACAGATGGTAACAATTAGTCCCACAAATTGATTTATATAACTGTTATATAAATAAGAAAAATCAATAGCAGCTAAAAAGCCTTTCATATATAGTTAAAAGAAATAAAATTAGTAAAAATAAAAGCAATATTTGGGGCCTGTCTCTGACTAGCAAGCATAAACAAGACATGTGTGATCTCCATCATCTTTTCATTGTTCAGCATATTACTCTGGAAAATTTTGTTACTATCTTTTACAGCAGGTTACAGGCAGCATTCAAATGTTATCTGAATACTCACAAATGATGACTGCTATTTGTGCTTCATGTGCACATACATATTTTGTTTTATTTTTCAGCCTTGTATAAATGCACTGTACTTGCATTTACTCCCCTTCCTCATTTCCTCAGCATGTAAAGTTATACCATCATTCTCTTTTCTGAGATAGTGCTATCAGAATATATCTCTTCTTTCTTGGAAACCATATTAAGCTGGTATCAATACAGTTTAGGAAAATGCTACAGTGCTAGTTAACCTCTCATTCTGGGATCTGAAATGTTGCTGTGTGTCGCTGCTAACCTCAGGTGAAAGTTGCCATTTACACTATTTGGGCCAACACCATTCCTGTGGCTGGCCATCTGCCATGCGTGCTCTAAGAGCTTCTGTTAATGCCAGTACACCAGTTACTCTATACTGAATTGAACTTCTTTCATCTATTCGGGGCCTAAATGCACTGTCTGCTCAGTAAATTTTATCTTGTCAATATTATTATTCTAAATGTAGACTGGCTTGTCAAGAGTGAAAATCAATAATTCAGAGCCCAATGAAATTAGATATAGATTTGGATATTGATATTTATTTCAATATTGTAAAGTCTAAGAAACTCTAGGGCTAGCTCACAAATAAATAAATTCAAGAGATTCAAAGTCAGTAGACGATGATCCACATGTACATAAATTTTACTGTACTTTGGAAATAAAGAAGTTTCACATTGATTCATGCTGCCAAAATTGTACCTCTGGACTTGATGATTACTTGATGGCAGGAGTGAGCTGGGCGAAGCACCTGCATCTGACAAAGGACATGCATCAAAGCTCTTGCCCTGAATGGTCTTAATCACTCTGCCTCTCAGAATGAATATACAGCATATATAGCTGTATAATCATATATAGCAGGCAAGTCATGACTAAGGACCACAGTTCCCATTATAGATTCTCTTCAAAGTGAAATGGGGAGTTAAATATGAAGTCCAAGTAAAGGCATTTCTAAAGTGAAAATGTAAATTTTGAACTCAAAAACCATAGAAACCTGTTCAGCTTTGTAAACCCATGTTTCCATTATTTTCTTAAGAATCATTTAAAGGAAATTGTGGTGGATTACAATTAATCAATAGTCACCTGCAACACCAAATCCTCCTCTTCAGTAGTGCTTGGTGAATAACCCAAAGACATTTATTTTAGGGGAGAAAGATGATGTAGATGAAATTCTAAACTCCTCATTCCCTTCTCCAAGTATGGTTTCTCAATACATGTAACCAGGTCCCTTATATTCCTCCTGTGAGACCACTGGTATTTTTCTTTTTCCTTCTGACTGTTTCACTGAGCATAATCTCTTCAAGCTCCACCCGTGTTTCTGCGAATGGTTCTAATTTATCAGATTTACTTGGTGTTAATAACTAGGTCTTTGATAAAATACTAACTACATCTATCCCTGATGTTTTAGTAAAGAAAGAGCCTTATGTAACTGCCTGACAAATGACTAATTTTTATAACAAAATTATCAGGAAGTTGATTTATTTTTTCCCTCAGGAAAATGAAGCGAGTTCTTTTTGCTATTATTACAGGCCAGTGGCTGCTCCAAATGTTTAAGAGGACTAACTAAACACAGATTCTTGCTAACTTCTCAGTAGAGAATCTCATGTCTAGTCTATCACTGTTAACAGGTAACTGATATTTGGGGTCAATGGCAACAACAAGTAGACGATCATGCTAAATACTTATTGACTGCCTACTACAGGTTACTTATAATAATAAAATTTTGCAAAATCAATTTTGAGAACAAGAAGACTGGAAAATTTGGTCAAGACTGACTGCCTTAAGCCCTCATTCCTAGAGGAAATGATGACAAAGACAGGGAAGTCTTTCTTTACTCTTTTAATAACCTCAAAACCAAGATTAATTTTTTATATTAGCTTGTTCTCCTCTGAAAATTACAAGAAACTAGTATAGGGATATAGAAGAAGAAAAAGGAGAGGGAAGAGGGGAAATAGAAGAGAAGGAGGCTGACTAACCATGCTTTATCTATACACAGGGGCTCTTTTTTTTTTAACTTTACACTTGTTTTTTTAATTTTTATTAGTTTTTAATATATATTTTTTAATTTACATATATTTGACATCAATTGTAATCCTCATGTATTCCCCATCACCGTAACACCAGTGCACCATCACCTCAGTCCCCCGTGCTCCCGTCTGCCCTCCACCCTTAAGCTTTGAGATTCATGACAGAATAAACTACAGAACTCACTGGAGACTTGTCAGCAGTGGCAAGTGGAAGGAGCACACTACATAGTTTTTTTGACAATTTGGGGTAATGTTGGAACAGCTTTGATTGTCCCTGCCCACCCAATTCCTAGCAACACACTAAAAAGTGCCCACACCCTGCTCCGTACTCTGTGATATTTACTTCTTGGTAATACTGAGGTCTCATTTTATTGGTTCAAATGTTCATTTACATGGAAAATAATTGCTGGTTTGTTATTCAAGCAAATGCTAACTTTGGGTGGATGGGATTAAGAAAGCAACATGTCAATTATGTGAAGAGTCAGTGATTTTTTAGTGAATGAAAAAGTCATATTAACTTACTGAATAACTTTTTAGGATTATTTTTATTCACTTCTGCTACAAGGGTTCCCAATATTCATTGTTGTAATACAGTGAAAGCTGATATTTTTTAAGAAACACCGGCATGATGAAGAATTAGTGAACTTAATGTAGTATGAACATGTTAATTTTTAATGATACATGCTAGAAGTGTATATAATGTTATAAAACAATTTCTTTTCCACCTAAAAATATAATTTAACTTAAAAAATAGCAAATGAGCAAGAAAGCTACTGAGTCACTCACCAGGACTAAGTCACCTCCTTGAAAAGAATGAAGTACATGAAATCATTTAATTGTTGAACTCTCGTAAACTCTGACTCCTGAAAAAGGGCTCAAAGATAAATATAAATTTTGATACATCCAGAAAATAGAATATTATTCAGCACTCAAAAGCAAATGAAAAGGTATGGAAGAACATGCAGAGTACTCTGTAAAAGACATCAATCTGAAAACATTACACATGTTTGAGTCCAACAATATGACAACTGGAAAAGCAAAACTATGGGGACAGAGAAAAGATTAGTGTTTGGGGGTAAAGGAGGGCTGACTAGGGGAAGCACTGAGGCAGTGAAATGCCATTAAATATTTGTTCAATCCCAAAGAATGGGCAACACTCAACGTGAACCCTAATCTAAACTGGACTCTGGGTGCTCATGATGTGTCAAAGCAAGTCCATTGATTACAACAAACATTCTACTCTGGAGGGTTTTTTGGGGGGGCTGGAGGGTGGGGACTGCTGATTGTAGGGATATGTATTAGTTGGGATTATATGGGAACTTGTACTTTCTCCTCAACTTGTGTGCCTAAATCTATTTTTAAAAAATTCTATTAAAATGTTTAAAAACTTTAAAGAAATAAATATGCATGTTTAACTACCATTGTATTTTACCTGTGACTCAAAACTTCTCAAATTTCACTGTATTCATTGGGTATGTGAATTGTTGGGATCATAGCAAATTTACTAGAGGAAGCATTTTACTAGTTAAATGAGTTTTCTAAAATCTAGGGTAGATGTAATTTTAGGTTTGAAATCATAATGATGTTGAAGACAGCATTCTTTTTCCTTGAACTTCTACTGAAAACGGATTACTTAGGGGTTTTGAAACACAGAATATGGGGAGGGTAATGTAAAATGTCAATTTCCATAAGACAAACAAGGACATTAAATGCAGCCTGTTTTTAAGTGATAAATCATTCTTGTACTCTTATCAAAATGCATCTTGCTTATTATAATTCTTAAAAATTATATTTAAGTTATTTCCTAAATTTACTTTTAACAATGTGTAAATAGAGAATATTGAAATTTCCTAACAGACCATGGAAAAATGTACATGTATAATGAAAATTCTAAAATATTTGGATTAAAGCTTAAATATCCTGTGGTAAATTAAACTATTCTTTAGAGATTCACATTGCTTCTAATAAAAGAGGTGTTATATTAGAACTTGATTATGGTGATAGATAAGCATTAAAACAATCATAAAAAACAATGATAAAGAAGTAATCATCCCAAATTTGCATATTTATAGAAACAGACTGTGGATTTGCTAAATCAGAGAAATAATTCCAATTAAGTCATAAAGAGATATTGTATTTTAAGAATAGCAGCATGATGCACAGGAAACCATTATGAGAAACTGTTAAGAATAAGCTTTTAAATATTGTTATTTATGATTTTTCGTGTGAACTAAGATTCAAAGGTAAAATATTTTCTGCACACTTCTCCACTCATCTTACAACTCAGATGTCAACTTTTCAGATTGGAGAACGAGGAATTAGAATGTTCAGGAGTTCTTGGAAATTACTGAAATCATGTTATTCTTAAAATAATCCCTCCAATCATCTCACCCTCTAATAATTAATTAGGATGGATGTCTTCTTTTCGATGGAACTTTCTATTCATATCAAAATTTAAGTTTAGAAGAATTTATAAGTAACTGTAATCTAGAGTGAGCATTCATTTTTTTAAAGATTTATTTATTTATGCATATAAAAACTTGGGTACAGGCCAGAGGTGCAGAGAGGGGAGTGAGAGGATTCAACAGAGACAGAAAGGGGAGCAGAACAAGAAGGTTGACTGAAATACACTGTTGAGGAGAGCATTGGTATAGACAGGAGAGGTCTGCTGTGCCATGTGGGTCACCTCCCTGGCCGAAGATAGAACTCGTGCTACAGTGGCTGCAGATAGTTTCATAGAGCTGGGACTCGACCTCTTGTGCTACCAGAGAGGCACCTAGAATGAATACTCAAAAAAAGGAAATCATCAGCACCTGTCCCTAGGTAGCACCTGAATCATGTGACAGGCTAATCACCTAGTGAACAGGTCACATGTTGTTGGCATGAAGTTGAATCGCATGTTAAACCCATCAAAGTAAGGAATTAGTTTACTTCACAAACTTGTTATTTCCTGGACCTGTATTTGCAAGAATGAATCACCCCGAACTGGAACTAGGACCATAAACACATGCTTATAATATGGCAACAGCTACAGCTAAGATTGGTTAACCAGGTCAGGCCCACACTCTCCGCTACTCCTGGAAATGTTGCCCTTAAGCTTGGATTCATACACATATATATGTGCATGTATATATATGTATATACATATAAATGCACACACACATATGTATATACACTGTTCAAGCCAATTAATTCTCCCATTTTTAAATATCCACAAAGATTTCACAAAATGACAGGGACTTAAATTAACAACTGACATTCTGCAGTATTTACCATAGTATTTAATATATTGATAGATTTATAATAACAGCTCAATTAAGAATTAGTTGATAGAGTTCGATCCTCTCATAGGCTAAAATTTTCTTCATAACTTATACAAAATCTTTTAATTATTTTACTTTATATTACTCCTATATTTATTTGGAAGAAATATAGGATCCAGTTATTAAATTAGCAACAACTCACTTTAATTGGCTCCCTATCAGATGGCCTCCTTTTCTCTCTTTTCTCTATTAATATAGAAGTCTGACCAGTATGTTCCTAATACTTTTTTTTCCCCAGAAATAAGTATGTCTTAACCTTTAAATTGCCTATTTGAAAAAGGTCCTTTACTCACTATTCTTATAATTTTGTAAAATTTCTGAAGTACCTGCACTGCCTTTACATTAAAGTAAAATACAAATTTTATGATATAGGGCCATTCAAAAATGACAGCCATTTAGTTGTTTGTAAGTTTACAAGGAGTTGACTCTCAGTGTATCTCAATGAGTTATACAGGCTTTACTTTTATTATGTATGATTGACTGTGGGCTTAATATTGAATAACATAGCCACCACAGCTACTCAGAAAAGTTATAAATCAAGAGTTTTCACTTTTGGTGGCATGTAGCAGTGTGAGAAACTAATTTATACTGGAAGACAGCATGTCCTTGCAGAGAAAGCTTTTCCCCAGGTGAAAAGCAGAGCAACACAAATGAATCCAGAGCACAGCTTTCCCAAAAGGATTTCTCTCCCATCTATGTCATAGGGGCTTGAGAGGGTTTTTAAAAAGTGAATTGTCAATTTATGTCTAATGCACAACTCCTTCTCGAATACTTATTCATCAAAAAATACACAAAGGTATAAGGAGGAGTGATTTTCTTAATTAACACAATTTAAATATAATTTGCATATATAAAATTCACAATTGTAAATGTACAGCATAAATCTGTGGGCAATGCTGGAAGACCCTTTTAGTAGACAAGACTCTATCCTCAAGCAGAAACTTAGCATAATGTCCCTCAAATGGCACCGTAGAACAGCTATCTATTGGAATAGCTCACAGATAAAGCCTTTATTTTATCTTTTGCCCAACTATACCTAAATTTTAAAAACTTTCCTGTAAATGATAGGCAAATGCAATAGTATTCTATTTACTTCACTTTGCTGTTAGAATCAAATCATTTAATAAATACAGAGGTGCTTTAAGAACTGTCTAAATATGCTATTTTAGCAAATAATGCTTTTATACACTTTCTCTAAGATAGCAACTACATTAAAAAATCCTTGCAAACACAGTAAATTGAGCAGCTCCTGAAAAACGTTCAGGACTAAGCCAAAAGGAAAGGTGAAAATTCTGAGAATGAACAGACTAAACCAAACAAGTTTTAGGATATAGGCTCAAATACACATGTCTAGGAAATTACCTAGAAACAGTGCTAGGCTTTCCATTCATGCTCTCAAGACAATAAATCTCTCCAACCAGACACATGGCGCCAGTACAAACTAAGCCAAATCCTACAGTTTCAGTACAGAGGTATCCTGATAGGATATTTTCTCCAAATACTACCGGATTAAGAACATCACCAAATCAGAGTTGGTTCTTGAGCAACAGAACCTTCATCTTTGTACATAGCATGAGATTGCCTCCTTCTGTATTCACAAGATGGAGACATAACTTTTAAGAGGAGCAGAACTTATTATTTAACACTTGTAATATCCTCTTTTGGTCCTAGACAATATCACAGTCATGATTCGAAGGTCAAGAAGTATTTTCAAAATTGCAAACACCTTAAGATATACCCAAAATGATTTCAAATGGGTACTAAAAATCATACAAACAAATGAAAAAAGCAAACATGGTATTATTTAAACTGACAGGATAAATTTTTATGAATCATTATATACACCCAGCACTACTTCAAGGAAGAAAGAACATAGGAAGATTTGAGAGTAAAGACCAAGCAACTAGGAATTTGAAGAAGCTGATTTACTTAGTACAAATGATTTTCATTAGCTGATAACATGACATGCTAAGTCTAGGAAGCATGACTCGTTAATACTGATTAGTAATTTTTGCACTATCTTGAGAAATTACTTTTAAAAAGTGGATTTAGTACATTACAAAGAATAAAGTAATTCAAGCATTTTAAAGTAATTAAAATTTAATATAAAATACATAATTTACAATGCTTTTATGAATGGATATGTACAAAGTTTTAATTCAGATGTCAATGTAACTAAGTAATCCTACTTGATATAGTTTTTTAAGAATTTAAAGAATAGTATTTTACAAACATTTGAAAATTTGGCAGATATAGAAAATGACAGAAAAAATGTAAAAATTATTCATACTGTCATCAATCATGGATAACCAAACTGACACTGAGGGTGTAGTTTTCTAATGTTTTCATTATAAATGACTTGTGTATGCATGCATACTTTTTTTTCTTAAACATATTAAACATTTTTTGCCTCCCTGGTGGTGCAGTGGGTTAAACACCACCCTGTGAAGCATCCGAGGCACAGCAGTGCGAGTTCCAGTCCTCTCCAAGGAGGTGACCCACATGGCGCAGCAGACCTCTCCTGTCTAGCCCTCTGCTCCCCTCAGCAGCGTATTTCAGTCAATTTGCCTGTTCTGCTCCCCACTCTGCCTCTGGTTAATCCTCTCACCTCCCACAACTCTGGCCTGTACCCCAGCTCTTGTATGCATTAATAAATCTTTTTTAAAAAAATCTATTTAAAAATATTAAACATTTTTGTGACATTAAATCTTACATAAAACATAAATTTTACTGGATTAAAAGTGTTAATTGAACAATAATCTATCTCCTAATACCACACTTAAGTTCTTAATTGTTGGATTTTATTCAGTTTTAATTTTTTATTTAATAAACAATGCTGTGATGGGTATAAATATAGATTATTCTTTAACTGGCAATATTATGTTAGTGCTTACATACAAAGATAACTATTAATCAATGAAATCTCTCTTGAAAACATTTTATATATTTTCCTCAAATTGATCTTCTAAAAGTTTTATCACTTTTGATTTCACATCATAGTCTCAAAGTAGGATTAGATCTATATAGTTTGCCAATTTTAAACACTAGCAATTCTTATTCATTACTTATTTTCTAGGTAAAGATTTTTAAATTGTTTCATTATACTTCTAACAGATTTCTGTAGCAAAGTGGTTGAAAACATTGTGGATTAAAGTTGGTTGGGCCTAGATTTGTCAACAAATAATTTGAACAACTTAACTGTACTCTTCATGTCCCAGGTTTATTAACAGTAAAGCAGATTTTACAATAACCTCTAACACCTGCTATGATATTAGACTTAGTGTGATGCCTGGCATATTTTAAGAATTTAATATAGAGGTAAAAATTACGTTGTTGCTACTAGAATTACTGATACTCTAATTCCCTTTAAATTCACTGAATATGTAAATTGATATATCTGTGAATTAAATCTCCATTTTAAGGTATGTGGCCTTATAAGATTATTCTTTTTATATTGATTTACAAAAGTTCTTTACTTTTAAGGTATATTAATCATTTAAAGATATACTAGTCATCTAGCACAACTATTTGATTTCTACTTGTATTCACTATGACTAATGATAATTTCTGAACCTGAGAATTTTCTAATTTTTTTCAGCAGAAATGGAGTGAATTTTCCTTTGTTGAGCACACCTTTGCTTGTACATTTACAAAGGTTTTTTGACACATGAGATAATTAATGAATTTTCATATCAAATCTAGACTCCTAATTGAGGGATATTATATGAAAAGAAATCTAGCTGTTGTCAAAATATAATGACTAAGAATCCACAGTTACTGTTAGAATTTCTAATCATAGTCCCAAATAAACACAAAATCCAATTCTACAATACTGTTTAAGCTTGAAAATAAAATATTTAATCAAAATAAACACCAGTCTATTGAATGGAAAATTTATGAATATTATAATAGAATATCCTAATAGGGATTAGGCTAAATGTCAAAGGATATTATGAAAGATTTACAAATAGTGAGAAAAACTGCAACAGCTTTTAAAATAAAGCTGTGTTTGAAATTAATGCTCCCATGTTAGATTATCCAAGAAGATGTAGTTTTCTTGAGATTAAAATGATTGCTATCCAGAATGCCTGAATATCATTAGAATACCTAATAAATCTTTGAATTGATATGTTTTATAAGTTAGTGTTCCAGTTTGTTTTTCTAAGAATATATATTTAAAAAGTTAACTTGTGATTTTTTTTAAAGATTTTTATTTATTTATGCATACAAGAGCTGGGGTACAGGCCAGAAGTGCAGGGGGTGAAAGGATCCACCAGAGAGAGTGGGGGGCAGAACAGGCAGACTGACTGAAACACACTGCTGAGGGGAGCAGCCGGTAAGGCAGGAGAGAGGTCTGCCCTGCCATGTGGGTCCCCTCCCTGGCCTGTGGCAGGGATCAAACTTGTGCTGCATTGGCTGCAGTTTGCTTCATAGTGCATTGCTTAACCCACTGCGCCACCAGGGAGGGCTCTAACTTGTGTTTTTTTTTTTTAATTACTTTTTACTTTGACAAACGGATCTCAAAAGCAAAAACTTATTCAAAGAACATTTTATTGTTTTTCCTTTGTGTATATTAGACACATAATAAATATATTTCTTTCTAGTCACTAAGTATAGATTTAACAATTGTAGAAGGACATTTTAGAAAATATTTATTAGAAGAAACCTCAAGAGAATGTTCAATCATTGACCACAATCATTTTTAAATCATGGTATCCTACCTAGACCTTCAAATATTTCATTTTAGTTTGTCTTCAAGACATGACACATAGATCATTTTTTTTATAAAATTCTAGCAGAAATGGGTAAATGCAACTCTTCTTTTCCCTTCTTTTTAGTTAAAATATTGTAATAATTTCAGAAGAAAAATAAAACATTTTCTTCTTTATAATATACTTAATCAAATTATTTTTTAAAATGACTGTTAGACATCTTATGTGAATCTTTTCCTTAGATGTTACTATACATGGTTATGAAGGGTCAGATAAGAGCACATGTGGAATGAACTTAACTCCATCTCTGTTAATTTCACAAACTTCTTGGGACACTGTAGAGTAGGTAATAAATCAAAAACCTTTCCCTAAATAGATCAAGGGTAATTAGATAGAAGACTATAATAAAGTAACCATGCAAGGAAAAATTAACTACTTTTAGTTAACCAAATGATAATACCAAGAAAATTTTGATGCTTATTATTTATATACTTTTCTACATGATTTATATACATTAAATCATTTAATTTTCACAGCAACTTTATGGGATATATAGTAATGATATCTATAATTTATAGATAGGAAAACAGAAGCACACAGGAGTAAATAGCAGCTTCATCAAGTTAGTATGAAAGAGCCCAGGACTAAATATCACCAGAATAAGTCCAAGGCTTAAATTCTTAGCTACTCACTATCCTAATTCTAAAAAGAAAAATTCTTTAACATTCTTGATTTGAACCAGTTCATCAAATTAAGATGTCAGAAAATATCTCCAAGCTACAGATCAAAATTACCTGTCCTAGGCGCAGATACAATTCTAATTTTGAATATGGGACTCAAATATGCAACCTGGTGGATTCTTCTAACTTTAAGAGGATCTGTATTTCAAAGTGAAAGTGATAATTAAGACCATTATTGACATATAGATTAAGTAGAGTGAGGTGGGGGGAAGTGGATACATACAGAACATTAGGGCTCAAGTGGGGTCAAAAAGATTTCCATGCATAACAGTGACAATGCTGACACAACATGGGGTGTGAGGGTCTAAGCGAGGTGAAGAGGAGACAATTGTTAGGTCAGCAAATTATATTGAAGTTCACACAGAGTGAGGAAGGCAACCATCGGGATGAGCAATGGCAGCCCTATGTATGGTATCTGAGTGGTAGTGGGTGAGCATTATACTAACATCAACTTGATCAACTAAGTCAATATATTGAGGCATAAGGAGGCAGTTTTGTCTTTGTTAGAGAAAAAAGTGACAATTATACAGAAAAAACTAGAATGCACTATATGTGTTGACTGAATCACAATGAACCAATGGTTTTTAATGTATAAATTATTAGATGTGCATACAGATGTGGGAATAACAGAGATATATCCTAGCAATGTCATATTAGAAAAACTGGAGAAATTATACCTTAGTAGCACCCAACAAATACAGTTTACAGACTCTTTTTTTCCCCTCTGTGTGTGTGTATTAGGTTTGATTTTTTGTGTTAAATTTTCTGATTTTCTTATATTATTGTTCATTTTTGTACAGTTTTTAATTTTTCCCCTCAGGTGTAGTCCGCATAAGTCTCCCTGTACCACATCACCAAGAACCATCACCATAGTCCCTTGTGCTCTTCCCTTCCCTGTTTTGACCCCTCCCCTTCCCGATGTATGCCTCAGATCTATAGTTTGCCTGCAATTTTCTAGATTTTCTCAATGTCATTCCTAAAATAAACCAGGACTCCTTGGAAAAAGGGTTGATTTCCATACTGGGGCAAAGATGAAACTCAAACAATTTCTTACAGTAAGATAGTGAAGTAGTGTTCACAGCCCATAGATTCCTTGGAAAAATCTAGCCAATACTTTTTTATGCAGTAATCAAAGCTAGTATCAGCACTAGTTAAACACATAGGAATTATATACTATCTAATATGAAATATAGGATGCATGTTTAAGAAATACATTAATGCTTCTGTGCTATTTTTCTGCCCAGGATGAATCACCTGGTATATTCGTGAAGAGTAATGAGACAAATCCAAGTTGAGGAAAAGTCTGCAAAATAAATGTCTCCCAACCTTTAAAAGTATAAAAGTGAAGAGAATCAAAGATATCATAAGGAATGTTCCAGATCTGAGTAAAGGCAAATTAAGTGAATGAAGCACATGGCTCTGCACTGGGTCTTCTGCTTTAAAGGGCATTATTGGGACAGCTGGTGTAAAAGATATGATGCTCTAATGGAGCAATGGAGCACATGCAAGGAAGAAAATGATGCTTAGTTGGCAGTAGGTAATCTATCACATCACAGTAATATTAATATATGAAGACTTAATCAATTCATTAAAATTCCATTTAAGGTCTGTTTGAAGACAGAAACAGAAAGCCACAGGGAAAAATCTATGATTAATAAATATGACACAATATTTAGTATATCCTTTTTCATAATAGGTAAGTAAAATTAGTTTGTCTAATTTTTTACATAATTTTTTAATTTGTTTTGTTTTGTTTAGAGAAAGAAAAAGTTTACCCAGGAGAACAGAAATAAAGTGGAACTCCCAGGACAGTGGAACCAGGCCAGGGAGGAGTAAGGGAACTGAAGTGGAGTCCTCGGACTATATACCTTTATTCCCTAATTATTCTAAAGCTCCACTAGTCTCTTTATGATTGGTTAAATTTCCATGGTCTCACTTAATCTACTACTGTACTTGGAATCTTCCTACTTTATATCCCTTATCTCTCCTTATGCTTTTGAATGTCGTTTTGTTCCTAGCTCTAGGGTGTTGACTAGCTCCCTTTGGAATTTTGTATTTCCCATGTCCTGGTCTTCTGAAGAAGCTTAACTATATTTATGTATTTTTGAATAGAAGGACTGGGGTGTAGACCAGAGGTACAGTGGGGTGTGAGGATTCATCAGGGACAGAGTGGGGAGGAAAGCAGGTGGATTAATTGAAATGTACTGCAAAGAGGAGCACTAGCGAGACAGGAGAGATCTGCTTCAACATATGTGGGTCAGCGACCTGGCCAGGGATCGAATTCAGGCTGATTGGTGATTGCAGTGATAGTGCTGACACTTAATCCCTAGGCCATCAGGAAGATCCATGTCAATTTTTTATAGGAAAGGATGTAGTGAGTTGGGTAATCTATTAGTGAAATTATAGCAATGTCTATTACCATCAAATTTAGTATAAGGGATTTGCAAACTGTGCTTTAAGTGGTCTAAGTTTGCAGAGTGTGACTTAGTAATTGCATTTATTGGAATATACTTTTAAAATTTTCAAACAAAAACACAAAATAATACAATTCTACTTTTATTGAAAATTAGGATTAATATGAAAGGTCTATGATAAGGGAATTCCTAAATAAAGTGTGGTAAGTTCATAGGGTAAATACTATACAGCCATTAAAAATCATGACTTTAAGTATACTTGCTTAAAAGAGAAATGTTCATAAGATATATGAAATAATTAAAAGAATGCCTTAAAAGTAACATTGCAAAAATAAGTACATAGGAGAAAAGTCTGACAGATATTAGAAATGGTACATTTTATTTTTTATCGTCGTTCCCAGATAGTCTACAATGGTTCCTTATGCCTAAAATTGCACATTGCTAGAATGTAGGAAAATAATATAGATATTTTCATATATAATAAATCACAATAGCCCTTTTGAGAAACTAAACAAAATAAAAATGAAGATTGGGTAGGGCAAGAGATTTAGAAGTTTGTTGACATGCAGAATAAGGGTAATGCTGTAGAATTGTGGAAGTGAATAGAAAAGAGGTTGAATATGAGACTGGAGAGAATGATTACCTTTTAACCCTCACCTGGTTATAAAGTGTTTTTGGATATCTTGAGGTCAGTTATAAAATACATATGCTGAGATATGGTTCTGTAAATCATTGAATATCAACGCTAACTATTGTGATGAATTCTTTTGTGATTTAGAGATACAATTAATGTTTCATGTTCTATACACTTTTCTAATTACTTAAGATAAAGGTCTGTTTCAAATGCAATAAGATTAAGGGCAATAGGTAGACTACTTGTCTGAAGGATCTGCAGTTAAATAAATGCACAGCAGGATACATTTAATATAAAATATTAGGGAAAGATTTAGATTCAATATTGTACATTTAGAGAATTGTCTTTTATTTGTATCAATGCTTTTGAAATTTGACAGACACATGCACATACATCACTGTGTCAAAAAAGCTTTTATGACAAGTAAGAATAAATGTTATATAACAAAGCCATCCAAATAAGAGCCATGAGAAACAGAACGGATTAAGGTTTATATGAACATATACAAACACTAATATTATACAAACCCTAATATGAAGCTTTAAACATTGTTTACCTGAACAAAAATTGATAGTATAGGCCACTCTAGTAAGTAATATCTTCTTTCCATTAAACTCAATTAGAATGACTAATTGGGTCTAAGTTTCCCCTCTATTACTTGATCGTGCACAGAGCTTAGTACAAAGGCTTACAGTTAAGTTTTTCAGAAATTTCTTGATTAGATCAAATGCACATTGTTTTTAATTATACCCCAACTTTCGCTCTTGGCCCCTGTCCATCTTGTTCCTCACAAGTAAAGTTCAGTTTTTACTCCTTTACTTTTAAACTTTCCCTACTTCTTGTCTATTATGAATTTTCATGTGTGATTTTCCTCAAATAAAATGTTTTCAAAGGCAGAAAAAGAGGCCACACTGTAACATGCACATCAGGATGGCAGTGCTATTTCAAACTAAGTATTTCAGGCAATGGCTTTTTCCCTCCTTAAGCTATTTGACACACAACGAACTGTAGTATAAATTCATCATAGAAACTCAGAATTGCAATTTTCCCAAAACTGGATATGATATTGAGATACATTGTAATTTTTTTTTAAGATTTATTTATTTATGCACACAAGCACTGGGGTACAGGCCAGAGGTGTAGGGTGGTGAGAGGATTCACCACAGAGAGCGGGGAGCAGAACAGGCAGATCAACAGAAGTACACTGCTGA
>JAGFMF010011417.1:567941-612882 GCA_019455555.1 Galemys pyrenaicus
CACCTGGTGGGGAGGGGAGGGGGAGGGTTGAGGGAAGATGGGAACACGAGGGACTGAGGTGATGGTACACTGGTGAGATGGTGATGGGGAATACATGGGTATTACAATTAATGGCAAGTATATGTAAATTTTAAAATATTTTAATTAAAAAAATGGTGAATCTTGTCATACTGCTACTTATGTATAAAGGGAAATTGGAGAGGTTCATGTTACCCTACTAAATATGACAGATTGAGACACACATAGCTCAACTCTTTCCAAAACCTACATTAACATAGTAATAAGGGACGTTTAAGATAACACAAAACCAAATAAACCTGAGCAAAAAAATGTCTATACTGGGCCTCCCTGGTGGTGCAGCAGGTTAAGTGCCACACTGTGAAGCATCTGTGACACATTAGCGCAAATTAGATCCCTGGCCAGGGAGGGGACCCACATGGCACAGCAGATTTCTCCTGCCTCGCCCACTGCTCCCCTCAGCAGTGTATTTCAGTAGATCCACATGTTCTGCTCCCCGCTCTGTCTCTGGTGAATCCTCTCACCCCTCATACCTCTGGCCTGTACCCCAGCTCTTGTATTGCATAAATAAATACATCTTTTAAAAAAAGTCTAAACAATTTTAGAAGATGGAAAGCAAGTAGGAACTGGCACCCAAGTTACTGACAAAGGAAAGTGAAATGTTAGCCTGCCTGAGAAGTCAAGAATTTGCCTGACTGGGGCGATTGTGTCCATGAAAGCTTAGGTAGGATGGGCAGTGGGAAGAGAAAGTGTGGAGACAGAGAAGGCAACTGAGGACTGACTTAAAGGGGTATTTTTTTGTACTCAGTCCTCAGATTTCCTAAGTTGAGCAGTTAGAAGTATTTGGAGATTGAATCTGAATTTTGCATTCAGAGAGAACAGGTACAGCTTAGATTACTGGTGATATTCCTATCTGAGAACTAAGAAATTAAATATAAGTATTTGTACACTAATTTGAGAAAATGTATGCCTTTGTCACCTGTGATTCACATAAAACCAACAAGTAAGTGCACCCCTAGACCAGGAGACAGGAGCACAGCTTCACCCAGCACAGAGGTGGGCATCATCTAATTATTCTGCAATGAATTTTCAGCATGTGTAGCCATTTTACCTCACCACACAGAAGCCTTCCAATAAACTTTTCAATTTCCCTCTTTTGAATAAAATAATTCCAAGACATTTAGGAGGAAAAGTTTAAAATATTAACAAGGCAAGACTTAAAATAATAGGAAGACAGAAATTGCAAACTACAATGTCACAGAGTTTATGAGGAACATGCCAAAAAACTATCATTAATTTATTAAGTGAGAAAATATATTGTATATATGAAATAAGAATAGACTCATCCAAGATGAATTATTAAAGAATTTAAAATTTGAAAAATAAAATTTGAAAAAATTTGAAAAATAAAATTTGAAAAAATTTAGAACTAAATGTGAGTATGAAAAAAGGAAGCTTAACATAAGGATTAGGAAATAAGTTTGACTAATTCTCCAGGAAAGTAAAATAAAAGTGAACATTTATTGAAGAAATGAAAAAAAAATATATATATATATAAGAAAAGTATTCAGTCCACAGGGTATAATACTTCGGTAAAAGAAAGACATTTTATTTTATTTCAAAAATGCTTTCTAAAACACTATATAAAAACCTGTCAAAGTTGAGGAACTTATGTTTCCAGAACAAAGACTACACTGAATGTCTAACTTAAATGCAAACATGAACCAAGCCAAAGCATATTGTGCAGAGAGTTCAAAAGATCATATTTTAAATATCTCTTAAAAGATTCAGAAAAAAAATCTTATCTAGAATCTAAGGTACAGAATGGCTGTGCATTTCCTGATATAATACTGGCAGCTAGGATTTAGTGAACTTCGAATTTTCCTTCAAAAGAAAGTTTTTTTTTTCATTCTGAAATCAAACTGCTAAATAAGTAAACCTAAACTTTTTCATACTAGCACTATCCAAAGAAATTTGTCTTTGATGACCTTTTCTCAGATACGTTTCCATAAAGCAAGGTGTGCATATTGACGGTACTTCAGTTGGAACTGGGGCAAAGGACAAGAAGCCATTAAAAGATAGTCATGAAAAACAAGTAAAATAAGACAGTGAAACCCGTACCTGCTCCAGGAAATTATGACGTGCTCACCTATGTAGGAGAGCTTGGGGAAGAAGCGGCTCCTGAAGCCCGGCACCTGCAGTGTGGGCCACAGGCGCGGCATTCCCCCGCTGCCATCTGAGTAGTGGCAGTCTGTGGAAATGAATGTGGTGGTTTTCCCCACCAGAGCCAAAAGTTGTTGCCTCTAGGCAGCTCCTCCCTAGCACCAGATAAGTTAAATGGTCTAATCAGGGGGTGTTTTCCCCACCAGAGCCAAAAGTTGTTGCCTCTAGGCAGCTCCTCCCTAGCACCAGATAAGTTAAATGGTCTAATCAGGGGGTGTTTTCCCCACCAGAGCCAAAAGTTGTTGCCTCTAGGCAGCTCCTCCCTAGCACCAGATAAGTTAAATGGTCTAATCAGGGGGTGTTTAGGGTGTAGAGCCCCAAAAGAGGATATAAGTGCAAGCAGGAGCCATCTTGAGCGTCCCAGACTCCCAGGCTCCCAGTCTCCCGTCACTTTGTTTTGGGACTCTAAAGATAGTAGAAGCATTGCCACCAACCTCTGGAGAGAGAGAGGCTGACGATTTTTACAGCGGCTGAGAGACTGAACCTTTTCTGGTCCTGTTGCAGCCATTGCCTGAAAGGAGCACCAAAGGCCCAGGGCCTGGTGTCTCAAGAGCTCTTGATGACATTGTCTGGCACCACCTCCTGGTGTGGTGCTGCCTCCTTTGCTGTTTGGGGCCAATGTTCGGTGCTATTCATTCCGACCTTGAGACTGTTGCTGTGGGCAGCTGTGACATTGTCTCAGTGACCCCCACATGAGAGCATCTCCAACTGCCACCATGAATTGTATCCTGGCCCCAAGTTTGCTAGCTGTCCCGTGCTCCAGGTCCTCAATGGTGGGATGGCACCAAGTTGGATAACTGACTTGTAGTTTGGGACTTCTGAACATTATCTAGAGTGATCCATCCAGTCATTTGTGGCCTTAGTAATTCTCTGTTTCCCCTATTTGTTAAATAAATCCCATTATTGCTATTCCCCGAGCCTCAGTGGTCTTGCAATTGTGCACATAGGTGAAGAGCCCACAGACAGTGAGTGCCTGTCATCTACTGGGCACTATGCTTGCAAAGCTGTACCATAATTCTCCCTACAATTCTCCTACATTAACCATCACCATATACCCTCCCCTATTTGCCACCCTCTTGCCCCTTTCTTTGCTGTATGCCTCAGTTCTATGGCCAATTTGATTTGTAGTTCAACTGTGAATACTATTCATATACAAATAAACATTCATTTAACCAAAATAGGTTGACATAAATACATTGAGAAGATGATAGGGAAGGAAATGATTTTTTTCAGGGTAATGATATGTAAAAAGTTATATTCCTATTTTTTGTATAAAAATTCAGTGTGAGAAACTGAAATTCTCAAAGTACAGCATGATAAATGTGACAGCAAACATCATAAGAAACAGTTAAAGAATATTACTATGGGTTCTTCCAGTAAACAAGAAACCAGACTGGGTATTAGACATCTGCTATTTTGGAGCAGAGGTGGTACTTGTTTTAAGTGAAAGGATGGAAGAAGGAAAAGAAGAATGAGTCAATTAGATAAAATATTATTCCAAGAGGATACCCCTGCTTCTATGTGTCCTCAAATCTTTGAGGTGATTAAAGTACCCAGAAATAGAGACAAAGGTACACAATCTTCTTTCAAGTGAGAAAATTGTGACTCCTATTCACCTCTTTTCTTCTTCAGACTATGGTATTAAGAACATTCAGGAAAAAGAAACAGCACAGTGTGGATTTAGATTTTTAATGTCTTTGCTCAGTTACTCATGATATTCTGTGTTGACAGAGCAGAGAGTGATATGAATAAACATGAACATCAAATACACAAAAACTAATTTATGTTTGAATTGTAGATAATTATAATATATGTATTCACTGTGAACTTCAGTTTTGACAAAACATTAAACTTACTTGGAATGCTTTTTAAAATCCTAGGTTGGACCCAAAAACAATCTGTGAGGGACAAATCCAGCCGGTATCAGTAGTCTAAAAGCTTTCCTGGTAATTTACTTTTTTATTTTACGATTTACTTATTTATGCACACAAGAGCTGTGGTACAGGCCAGAGTCACTGGAGGTGAGAGGACTCACCAGAGACAGAGTGGGGAGCAGAACAGGCAGATCCACTGAAACACACTGCTGAGGGGAGCAGTGCACAAAGCAGGAGAGGTCTGCTGGCCGTGTAGGTCCCCTCCCTAGCTAGGGATCAAACTCCTTTTGCAGAGCCATGGAACTCGTGCTGCAGAGCCATGGCTACACGGTGCAGCTCATCCCGCTGGGCCACCAGGGAGGCCCTTTCCTGGTAATTTAAATTAGCAGGTAAATCTGAGAACACTAAAGACTACAGCTTTGACCAGCATGGTCCTCAGATGAGTAGCATCCACATGGGAAATGGTATATTGTACAAATATGAAGGATGATATAATAAATAAATTATTTTTTAAAAAAATAAGATAAACTTATTAACACTGAAAAAAATGTATAATCTCAGATCCCACCCTCAGAGCTATAGAAGGAGAAGTACAGAGTCGATCTCAGCAATCTGAGTTTTAATAAGCCTTCTAGAACTGAATCACAAAAATGTCTGAGAACTCCAGCTCTTGAATCTATTATAAAAACCCACAATTAGGGGCCTCCCTGGTGGCGCACTGGGTTAAGCAGTGCACTATGAAGGAAACCGCAGCCACTGCAGCATGAGTTCAGTCCTGCCGCTGGCCAGGGAGGGGACCCAAATGGCTCAGCAGACCTCTCCTGCCTGCTAACTGCTCCCCTCAGCAGTGTGTTTCAGTCAATCTGCCTGGTCTGCTTCCCACTCTGTCTGGTGAATCCTCTCACCTCCCAGACCCTGGCCTGTACACCAACTCTTGTATGCATAAATAAATAAATCTAAAAATAAAATAAAATAAAACATATGTAATACAATTCTGGGCATTGACTGCAGAAATATCTTTGGAGACTCCACTCCAACAGCAAAGGAAAACAAACAAACAAACAAATAAATAGATAAATAAATGGAATTACATCAAACCACCACAAAAACAGTAATATATATATATATATATATGCATATATATATATATATATATATATATATATATATAAAACCAAAAACCCCATAACTAGTTTCAACAACTATCCACTTAGCCCTGGGCATACTTAGTTTGACATTTAAAGTCTCATATCCAAGGCAAACCAGGATTATTAACCATCTTCACCTTTAGCATTATTTAGATACTTGAAATAAATGGAAAACTTCATGCTCTGTTCCAAGCATCCTGAGTCCAAATCTTTACTATAACAAGACTTCCAGATAACTTGTATATACTTTGTAATTTTAGAAGCACTATTGTTGGACATGGTTTCCCAGACTAATGTACATTGGAAGTACCTGTGGGTATTCAAATAAACATCCATAGTGCAAAAAATTCTAGTAACCACTTTTACCTACTTATGTGGTAGACACTGTGTTAGATATGATGGCCATGAAAATGGAGAACTTTACAAGAAGCTATCATCATGTCATGATTCCTTCCTGATCTATATTTTCACGCATAAATTAAAACGATAATTATTATTCATTCCAATTATTGCCAATGTTCTCATTTGCCATCTTTGCTCTAAAGGTTTGGAGAAATGAAGGTTTTTTAAATTTAGGATTCAAAGTGTCATTGCTCTTCTGCAGCTATAGAGCTGAAAGTATCAACAAAAATTAAAATGAAAAAAAAAATCAGTGTCCAGGCTAGAGAAGATATCTAATGACTCCCCATGTCCTTGGGCTGAAACAAATCTTGAACTTTATTATTTTTTTACATTCTTTATTTTCTTTTTCATTTTTTTAATTATAGTAACATTAAATCAAAACATTATGTATATTTGAGGTGCACATCATTAAAAATTAGTATGTGTACATACTACATTAATTTTGTTGCCATGAAACATTCAATTTTGTCCTTCACTAAAAATAAATTACTGCATTTCACCTGCACTCAATACACCACTTGAAAAAATAGGGAGGTGCATTTTTGAGAGCTAAAAACATAAACAAAAATCCTTTAAAGCATATATACATACAATTTAGCTATAAATTAGTTGTATTGAGCATTTAATTAAAATGTGATCTCACTTCCTTCTTAAGTAGGATGATGTTCATCTAAGAAACAGAATTTAAGAGATCAAAAAATAGAAATTTGCAATTACCCAGCTTAATCAAGCCCAAGTATTCCCATTGCCTACTAATCTACTAGAAACTGATGAGGCCATTCATTGTCGATCAGGCATGCTGTTGAAATGACTTGCACAGGCAGAAAGCTCAAGTTCATTAGATAAAAATAAGATTTCATCTTACCTGTAATGAATTTATCTATTGTGCATTTATGAAACAATATTCATTTAGTACTTTGTGGTTGCGACCACAGCCTCTATTATTTCCTCCAAAGATACATAAGTACTTTTGACTTAAACAAATGCATCACCAATCACATTGTAACTTACCAGCACATCTGTTTTGAGTAAGAAAATGCTCCTGACCCACAATGAAGAATTGAGATAGCATTTTCTCTTTAGAGAATGGAAATCATCTATAACTTCCCACGCAAAATTCTTTTATTTTTTTAATATTTATTTACACATACACGAACTGGGATACAAGAAAGAGGTACAGGGGTGAGAGGGTTCACCAGAGACAGAGTAGGAGTAGAAGAGGCAAATCTACTAAAATACACTGCTGAGGGGAGCAGCGGGCAAGGCAAGAGAGGTCTGCTGTGCCATGTGGGTCACCTGCCTGGCCAGGGGATAGAACTTGTGCTGCAGTGTCTTTGGATAGCTTCATAGTGCTACAGCTTAACCCCTTGAAACAACAGGGGGCCCCCACCCAAAATTCTACACATACATATGCTTGACCACTGTGTAGTCAAGATTATATTGAGGTCATATACTGAAGTCAAGAAGTAGAACAAAACTTTGCCTACAGAGGAAATGAGTTATAATTCTCAGCACCTTTGGGCTAAGATGTCAGCTTTCTTACCCATCACTAAATATTTCAGCAGTTCTGTATAACTGCCAAGATATTTAACAGTCAAAGTTGTAGTAGGAGTTTGTAGGAAGTATAGTTTTTGAATTGATGTAATAACTGACTATCCTTATCACTGATGATACTACTTTGTCATGTGTTATAATCTAGATCCAAGTGATACTCTGAGACTTTATCTTTGAAAGTTTAAGTACATGAGACATGGAGTGGACTGGATATTTGAACCACTTTCATCTGCTTCAAGCCTCAAGAAGACACACTTACAATAGTCTATTGACCACTGATACTCCTTTCCTTGCTTGTTTCCTTGACAGCATCACTAAAACACTTGTTCTATATGGCCAAACAGGTTCCTCCTTCCCTCTCCCCTTTCCTTCTTTCCATTGTCCTAAATAATTAAACAGAAGTCACTTTAAGCTCAACTTATGTCAAACTTTATCACTATCTATGTGATTTTAAAACAATTACCATACTCTTTTCTTAGAGTCTATTTACTATTTTCTGATCAGAGACAGATAATTTTCCATTACCACATACAGTTTCTATTCAAATTACTTAAAGGGTTTAAGTTGCTGCCTCAGATTTCCCAGATAGTAACTTGGAAGCCTGAAATGACATTATCTCCAAGTATAGTCAAGTCTTCACCTTTTCAAGAGATATTGGTCTCACAAATCATGGCAAGAAAAGTCATTCTGAACATGCTAACGAAGTGTACAGAGCTAAAAGATTAGCTTGTTCTTCATTGCCAGGATTCTAGAATATCCCAGTATCTCTACAGGATCTGATTTTTTGAGATTAATTCTTAACACCCTAGGGAATGCCTAATCCTTGGGAACAGGTTGTCCCTTATCACTTTGTAGTTAATTATCTAAGATTATGAAATTTTATAATGACATTTAATCATTTCACAGCTAAATATGATACAAAATCTTACATATATAGTCTCATAGTAGTTACTGGAATATTTAATAAGAAAAAATATAGTGTATTCCAAAATTTTTCAGACTTTGGCTATTAAAAAAAAGTTTGAAATATATCTTGGTAAGATAAGTAGAAAAAAAGACAAATTAGGACTCAATTTAAATTTAAATTACCAAACTCCTTCATTATACATCAGGTACATCCATTATAGGAAGTAAATATGATACCTTAAATATATTTTACTCATATTTGCTGATTTTTCTTAATTAGATTATGACTTGAGTGCTATTCATGCCAGATACCTCAAAAAAGGGTTTAGGATTTTTCATACATGTAGACTTGCATACTAAATGATGCATTTCTTGTGCATAAAAACTGCAAAATTGCCAGTTCTAACAATTTTTCACTCAGTTTAACATTATTAATATATTATTGTGGTGTTAAACACATATAACATATAACACAAATTGTTATTTTGAAAATGTTTATGTCATCTTATATAAACTACACTTTAAAGTGCTGGGAAGTGTTCATTTTGGTTAAGAACAGAGAATTAAGGAGAGTCAACATGATAAAAAATTAGATTTCAGAGAAAACTAAGAAAAGAATAAAAACAAAAGCTGTGTTACTGGAATTACCTGACAAATGATTCTGACATTTCTATTTCCCCTTAACTTTGGAGTAAATAGAAAAATGATGTGAAAAAGCTTGCCAAAATGAGATATGAGATATGGATTTTTCCCTTTGTTTTCTCATCTTACAGGAAAAAACAAAAATATAAAACAACAAGAATTGCAGTATTCTCTCTGCAATTACGAGAAGTCAAAAAAGAAACTGGCTGAAATATTTACTTTCCTATATATAACCCATCCCATAGTGGCAGGCCAAACTTTTAAGGGAGGGTAATTGTTGAATTCCAGTCTGGCTCACTAAATATCACCATTTCAGACCACTTCCATCATCATTCTGAGGCAAAAGTTATGGAATGGCAAGATTCCGGAAGATTGGTGAATGATAAGGACACAGAAGTTCGGTGAGGTGGCAAGGTTATATTAGGGAAGGCAGGAGGACACAGTATGGACTTGGACACCCAGATGAACTGTGACATGATATTCAACTCTCTATGTGTCACTTATTATTTTTTTTTCATCTGTCAAAGCAAAGTAATAATGGTAGTATACAGGGTTGTTGTGACAATCGAATTAAAAGTTAAAAAAGTGCTTATAACAACACCTAGAATTTAAGAAATGTTATACAATTCTTAGCTATAATGTATAATTTAAGTGAAGACATGACATTTCTCAGTGATGCAGAGTGATCTGGCACTGAAGGCCAATGAAATGTTTTGATAAATATTAGCTCCACCCTGAGGGATACAATAAAGTTACTGAAAGAATAATCAGACTAATCACTGATCTTCTGATGTTCAGAGTCTGACCCTAGACATGGATCTTCAACAAATGGTCCTGGAAAAACTAAACAGACACAAGTAGACAAATAAAGTTTTGTCATTTTTCTACTCATGCACAAAAATAAATTCCAAATGGATTGAAAACCTAGTTATAAGGCTCACAGCAATAAAATACTTAAAAGAACACAAGATAAGTTCTATGACCTTTGTAGAATTCCCAAAGACTTGCCTTTGAGAATTCAACCCCCATGGTAAGGGAAATAAAAGCAATAATGAACAATTGTACTATTTCCAATCAAACAACTTCTATACAGTGAAAGAAAATATGATCATATTAAAAAGACATTCTACTGAATGGAAGAATATATTCATATATCACCTAACTGACAAGTAGCTAATATCCAATATACAGATAGAACTTACCTAACTAGTCAAAAAAATGACTTAATTACTTAATGAACAATATATATGATAAACAATTTTCCAGTGATGATATCCAGAAAGCAACAAATAAAACAAACAAACAAAAAAAAAGTTCTTTGTCACTTCTAATGAGGGAAATACCAATCATAACCACAATGAGATATCATCTCACAATGGTGAGAATGGCATGCATCAAAAAGACTTCCAACAACAAGAGGTGGTGAGGATGTTAAGAAAAAGGAAACTTAATACCCTGTAGATGAGAATATAAGTTGGTGTAGTAAGGTTGAAAAGCAGACTGGACTTAGCTCAAAAAAATAAAAATGGAATACCATATCTTACTTTTGGATATCTATCAGAAAAACATAAAATTATTAACTCCAAAAATGCTATGTTCTACAATGTTTATGATAGCACTGTTCATAATAAGATTTGGGAGCAACCTAAGCATCCACTGATAGAGGACAGGATAAAGATGTGGTATATCCACATAATAGAATACTGTTCAGCTATAAGAAAGACTGAAATGCTACCATTTATAGCAAAATGGAAGAATCTTGAAGTATTATTATATTGGTTTTTTTTCAGTGAGAAAATTGTATTTACTGGAGTGAAAATAGATGGAAGTTAAATAGTATTGTTGCATAATAAACCTTCCCAATATGAGTTTCGATGACCTTAGCCAAAAAGTGAAGATAACAAATGCCCATCAGTTGATGACAGCATAAACTAAGCAAAGCAAGTGTCGCAGCAGGATGGAGGTGGCACTGGAACAGGTTCAGGATGGTTCTGTGCAGACGGGTCAGGGAAGGAGAGTCTCGGAGCCCTCGGTGGCTTTTCATACTTTATTTAGTAGAGGTGGCCAGGTACATGGCAGGCAGGGGGGCCGGGGGGCGGGAGGCTGGCAGGCATCCCCGCCCCCAGCGCGTCTCACCCTCTCGGCTGCTGCTTCTCTCACTGCTGCTGCTGCTGCTGCTTCTGCTCGTCAGTACTGTTGGTCGGTCCTCGCAGTTCTGTCTTCCTCAAGACACCACCCATTTATTCCCATGTCCAACACAGGTGTGCCCACTTGCGATGCCCACCCTGGAATGCTCGCAGCACCGCAGGTGTCCATCATCAGTGGTGGGAGGGTGGAAATACCTGACCAACCTTTACCCTACAGCAAGTCAAAAATATAAAGATAAATATTGAATTATTTCACATATAAGAGCAATATAAGGAAACAAAGTAATGGATTGATAAAGCAAAATAACCAGAAGTGTGTGGCAATGATAACAAAACAGGTTTCTGGGGTTGGGGGAGAAGGTGTTATAAGCAATGATGTTGGAAAAAAAAAGTCTATCGTTTTAATAAATAGATTTATGAAAGAATTCTTAAAATATGACAGATCCCCTAGTACATTTCAAAAGTTTTTCAGTATAAAACCCATTTATTTAGTACTACAATGGACCAATCTGCCAATCTTAACAAATCTTATAGTTTTCTAAAAGAAATAGCTACGGAAAAAATAATATATTGGGGTTCAAACCATCAATCGCCATCCCCAACCCTGAACAGTGCTAACCTTTGTCAACATTGTACAAATAATTTACTGCTAATTTTTCGTGAAGATAGTTGAACCATGTAAACACTACCTATCATAATATTACATAAACTTATTGAATTTTTCCAATCAAAATGAAACAAAACTATTAATTCGGTATTGTAAATAAAAACAAAACTAAAAATACAAGCCACTGATGTCCCTTCTATTAATGAATGTCGTTCCTAAGTTACTACACTTTTTAACATATTCAATTGTTCCATTGTTAATAATATTTTTTAGTATCTCAAGAATGTAAAATTTAACCATGGGAATGGAGATGACCCTATTGTTCTTTGTTAATAGGAAATGATTTTGTTCACTTAACTAGTGGATCTTTTGACACCACCTACTGGCAATGTAGATACTGTTTGAATTCAGATTTTGCATCCACAGCAGGATGAGAACTTCATTTGCAAAATTTTGAGTCCAATTTTCAAATCTAGCCAAGTTTAACCCATGTGATTATGCAGGCCTGAGATTTGTTCATTTCACAATCTCACTTTCTGACCAGCTGTTATCTTAAACAGATGTAGCTCATGAAAAAATAATGAGACTCATCCTCTACGCGCCATTACAATATGTACAATTAGGGAAATAAAGTTGCCTACCTGATGATAGCAAAAATAAAAATACTGATGAAAAAACATTAGAAAGTATTTGAAAAGTAAGCATATACAGCATTACAGTCACTCTGCCATTTTTGACTCGACTGGTTATGTGTGCATTTTGTTATTTACAGTTCCTCTCTAATATCAGCTATTGGAACTTCCTTAATTTTGATAACTGGTTGATCATCAATTATTTTATTTATATTTTACTAGGAAATGTAAGAAATTATTAGAGGTTGCTGGACCAATTATTATTTTTAAAAAGTTTTATTTAGATGTAATTACCCAGAAAGTTTAACTGCTTGAAACAGAAAATGTAGTGTTTTTTTAGTAAGCTGATATAATGTATGAATAGGGTCTTTCTGACTACATTGGGCACAGCCACATAATTCAGGATAATTTTTCACCTCAAGATTTTTAACTTAATTACATCTGAGTAGTTCATTTGCCATGGATAGTAAGTTTCCATATTATATGGTTTATATTAAACATCATTAATAGCCATTATTCTGTCTGCTACAAATCTTATCATTCTCTTTTCCTCTTTTGTTCTTGACTATTGTTGTTTTCACTTTAAGTCACATACAGCTGGCTCTCTATAGCCACAGGTTCTGCATCTACAGATTCAGCCAAATGTGTATCAAAAACATGTACTAAGTAGTTAGGCCTCCAGGGACTGTGTCTGTACTATACATGCACAAATACATATACATATATATGTATATATGTATATATATGTATGTATGTATGTATATGTATGTATATACATATATATGTATATATATAACCAGTATTCCCTTAAAATGCAGTATTACAAACATTTATATAGCATTTAATTTGTACTTGGTATTAAAAGTAACTTAGAAATTCTGTAAAGTATAACAGAGAATATGCAGGAGTTCTACGTAAACATTACACCATTTTATATAAAGGGACTTGAGCATTTGTGGATTTTTGGTATCTAGGGTCTCATCAACATTGTTGGTTCAACTATAAGTACTTCCTTCTTTAAAATGACTTCAAAATATCATGTCACTGTGGCATCTGTTCCTGATGGAACCATAACATGTTTGGTGAGTTTTTTGGGTCAGAGTAAAGAATGATAGTTTCAAACTTAGTCAACCTGATTGTAGATCAGTCTATTTTAAACAGTTCCCTGATCTGTACACTTTTTATCACTCATAGATTGTAGGTCACTTTTCAGGACTTAGCATTGGTCATTGTTCTTAGGTGCTAGTCACAGTCATTGATTTGGATACATTTAGGATGAAAAATGAACTTGCCAAAAGGGTGTCAACATAACTTCAGAGAGGATCGAGAACTGGACTTGGAAAACTGGGCATGAATGAGAGAGTGGGCACCAGAAAAGTCCACCAGAAACCAGTAGTGTTAATGCAATAATAAGATGGCTACTAGGGCAGAACATAGTGCCCTGGGGAACAGGGCCTCCACAGGCGATTTTGAAAGCTGATATTATACTTTTATGTTGCCTCTAGACCTCAGGTTTTGTACCTGTTACTAGTACTCCATGCCAGCGTAAAATGGTTCTTTGCCCTTGTCACCCAATTCCAAGTCCTGTATTAGTGAGTTCAATAGATAGAAAAAAAAATTCACAAATACGCCCAGAGAAAACTAATATGTAACATTTTCAGCTTCCATAGTGGTAGGCAAACTGTCTCTACTAATATTCAGGTAAGGAATTTCACATCCACAAAAAGGGGATTCGATATTTGTCACAGAAGACATGACGAATGTTCACTCCTAGTAACAAATAGCCCACTTGTTATTTTTGCCTATCCAGCATACAAGACCTTCTTCACATAGTTGCATTTCAAAATCGGAGATAAAATAAAGCCTATGATGATATACATCTTTCATGAAACTTAAATGTATTTTCACCTTTCCCCTAAAGGGGCAACTCAAAAGTTTTATCAGTTACAGCATTCAGCTGGAATACCAAGACCTCTAGGGAAATATATACTACTCTTTCTGACTCCAACATGTCTAGATGTTTTTAATTACAAAATTATCATCATAAATATACCATATAGAAAAATATAGGTGGAAGGAAATTGAAAGAAAATAAGAGAAGGACTTGTTCCTCTCTGAGATTTTTTTTAACCTACTTCAGTGGTTGGAGTGACTGAATTTTTTTTCAAACATGAAAAGTGTGCTCTACATGCCTATTATACAGTTCTGTGGTTTTCCCCCTTTATCTTAAATGAAGATTTCTGTAATCTCAATTTAACTTAATCTGAAGTGTTATTGTATCTAGTTTCAGATAATTTAACCATAGAAATAATCACAAAGTTACAGGTGCCTAATTTATCATAGCGATCTAAAAGCTTTGTGATCGAAGCAGTTAAGTTGCTGCTCTCTTGAACCTTAAGTGCATGGGAAACAGGCTGAAATGTTACAAGGTTAACCTAAGTGACTGGTGAACATTCTTCAGCCTTGGCACTTGAATTATAGAAATGGGATGGCTAAAAAAAAAAAAGAAAAGAAATTAAACTGAAAATGACTACCACCTTGCATTAGCACAGCATCAAATCAATTACATTGCTACCAAAACTTATTGCTTTTTGGAAGTGATTTTTTTTCTAGTGGTTGTGTTATGTTCTAGTTTACTTTCAGCAACAATTAGCTGGTGTGAACAATGTAAAGATTCTTTGAAGAATAGTAATACTATCTACGAGTCCCTTTTTTTTCTCAAACAATGAAAATCAAGTGGAATGTCTTTCTCAATACTGATTTGCTATGCTGATAACAGTTTGTCAGCATATCACTGGCCATATCTGAATTTGGGCTAAGTACCAAGACTTAAGATTTCTTTTTTTGCTTTTCGTCAAAGTCAGCAATAATAGAACTTTGTTATTCACAGAAGACTCCTACATCCTAATTAGCAGTAGAAATTTCTTGACCTACAATCTACCCTGAATTCACTGTCTCTTATCTCCTTTAGCAAATCATCTTATACCTCAGTTGTGACTTTATTCAAATATAGTCAACACTTTCTGCCATATCAGCATGGTATTCAGTACCATCCCTTGCTGACAGTAATTATTAATGCACTATGCAAGTTAATTTTCTGATTTCTTTCAAAATTAGTATTTCATATATGAATAAGAGGTTGACATTATCCAGAACCAACAACTCTTTCCCAAATGTTTTTCTCTTTTCCTCAAATGCAGAGAAACAACGCACATGCGTAGCTGATGGGTATATGTACATATTATGATAATGTCTATTATTAGTCAACTCTCTAATGTACTTTACTATTTCTAAATTTTATTTTAATGTGTGAATCCCTGGTAACTTTCAAGCACATATACGTATTATTTCATGGGAACGTCTACTTCTCTAGAATGCCTTTAAAATTACGTATCAGAGAGGAATGATAGCAAAAGACACACAGCATATTTTTAAAGTGCGAACACCATAGAAAACCTATGAGAACTGAGATTTCCTAGTATTCTACAGCCTTTCACACTGATGCTCATGCAAATCAAATGTTTTCACTGACACCTGCATGTAGGTTTGCTATGTTTTTAATCTAGATAGTGACTATCTAGATTGATTTGAAAGTTATGGTGACATCTATCCAGATGACTAGAGTTCAGAGAGCAAAGGATACTTTTATTTTTCTATTCCATGGTAAAGATGCACAGAACACTTTCCCCAAATACTAGTTCAGATGTTCAAGTTAGTGGTAGAAAATCACTCTCATATTAGCTGCATCCCCTGAGTGTTTGGGACTCCCCATGCCAGTTAAGGATCTGTTTCAAAGTCTAAAGTAAAATCAGAGGAGTGAAGCCATATGTTGTCATTCTAGCTGCCACGGAGGCTGGAACTCTCAGGCTTATCTCAGAAAAAATAGATTTCTCCTCTACTGATAATTTTCAAAATATAAAAGGAGTCAAAAACAGGTAGGAGTATCACACACACTCTGGAAAACTAAAGACCAAACATGTCGATTGCATGACTTAAGAATTTCCCGGGCCTCCCTGGTGGCACAGTGGGTTAAGCGACACACTATGAGGCAAACCTCAGCCACTGCAGCACGAGTTCGATCCATGCTGCCGGCCAGGGAGGGGACCCACATGGCGCAGCGGACCTCTCCTGCTGTGCCCGCTGCTCCCCTCAGCAGTGTACTTCAGTTGATCTGCCTGTTCTGCTCCCCACTCTCTGTGGTGAATCCTCTCACCTCCCATACCTCTGGCATATACCCCAGCGCTTGTATGCATAAATAAATAAATCTTTTTTAAAAAAAAAGAATTTCCCACTGTTTCAATGATTAGAAGGGATTGATTTGTAAATAATGAAAAAATCATCAATTCCTGGTGTAAGTTAATGGATCAATGATCAATAAAGAAATAAAATTTATTTTAATTTCAGGTTAAAACCAATCCAGCATTTTATAGGTGTGCTTTAAATTCAGTTGTGGAGGAAGAAATTCAAGAATTCATCACTTACGAGTGATTCACAAGTTATTAAAAGACTTACTTAGGTTAAATGTGTTCTCTCTTGCCATGAAAACATGTGAAAATAATGAGCCCATAAGAGACATGAGGTCTTGGCCTTTGAATGATCAAACTCCCAACTGCTGAGTTAACTAATAATCTGTATAAGCACTCTTGTTCTCCTTTCCTTGTAAGTGTATATCAAATGCCATTGAAAAAAATATGTTTTCAGGTTGAAGCTGGACTACATCAAAAGACAAGTTTATGTTTTTTGGTTCTATTGCTTTACTATCACATATCCCTTATTACCCATGTCTTATTCTTTACTACCCTTTAGTAAATCTGGCATTTTGAGATCCATTCACTCAGGAAATGGCAAAGAGATATGAATGAGTTAAGAATATACTTTCCAGTTATGATGTAAACAATTCACTGTAGCAGGACATGTCCTCCTTGATAAAACAAAACACTTCGTTTTGTTTAGCTTCTGGAAATACATACATACTTGTATACACCTACAAACAGACATACACACAGACACATAAGCATATTCACTTATCTTCCCACAGATGTAAAGCAAAAAAGCAACATTAAGAATACACTTTATCAGGGCCTCCCTGGTGGTGCAGCAGGTGGGCATCCATGATGTGCAGCACTGTGAGCATCCATGGCTCTGCAGCACAAGTTTGATGCCCAGCCAGGGAGGGGACCCACATGGCACAGCAGACCTCTCCTGCCTTGTCTGCTGCTCCCCTCAGCAGTGTGTTTCACTGCCTATTCTTCTCCCCACTCTGTCTCTGGTGAATCTTCTCACCTCCCACAAGCCTGGCCTGTACCCCAGGTCTTGTATGCATGAATAAATAAATCTTTAAAAAAAAAACACACTTTATCATTTCTGTTTCCTACATACTCTTTTTTTTTTCTGTATATGACACCCATGAGTTTACAAGTGTTACAGCATGTTTTCTTCTACTTGGCAGCTTGGTAAGCATTAACTCAGCAGGGTTGCACTTCCTAAACATTACATGGCTTAAAACACAGGGTTCTCTCTTTTTTACTATATCCTCAAGCCACTTTATTATAATAAATCACCTAACTGGATTATTGATGTGTGAAGATTGGATCAGGGAGATTTAAACAAAAGTAATGATGATGATAATGGGCTGAGATCTAACCATGTGCAAGAAAGTCTTCTAGGCATTTATTGTATATTACATCTCACTGTTGAAAAATCTTTGCCAGGCCCATGTGCCTACAGAGAGGACTAGTGATTTTCCAGAGTTAAAACATCTTTAAAGAGGCAGAGTTGGGATTGAACACACAGAGGTCACCTTGGGAGTTCTCAGAAAATGATTGGAAAGAGACATAGGGAAAGAATCAAGGGTTGATCTGGCCTTTGCTAACTATTCTCAAGGGTCACTAAATAATTCATTACTGGGAGTTCTCTTTAAGGAAACATTCAGTGAAAAATATTAGAATTGGAATATTGTAGTTTAATAACATACAAGAGAAACAAAGACACAGAGATGATGATCACTAACAGCTAAAACAGTGAGCAAGCTAGAATATATGTACCTCTCAATGGAAGTACACAATACCACATACAAAATCCCATTAAACCTCTAATAGTAACAGGGGACAGGGAAGCATATTAGATAACACCTCAGGGATATAATCAACCAAAACCACATTATGGAAAACCACTCAAATCTTTAGCAAATAAATGGCTAGAGGAGTGAGAATGAGAGCAAAAGCAGGAGAAAGGAAAGAGAAAATCTACAGATTAAAAAAAAATTAAAGCAATTTATCAACTGTATTATTAGACCTTTTAAGAACCCTAATTTAAAAAAATCTGTTAACAATTATGAGTTAATTTCTTAAATATATGGTGCTGTTAAAGAATTACTTCATCAATATTTAGGCATGATAAATAATATTGCAGCTGTGCCTAAAAAGTGCTATATTTTAGATATAAATAATACATATCCATTGATCAAAGTACACAAAATTTTTGCATTTATGTCAATAGTCCTTTAAAAAAGGGGATGGTAAAGTGGGGAGCACAAATGAATGATTATAATTAGGAGAAGAGACAATGAATTTCATCATACTATTATTTTCAATATTTGTAAATACTGAATTTCTGTAAAAAAAAAAACCCAAATTTTCAAAAATCTAAAATGCAGTGATGAATTCATTAATCCTTCTTGACTCCCTGTAATTATTTATCAAGCACTCAATTTTGTATTCTACAGTTTTGATTTGCTATGAGTGTCAATGCAGTATTAAATCATATTTTGCTGTGTAAGATGGTTCCTTTAGAAGACTCATGGAAGGTGTGCTAGTTGTGTTTATTGATAAGATTATACCTGCTCTTCTAAGCCTGTTGTTCAAAAACAATGACATTTACCCTATGCCCTTGCAACAAGTTAACTCTCAGTGGGAGGTAATTGGGTAAAATATGATAGTTTGGTGAGAAGGAAGAATAATTATTACCTGAAGAAGCTGTAAGCATGTACAAGCATATGTGTGGAAGCTGGTAGAGAATTTCTCCTGTGAAGCAACCACTTTAGTATGGAAGCCACCGACAGCTTTGGTGCAGCTTCCTTGAAATCTCTGCATGGACAGAAATGACAGGACAACAACCTGGGATACTTTAAGTGGTATTATTCTTCATCTAAGTGTTGATTACTTGAGTTTGGTAATATTGAGCTGTATGTGTGTACAATTTTCTGTTATGTTACTATACTTCAATAAGATATTCAAACAAAAAAATAAGGATGTCAGGAAGAGCTGGAAAACACATTTGACTACACATTGATTTGAACTAAACAAGTAAAATCAGTCTATGTGGAGGCACTGAAAAACAACAAAGGCTAATCACAGATAATTCAGATTTGCATAATTTATGGATATCCAAATGGCAACTCAACTGATTAAGACTTCATTTTAAATTAACCCCATGTCAATGCAGGACAGTGATAGATCGTTCTAATGTGAATTGAAGCATTCCATGGCTCACATTCAATTTGAGCCTTGATAGAAATTTTGGGGATTCTATCAGGGACCGCACCAGCATTAGGAATTGTGAAATATGTGAGAAATACATTTCCTGGTTCATTTCAATTTGGTATATAATAACTCAGCCTCACTGGTAATGACATCTCAAGGTGGAAGCCATAAACTTGGTGCATGGAAGAATTACAGAGAAAGAAATATGAGCTTCATCGCCTGACCTCAGGGTCAGAGAATAGACATGTAGGAAAAACCTCAGGGACAATTCTACATTGAAGGCAAATTAAGAAAGCATAATGTGGTGTGGAAAAGGAATTAAGACTTGTTCTATTTGAAAATATTTTAACCCATTCTGCAGCCATCAAAGTGAGTCAAATGCAAAGTCTAAAAATATATTTTGATGAAATATTATTAAACATATTAAGATGCTAATGTCTAAAATAATGTATGTTAGAGAAACCTTCATTTACATTATTGAGCAGAGAGAATTATGTAATTGTCTAGTCACAAAAATCTTCAAATAAATTCACCAATACATTCTGATACCTAAAAACTTAAGTAAAATATATAAATTAACCAAAACTAACCCTGTTACAGTAAGTTCTATTTCACAAAATATTTTGAAATGTCCATTTTAATTTGTTCCTTTAACAATAGCAAATTAGGGCCTCCCTGGTGGCACAAGGGGTTGAGTGCTGCATTGTGGAGCTTCTGTGGCCACTGAAGTGTGAGTTCGATCCCCAGTCAGGGAGGGAACCCACATGGGGCTGCAGACTTCTTCTGACTCACTCGCTGCTCCCCTCAGCAATTGTTTTCAGTCTTTCTGCCTGTTATTCTCCCCACTCTGTCTCTGATGATTCCTCTCACCCCCCATGCCTCTGGCCTGTACCCCAGGTCTTGTATGCATAAATAAATAACATATTTTAAAAAATAGCATATTAGTTATGTCAAACAGTATGCATGTACACTCATACAGACCTACAGATCCTAGGAAACTACAGTCCAAACAGTCTGTTCATAACTCTCATGGTTTTTAAATTCAAAAAATGGTAATATCAGAGTACATTTCTTTGCAAAAGATTCAAACATTATCAAATTCATAGAAAATCTACTGGGAAGCACTTTATGATCGTCTCACACTTTAATCTATTGCTGTGTAACTCTATAGCCAACCCTATTCTCAAAGGATATGCATCCTCTCAATGTTTTTTGTTTTTTTTTTTAAGTTTTATTTGTGCATACAAGTGCTGGGTACAGGCCAGAGGTGTGAGGGGTGAGAGGATTCACCAGAGACAGCGTAGGGAGCAGAATAGGCAGACTGAAGTACACTGCTGAAGAGAGCAGCCTGCGAAGGAGAGGTCTGCTGCACTATGTGTGTTCCCTCCCTGGCTGGGAATGGAACTCGCACTTCAGTAGCTGCGGAAGCCCCACAGTGCTGCGCTCAACCCGCTGCACCACCAGAGAGACCCCTCTCAATACTTCTCCAATGCTTTTGGGGCTGTTACACACTTGCCAATATAGAGGGATTTTAAAACACAAATACATCATTGTTTTCTAAAATAATTTCCCACTGATTCCATGTTCTGAAATGCCTTTCCAAGTCAATACCTATCTACTTATCTAATTTTTTTTAACCATATCACTACAAATTATAGGTGTAGCATAATTTAGTTGACACATATTTCCAAAATATTCATTATTTTTTTTAAAGATTTATTTCTTTATTCACACAAGAACTGGGGTACAGGCCAGAAGTGCGGGGGGGTGGGGTGAGAAGATCCACCAGAGACAGAGTGGGGAACATAACAGGCAGATCAACGGAAGTACACTGCTGAGGGGAGGGCAAAGCAGGAGAGGTCTGCTGTGCCATGGGGTCACTTTCCTAGCCGCGGCAGGGATGTGCTGCAGTGGCTGTACTTTGCTTCATAGAGCGCTGCTTAACCCCCTGCGCCTCCAGGGAGGGCCCAAAAATATTCATTCCTAGAAAAAATAAAAGTTTACAACTTCAAGCAATGTAGTGGTGAAAAGCCTGGACTCTGAGGTCAGATTATTCTGTTATTTAACCCATTATTTACCCTGAGACAAAGTACTTAACTGCATTGAAGTGATTTTTCTTCATCCTTGAAAAGAGATGGGCAGCTATCCCTCAGTGATATCGCAAGGAAAAGTGGCAGAAGTAGTAAACAATTAGCATAGAGTCTAGCAGAGAGTGCTACCAAGAAATGTGAACACACACAATTTTAGCAGAATACTTGACATACTGTCTGACATGTTAGATGCTCAATATATGCTATTGTCACAGAGAGACTTTCCATATCTTCTTATATATTTTCATTAATCATTTCATACTTATCTATAAGAATGCTATATGAGAAGTAACTAATAATTTGTAAGTTATGTCATTTGTTAATAATTTTACTCAGTTAAGATATTTAAACTATATATAATCCTTTTATATGACACAATTTTATGGACACAAAATATATATACTTCTGATATTTGTGTCATGCTTAGAAAGACTGATGGTGGGGGCCTCCCTGGCAGCATAGAGGTTAAGTCCCAGAGCTGTCACCTCTAAAGCCAGGATGCAAACCTGCATGTGGGGAGACCTCTCCTGTCTAATCCACTGTTCCCCTTTGCAGTGTATTTCAGTAAATCTGCCTGTTCTGCTCTCTACTCTGTCTCTGGTGTGAATTATCTCATCCCCTGCCCCTCTGACCTATACCCCAGTTATACTATTGATAAGTAAACAAGTAAATCTAAAAAAAAAAATTAAAAAGACCAATGGCACAAAAATGAAAAAAAGTCATAACATATTTTCATATAAATCCTAACTGCTTCTAGAATACATATTTTTAAATGATGTCAACTATGCATCTATTCAAAGTAGTTTTTCTAATGCATAGGCAGTAATCTCTAATTCTTTCTTACAATTTTTCTCTTACGGATTTGAAATTTCATCTTTAGTCATGTAGTAGATACACATACATGCAACTATTTCCTTCAAGACTCTCGACTTAATATCATCGAGATTAGAAAATATTTTTCTTGAGTTCTTTCACCTACATATGACTATGCAGGTGGTTTTCTTTTCCTCCTTTTCCTAATTTACTTGTCTTTTTAAAATGTAAAAAAAGTATATATTCTTATTTTATGAGACTAATAGTTGCTTTTGGTGTGTGCTAGCCTTATTACACAAAATAGTTGTAAAGATTTCTATTCATTAATGTAAAGGAAAATAAACTACAAAAAAATAATGAGAGCGCTAGGAAATGAGCAATTACAGCCAAAAACAAACAGACAAACAAACCAAAAACACAACAAGACCGATATGAGGGCAGAAAGAGCACAAGGGACTGAGGTGACGGTGCATGGGTGAAATGGTGGGAACGCTCTGGGAACTACAAATGATGTCAAATATAATTAAATAAATCTAATAAAAAAAGATTTCTATCCACTGTTATTAGTTCCTGTATCCATAATCACATGTGTAGGCCTCAGCAACGATCACACAATATTGATTGGGTATAGGAGAAAATGAGGAAAATTTTAACTGTCTGAGTCTACATTTAACAAGTGTATCTTCTTTGCTAGACCTTATCTTGCTTTCAATGATTAAAAATGCAGGTGTATCACACTGACTCTTAAGGACTTCAGGTCTACACTGTACTTCACTTACCACAACTCTGCCCCTATAGTTATCAACTGTAATTACCTCTTCATTGTAATTTCCTGTGTAATCATTCTTCTACATGTGTACTTTTCTCTCTCAGTCCAAATATCACATTCTCTTGAACCCTCATCAAAAAGTCTCTCCCCATTCCATTTTCTATCTAACATCTACCTTTATAAATAATTTACACTACCTCTTTTTCACATAGTAATTTATGAAGTTCAAATAAATTCTTTCCTAAGAACTCATAGAATGGAACATAAGTAAAGGAGTTATGCTGTCACAATCCACTATGGCCAATCTGATGCTCCGTAATATCCTTAATATTTTGACATAACTATACCTGGTCATGTATTATTAGAATACTGAAAAATGTAACAAGGTGTTGTTAATAGTAGATAAGGTGTTGCTTCTGAAATGATTTGATGAATCTGCATCATTTTATGGGCAAAATTACCCACCTGTGTTTGCAGTAGTGTGGAAGAACACATGGAATAGCTCTATGCTAACATAACTCATTAATTAGTGAATGATGGGCATCATCTGGTTATGTTTCACATAATTGTTCTGTCCCTAATCATAGTGAGAAACTTTCAGTCTTTCACCACTGAGTATGATGTTACCTACACATTATTCATACAGGGTTTTTGTTATGTTGAGTTAATTTCTGTTTTTTTTTTTTTGTTTTTGCTTTGAGTGTTTTATATTTATCACATGCTTGTTTCTGCACAATTGGGATGATTATGTGTGATCATCTTTTATTTGTTAATATGGAATTTTATTGTGTTCCATTTTGGCTTACACCATCTTTGCATCCCAGGAATAAATCCCTTTTGATCATAATTTATAAACCTTTTCATACATTGTTGAATTTGATTTGGTAGAATTTTGTTGAGGAATTTTCCATCAAAGTTCACAAGTGTTATTATTCTGAAGTTTTCTTTCATCTACATTATCTGATTTTTGTATCAGAGAAATTATAGCAAAGAATGTTTAATAGTATTTTCTATCAGACAAATACTATCAAAGACAGTCTCTTCAATTTTTTTGTTAATTAAGAGAGATAAGTATTATTTTATCTTTAGATGTTTGTTAGAACTCTAAGTAAAATCACTAGACACAGTGTTTCTCCTTTTCATAAGAATTTTTAAAAATTATCACTTAAATCTGCTTACCACGCAAGTCTATTCAGAATTTTTCTCTTTTTCATTTAATATTGGTAGATTTTGTGTGTCTCAATTTGTAATTTCATTGTTGGCATAATTGTTTTCTGGTTGTTCTATCCATTACTGAAGGGATATTGGAGTCTCCAACTATTTTACATAACTCTATTTGTCTCTTTAGTTATTTTAGTTTTTGTTTGATGTATTTCAATGATCTGTTAATAGGCATGTAAGAACTTTAATTCATATATTTTCTTGTATTGAAACTTCTGATATCCTTGTTTGTCCTTCATGAAGTTTTTTTGACTTTCATTTGAGATTAGTATTGCTAACCTTGTTCTCTTTTGATTACTATTTTTATGGAATATTTTATCCCAACTCTTAAATTCCAACTTGTTTGTCATTGGATCAAAAATTAATATCCTATAGATTGAAATGTTGGATCATGGAGTTTTAATCCATTCTGCCAATCTCTGTCATTTTAGTAGAATTTTATCCATTAATTGCTGAAGCAATTAATGTTAAAGAAGTGTGTACTTTCATTATTTTCCTATTTGTTTTCTATATGACTTATTTTTTTTACCATAATTTCCTGTATTTATTTCTTGTATTTAATTGATTTTTTTGGTAGTAAAATGTTTATTTTTTTTCTTGTGTTTCCTTTTGTCAATATTTTACAATTAATTTCTTACCATGAAAACATATCAGATTAACTTCAATAACATAGGAACTCTGTGATATTTTTCAACTCTATGCCTGCCCCCTTTCAATTGCTGATTTCATAAAGTCATCATAACTACCTCGTGTGCCTGGTGACTTTCCAATTTCCCCTGTATAGATGATTTTGAATATACTAGTATTTCATTAATTGGTGAAGACAAAGAAAATGGGGAAGAGAGAGAAAGTAGAAGCATGAGGAAAATGAATGCCAATTCTTTAAAGCCCCCAAAGTCACTTCAATCCAGGAGGCAGACAGGGACTTGCTATGGAAGTAGCTGTCAAACTATCTGAGACCAGAAGCATCTTTGAGGCAGAAGCATTAGTCAATAATCTAATTTCTGACCTTATAAGACCTGGAAACAACCTAAATGCCCAAAAACAGATGAGTGGATCGGGAAGCTATGGTACATATACACAATGGAATACTACTCAGCAATCAGAAAAGAAAAACTAGATGCATTCATAGGAAATTGGATGGAACTGGAAGGGATTACGCTCAGCAAATTAAGTCAGAAGGCAAAAGAAAAATACCAGATGGTTCCTCCCCTAGGAGGAATATAAGGAAACCAAATAAGGACCAAGGAAAGGAGTAAGAACAACAACAATAATAATAATAACAATAAAGACACAAAAAACAAAAATGAAAAGACAAGGACAAATTGGGGACACTTGGTGGGGAGGGAAGAGGGGAACAATTGAGGGCAGACGGGAGCACGGGGGACTGAGGTGAAGGTGCACTGGTGATATGGTGATGGGGAATACATGGGGATTACAATTGATGTCAAATATACATAAATTTTTAAAAAATGAAAAAAAAATTCTGACCTTAGGTGTTTGGAGGACAGTGTCCTTTTTGTAAAACTACTTCCTCAAAGCTGTGTATAAGCTGCTTCTGGAACATGTGTACAGTATAGGCCTGTGAGCAAAGAACTGGTATCTGTGACTTTGCTTAGAGTTGAAATTATATATAATTCACTGTCCAAGCCTTTTCCTTGAAGTTGCAGCCTTCCACGGACTCCATAGTTCCAAAATAGTTAGATATCAGACATAATCTACCAGCTCCACTATTGTCTAAGTGTGGAGAGAGATTCTGGTGCTTTCTACTCTACATCTTCCAAGATTCCTTTCTGCTTGTCTTTTTTACTCTGTTTGGTATTATCTATTCCTTTTCATCCTATGGTTATTTTGACAATTTTATATTTACCCATATTTTATTTTACATATGTGTGTATGTATGTTTGTGTAGGTATGTGTTTGTAGGTATGTGTTGTGCATAGTCAGAGGAAATTAGTTAGATATTTTGACATTACAAATAACACTGATTTCAAACATTATTACCCAAGGAAAATAGGCCTTAAAATAATGACAGGGTGTTTTATATATATAGTTAGGTTTCCAAATAGTTTCTTTTTTTTTTTTTTCTTCTGGATAGAAGAACTGGATTATAGACTAGAGGTATGGTTGTGTGTGTGAGAAGATTCACCAGAGACAGGTGGGAAGTACAGCAGGCAGATTGCAGTACACTGCTAAGGGGAGCAGTGAGTGAGACAGGAGAGGTCTGCTGCGCAATATGTGGGTTAGCTCCCTGGGTAAGAATCAAACTCAGGCCATAGCAGTGATAGCTCTGAGACTTAACCCCTAAGCTACCAGGGAGGCCCTGGTTTCTAAATAGTTACACTTTGTCTTTATATTTTAGTTTATAATAATAATTCTGATTAAGGAATACTATATTGATTCATACATATTATTTATAAGTTGCTTATTCAACCAAAAATAAAGGTTCTTCATCATATAAGAATATAAATGCTCCACACCATAAGAAATTATATATTTCTTTGTTACTAAGGAAATGTATTTTGGGTCCACAATATATTACCAGCATCTCAAATGTGGTCTATTGCTAACAATTTATTTTGTAGATTCAGAAATTTTTTCCTTATTTATATGATTTATGTCATTTCTTTGGTCTATCAATCGTGTGTTTAATACTTAAGAAAAAGCTATTATCAGTTTATGTAATTCTCATTAACCTCCCAAGTGAGACAAATAGAATAATAATTGATACTTAAAAGTACATACAAAGAGAAGGCGATTTAGTGGTGAAATGCTGCTGTGTAGGTCTGACTCAGAATGTGTTTTGTTGATTTCTAGTAGTAAACAAACCACATCATTCATTCCCCATTACCTCTGTTGTCATATTCCAGCTGCCCAATCAGATGGATAACTTAAGATGGCAGGGCTGTGAGAAGGCATACCCACTTTTTAATATTTGTTTAACAGGAAGCAGTTTAAGAATTTGCTAGAATGTTGGGCTTCATTGACAAGATCATTCATCTGTCATCCTATATAAATCAATGAATAGGGGTCTCTCTGGTGGTGCAAGGAGTTAAGCAATGCACTATGAAGCATCCACAGCTACTGCAGTACAAGTTCAATCCTCGGCCAGGGAGGTGACCCACATGGTGCAGCAGACCTCTCCTGCCTCACCTGATGCTCCTCTTATTCTCTCACTACAGAAATACATATGATCTTTGGTTTAAACAGTCTTTTAATCTCCACTAGACATTTTTTGTTAGTCTTTTTGCCCCCTCCATCTCTCCATGTAAGCAAAGTAATTTTATTGCTTGTGAGAAAGCAATGATTATTTTATCTGAGACATAATATATGACTCAGCAGGAGGTTTACTTCTTCTGCATAGTATAAGTGGGATATTGCAATATTCCTGCTAAAATAAAATACATTTATCCAAGAGCCAGCTCAGTTTAAGAGAAGCAGACACAATTAAATACTTGAATGCAATAGCATTGTTCCTCAACACAAAATAAATATTTTTTTTGTTATAAATGCCACAACAATAATACCAAGCATATTGTGATTGTTGTGCAGTACTGTACAATTTATGTCAGTAGTCATATTGTTAGCTAGGATAATGTCCATTGAATTAAAACCTCTATTATGTAAATAAATACAAATGATTAAGTTTGGTATTCATTCAAGTCTATTCAAATTTCTCATTCAGACTCTCCCCCTTCCTTTCCTTAATGATTCTTCCCCAGGAATGGTAGAGTAGCCTTGCATTCTGCCAGCCAAGGGAACTGCTACAGGGAAGGGATGGAGGTATCCACTAATAACAAATAACACTACTCCCAAAAATATTTCCAAAGAGACCAGCACCTTTGTGCTACCACAGCCCCCTCCTCCCTAATCTTTGATATGCTTTGACAAGAAATGGGCAGTATATAAAAACACAATACATATCAATCTGGAGTTATTGAAATGATAAAGCTCTGGATTGCTCTTTTTTGTTCAGTCCTTATGGAATATATAATACCCTAACTAGAAAAGAGCATATGGAAATTGAGTTAGGCAACTCATTTATTGCTTTGTCTTTCAGTTCTCTCCTGGTGGAGGCTGATGTCCTGGGGCTTCTCCAGGTACTCCTTCCTCTTTAATCCTCTAAATCTGCTCTTTCCTTCCAAATTCACTGACAGATTTCCTAGGAGTCACAGGCAACTTTGTTACACATAGCAAGGTCTTAGTTCCCTGAGTTACTGAGAACACCACATTGAAATTCAAAGCCTGAAAAACAAAATTTCACTCTTTCAGGCAGTGAAATTAACCCCCACTTTCCTCTGTGAGTTTTCTTCTACTATTTATACTTTTTTCGTCATACTATTCTCTGATTGATGGGGCATCCCTGGCCTAGTAACTAATCCCATAATGAAGACATGGTCAAATTACAGCCTCTTTACATGTTGAAAGATAAAGATAAAGGAAAAACAAAGGCAAAATTTCACAAAGAGTTTCATACTGAAAGATGCCTTTCAGTGCCCCTTTCCCCCCAGTCCCCAGGCAGTCTTAGTGCCTCAGTTGCCATATCAAAACTAGTCAGAGAAAAAGAACTTTCATTTTGATTGGCATTAAGCTGTGGCCATAGAGTATTGTACTTGCTTTTTTATAATAAAATGTTATATTCATTATCTTCTTTGATTTTCAATTTAATTTGAACTGGAAACATATATGATAGTAAATAAGAAGTAGCAGAAATGAAGAAGAGCAATAAAAAAAAAATTGAATTTATGGCTCTTGGGGTTGATTTCCCAGTAAAAGTGATTTATGTTTTCTTAACAGAAAGTGAGCTGGAAAAAGGCACCCTATGCTAACCAATGGAGTTGTTTGTAGATACCAAAAGAGAAAATAAAGGAGTTAGAGCTAACTGACCACAGGAATTATAAGAATAAGTACATATTTGAAAACTAAAAATAAAAAGAGAATAGGCATTTCCCTGCTTCACAGTTTTAACTGCAATATATTCCTTTAGAACTATTCTCAGGGAGAATCATTTTTTTCATGTCTTGTTGGGTTTTCATTTCTTTTACTGAATTCACTTCATCTTGGAAAATGGAATGTCGACTCCTATGAGTAAAATAAAAGTGTGGGCAGAAGGGGAAGAATTTGCTAATCCATAGAAGAGTGAGGATTTGAGCATTCACCTATGGGCAACAAATTTGGACTTAAGTACCCTTAGTCTCTGGGTGACATGTAACACTGTCTTCTTTCACCTGTCTCCCACTTTCTCTTCTGCTTCTCCTTTTCTTTCTGCCTCCTCCTTAGCTCTTCCAGGAGTTTAGGACAGTGCCAACTGGTTAGGTGAACGATAGCAATTCTGCAGGTAGTTCTGATAAGTATAATAGTGAAAGTGCCAGATATAATGATTGCTTGTTACCTTGTGTAACCAGGAGTAGAGATCCACACACTCCTTCATGGATCCTATGTGACTATGTGGTTGGACCTGAGCTGTGGACCATGACATGATTTTAATTTAGCAGTTTAGTATAAAACACACTACCTCATTCCTCAGGGTCACCATATGGGTCGCTTAATGAGACACTTTTTGTTCCTTCTGAGGATAACATGCAGTGAACCCCTGCAAGCCATTTTAAATTGATAATACAAAAGAAGGCTATTATTCCGAGGTCGTGAATAATCCTTGACTGATTTCCAGTACACTACCAAGTACCTTCCTAGACCTGAGAATGAAGAAACCTTCCCTCTCACTTTCCCTTCTTTCCTATAAAATCTTCCTTCATTCACCAGTTGGAGAGATTTTTTTAAGTGTTTTAATGCCAAGATGTGGCAATACTCACTAACAGAACATGTTCCTCATGGAAACAATCTCATGGTTCAGAGTCTGGCTTTCTGAGCAGCAAGAGATGATTGGATTCTGTTGGTAAAAGCTGTCAATCTTATTGAGAATGACCTTTCATTGATTACTCAGGAACTTATGCATGACTAACAATCATTCACTTGAAACTCTGAGGTCACACCTCTACATTTTAAACATAATTTTTACTTAATATAAACAGTACTATTATAAAACTACTGTATTCTTGTGTTCATACTACATATTTCAACTTAGAGTGTGACTATGTTAAAAGGAGATTAAAAACTGGTTGTGACATGGTATTACAATTGATGTCAAATATATATAAAAAATAAAAGTTAATAAAAAATAATAAAAGAAGGGGAAAAATAAAAAAAAGAAGGAATTGACTAGGATTTAACAAGAAAATACTGTTACTATGTAATGCAGCAAAAGTCAATAGTTTTGTATTCCTAAAAATTATTGACATGTTAATAAAATCCATGATTTGTTATAAAAAAAAAAACTGGTTAAGTGAAAATAAGGGTATTTATTATAACCTGGAGGATATTTTAAAGAACATCCTACTAATATGATCATTTGGAAAAGGGAAAAAGAATGCTCACATATTAATAATTTGAAATATTACCTCTATTATACATGGAATGTAAGTGTCATAGCCTAACATATATAAATAATGGTTCACTCTAATAATTTTACAGCTTCCACAATGGCATAGCTATGGATTGATTTAGAAGTATCTATGTCTTGCTTTGGTAAATGCTTTTTGTCATACTACTTTGGCTTCTCAAATGAATTTCTTTTATTTTAAAATGGGAACTACGAAATGAGTGTCTTCCCTCAGGGAAAACTCTGCAGTTCCAACAATCAATAAGCTTTTCTCCCACAATCACTTCCTTCTTTTTTAACACTCAAGAATCTCAAATACTACAGAATCCTCTGACGTGCGGTCATGACCCACTAAGCGCCTGTGCAAGTCATTGGCTTCCCCGTAGACCTCTCTTTAGCCTGCCCCATACTAATGGAAGGTGGTAAAGTTCGTTCAAGTTAGATCAGAATGTCAGAGGAAGAAACTTGGAGATTTTACAATACACAGCTCCAAGACCACTTGTTTGTACACTGTAGAAATTCATATTACCAGTTTTCATACCTACTGAGTACATAGTACAGAAAGATTTTTTGAAGGATTCAAATGTGTTTATTAATATAAAGATCCTTTTGAAAGGTTGGGATGGATAGGTTTATGTTTGTAGTTATTTTGCACATAGTATTTGACATCATTTTAGAAAATTATAAATCAATGTTCCCAGAAGAGTGATTAGAATTCTTTATTAAAATAGATGAAAATCTCTGATTCTTTGATTAATGTGGAATTTTCAAGGGTTATCTGAAGCCTCTCCTATCACCTTGAACATTCTGATTAGAAATCTTTGTTCAATGTAGACAGAGTTACGGTGGCCCCAGTGGAAATGTCTGCAAAGATGAATTCATTGCCAAGTCCTGGTGACTAAAGCCAAATACATCTGTCTAGAGAGTCCCCAAATCAGGGAAAATTTAACACATCCCAGGTATAGTGAGGAAGAATCAAATGCAAAATAAAATAGCTATGTGTAGGTATGTAAAAAAAAAGAGATACAGTGATATAAAAAGAGTACAAATTACTATTGAATTAAATTAAAACCAGTAAAGATAAAGAAATGAAATCAATAAATCAGGAAGGGAAACAATTATACACTAGAATAAAGAGATACTTTCCCTCTCTCATTTTTTTTTTACTTTAGCTCCTCTCCTGCCTTCCCTGTCTGCATTGGGTAGAAAATCTTTCAACCTGAAACTCTTCATTTTCCACTCTAGATTATCTAGGTTGTAAGGAGATTCAGAAACTGCATGTTGAGTGAACTGCCCTAAACTCCTGGAAGAGCAAAGGTGGAGGCTGAAAGAAAAAGAGAGGCAGAAGGCAATGTGGGAGACAAGTGAAAGAGGGCAGTGTTACATGTCACCCAGCACTAGTGGCTAGGATAGTGCATCATTTATTAAACTGACTTAGAAATGAAAATATGGAAGTTAGAGAAATGTGGCTTTGATTTTTTACTTAGGGGCAGGCATGCAGAAAGGAGAATGCACAATTGATCATAGAGTTTTATGCTGAAAACAAATGAGATTGAGCTGATGACCAGAACCCCAAGTAAGAGGAAGGACAGAATGTAGGAGGCCATGAATATGATGTGTGGTGGTGGTATGGAAAAGGAATCCTCTCAATATGATAAAACTTCATAAGAAGAGGGAAATATTTTCCTCCCGTGAACTGAAGTGTGACTAGAAAAGTGTTGGGTAGAAGAGTCATAAGAAGTTATTTTGGAATCACCTACCTCTACACTAATGAAAGGTTAGTTTATTTACTTTTTAATTTATTGACTTTAATTTCTGTAGTTTTTGCATCTGTTTTAAAGAATCTTTTAATAGCAGGGTAGGAAAGGGTCTTTGAAATTTTCTAACACGTTCAACTTACAGATGGGAAAAATGAGGATTAGGTTAAATAAATGTCTCATTGTCTGTAAAGATAGCAGTTGGTAGAAATTTTTAACACAATCCAGATTTCCATTCTTTTTTTCATGTGCCAGTCAGTTATTTTCTTCTTCTCTTTTTTGAGGATACTGTGTGATTATGTATGAACATGTGTCTATTTAGTGTACAAGCTAATACGACCAATTATCTAAAAGATGGAACTGCCAGGTAAAGTATAGAAGAGTTTCTAATATGTGTTCTGAAAGTTAATGAAACCACCAAACTTGCTCAAAGGGATTTTAATTTACTCTTTAACGATGTGTTTGTGTCTGTTCATCTCCTTGGAACAGAGTTGTCTAATGGAATTATAATGAGACCACAGATATGAACCACATGCGTGACTTGAAATATTTTAGTACTTACATTAAACAAGTAAAAATAAGTGAACTTAATTTTACTAACATTTTATTTAACTCAATATACTCAAATATATAACTTTAATCTGTATTCAACATAAAAAAGATGACTGACACTTTTACTGTTTTTATTTTACAAAAACCAATTATAGGTTATCTAAATTCAGATATGACATTTCAAGTGCTCCATAGCCACATGTGTTCAACAAATACCATAGTAGACAAGTATTAATGAAATACTTTTTTAACCATAGGTTGTATTCAGTGACAGAAATCATAACCATTGCTCATTTAGCAGCTACGACTTTGGTGTGAGATTTGACCGTAAGTAGCTCTTGATGAATAATTTTGCATACCTTTAATAATGCTTTTGTTTCTGTAACTTAAACTCATAGCAATATCTATAAAAGCCATTAATCAGATGCAAGAACTTTGTTATCAAGCCATTACTTAAAATGTTCTTTAAAATTAAGTTATATTGAGGTATGTCAGGAAAGCAGCCACAAGCAGGTTTTCCCTGGAGAGTTGTATACTAACTGCATTTTCTGTGATTTTCTTGCATGAAAAATATATTTCCATTTATGAAGTATCTAAAAAAGTTGCATTACTTTCTGTTTGAATTTATGAGTAATTAAAAGTGACTACCAATTGTTCTGGGAAATTCTGTCTAAGGCAGAACCCAGCCTGACATCTTCAGTTTTTATCAGAAATTTGATTCCTCCTTATACTTCAGTATTACTGTCTTCCATTTAGGTATTCCATTTTATAGATTGATTAACTGAATAAAATTTTGAGTAAAACTGAGCTTTGGTATCATTGATCTGGGCTGACTGAAAGGTGAATTGAAAATTTCTAATAGTTTATGAATTTTATCTATCAAGTAGTACCCCTTTATTGAAGCTTAGTTTCTAGTAGCTGTTGGGTGAAATGCAAAAATTTGATTAAGTCATAAAGGAAAATGCTAAAAATGGAATTACTAAGTGAATAAATGGGCATATTTTATCTGCAGAGAATGAAGTCATATTAATGAGAAATGCAGATGAAATCAATCAGAAAACAATTCTGTTTTTGAATAACACAAAGATATGATTAGTCTTCATATCTCCCTAGCTGAAGTAAATTGTATAAAAAGAAGCAGAAGACAGACTGTTAAAACAAAAGTGGTTCTTTGTGTTACTATTAGCTCACTGTGGCTTTGATGTTGGCACTGCTGGCAGAGATCCATCTCTACCAACTTATACAGCAGATCTAAAAGAGCCACCATTGCCATCTGCTCTCTTTCAGAGAAAAGACATCTTTATGTGGCCCATCTCCAATCTCTCTCTTTTAAAATTAGTAGATTGGTCCTGAGGGCATCTGGAATAATGTACTTGATTGAATTATTTTAGGGGATCTGCCAGGGGCTATCATTTACTCTTTAACTATAATTTCTAAACAGAAATTGTAAAGCTTATGCAAGAGAGTAGGCAAACATTTTATACCTGAGGAAGTTACCAGTCAGTTTAAAGAAAGGAGCTCCTAATAAGAAAGAAAAAAATGGGTTTAAATGCTTTTAATAGAACATAGAAATTATATATCTATAACAGATGTTCTATGAAGGATATTGGAGAAAATAAAAAAAACAAGGAATTAGGGGAGAATTAAGGGAGGATTAATGAAAAAAATAATAATGGCTTAAGAGTCAATGTATTGCTTTTCTTCTCTATTTCTTACCCATATGATGAAGTGTATTGTATACAGGGATATATCAAGATTACAGTTCAGCTTCATGGCACAGGGTTTAATTCTATTTTGTTATTGTCTGAAAGTATTCCCTTTGAATAAGGCATTTTAAAATACCATCACCTTTGCAAAGAGCCACATTCTAATTTAACTGCAATAGAATATCTTTTCTTTACTGAGCCAACTGCCAAAACATTTGAAAATTTTCTCAATTTTCAAAGCTTAGCCTATTTTTTCCAGCAGTAAAATTTGAAACACAAAGAAGTTTCCAGTAACACTCATCCAATGGTACAGGATCTTCCTTTAATCTCAGTGACACTGAAGTAATGTATTCTTGACACATGACAAAGGGCAATTACAATTTGCAGAATGTGTTTTGAATAATATAGAACTGTATTTGAAACTCATTTTGTCAAAATATAACAGCCTGTCCTCCAGCAAACCTCAGTTTCCAAAACTGCAAACTGCAGATAATAATACCAGCACAGTGGTCTTTTAGACGCCTGAATGAAATAAAAGAATACACATAGCAATTATTAACTTGCCTAGCACACAGCAGACATTCCTTAAAACAATGTTTTAAGTGTTTTGCTAATACAATTCTCCAAATAGATAGAGCATGTTATCCCTCAGTTTAAAATCCTAAAATAAGTTGCTTGCAATAATAATAATAAAAAAAAAAATCACCCTTCTAACCAGGCACGATGTTCCTCCTCTTAGATCTCACTTAACATTTTCTGCTTTGCTTACTACTTACCTGCCGCTTGGATCTCTTTTCATAGAGCATGCCCAACTCACTCCAGCACTTGCTGTTTCCCTACATGAAGGTGGATATACGTTCAATCAATCGATGAATAAATTAATCCTTCAAGCTCTTCTAGCTAAGCATTTAATGCATGTGGAAACGAAGCCTAAGTATGACATCTTTATCTACTGAATTCTTAAGTAATGGATGGAAGCTTGAAAACAAACTTGTCTCTCCTTAAAGCCTTACCTTTCCATGTGGTACATGAAGAGACAGATGAAACTTTAAGCTTTGGGAAAGACCAAAGCAATATGGTCAGAGTCAAATGCTCTATATTAAAGATATTTTAATTTAAATCAGTCAAGACCATTGTCTTTTTCCGTTATGGTTTTTCCTTCATTATACTTTCAGCTCTCACTTCTGAATTCATTAAAAGCAATACCATGCAGGACCTCCCTGATGGCCTAGGGGTTAAGTAGTAGTGCTGTCACCTCTATAGCCAGAGTTTGATCCCCTGCCAGGAAGCTAACCCACATGGTGCAACAGACCTCTCCTGTCTCACCTACTGCTACCCTCAACAGTGAATTTCAATGCATCAACTTGTTCTGCTCCCCACTCTGTCTCTGGTGAATCTTCTCACTCCCACATTCAGGCCTACACACCAGTTCTATGCAAAAATTAAAAATACCTTAAAAAATAGTGATTCCATGCAAATTTGAGGACTATTGTTTAATGTGGGAAGCATCCACATAACTTTCCCATATAAAGGTATCCACCAATTTCCCCTTAGCTAGATTCAGAATCTCCTGGTACCATACAGATACCACCTGAAGTCAAGTGATGGAGGAAATGGTTGGAGAAGAAAGAGACAGTGGTTTGAAATAATCATGGTTAAAATTGCTTGTATTTTCAGGATTAAAATAAAAATAATTTATTAACACAGTGTTACCATCTTTTCCCAGATTTTTAAAAGGGCTTTTATACCTCTTGCCTCTGTAATTAGTATAAAGGCAAATTTCAATCAATTATGCTGGAAGTAAGATGAAATTGACTTTAAATTTTTCTTTAAGTGACATTACTAAATTTTTGTTTCAGGAAGAAGTAATCAAAAATTAAACAGTCAAAAATATGGAACTCAAATTATTGTACAAATATGCCAGGTGGTTAAATAAGAAAAAAATGCTACTATACTTTTGGATTTATAAATTCCTATAAGATTTTTTAATCTTTTAAAAATGTATAGCTTATGATTTGTTTTTATTCTACATATTCACTCTCCTACCTCTCCTTTTGTGTACTTGAAGTCCTCTTGATAGTCCAATACACTGATCCTCTCATGCATTTATAATCTGAGGTTAATTTGTTACATGTGGTTGTAGAGGTCTCAGAATATCCTTACATTTTCTATCCATTAGAACAAAAATGTGTTTATACAGTGAATGTATGTGATTGTGTGCCCCTATGCTGGCTATACATATGTGAGAACTTAATGGAATGCCTGTAGGCTGAGGTAGGTATTAAAATGTATCCCGTACCAACATGTTATATTATTTTGAGATCTTACATTGTCAGAATCAAAGACTTTGTTCTGAGTATACATTTCTTGGTAACTATGAGCCAAGCAGTTAAGCAGTGAAGGAAAAATTGAATTGAACATGATAACTCTTCATAAGTTCTCTGGAGCAAGATTGAATGTTCAACGTCCTGCCTCAAGGGCTTAGTTTGATTTATATAAAACCTCTTATATCCATCCTATGAGATTTCTGGTCTATTTTGCTGAATTTTTCCTGAGAAGAGTGTAAGTGTGCGCTATCCAGGAGTTATAATGATTAATATTCTGTAGAAGGTGGTTCCAGGTTCCATTTAAATCATACTCTATCTTACAAACATTTAATACTCAAAAAATTATGTGATCTTTAATATAACAATTTTGAAGTTCATTCTATTTTAATCTTCCCAAGTAGAAAGTATTAAATAGGCTTAATTAATAGGAAAAGTTTAAAATATGCTGTATTTAGAAAATCTATTTAAAGATTTACTTGATAAAATTTTATTATCAAAATGCCCCTTGAAAATTGTCTTCATAATGATACTTCCCTGATTTATGTAGCATATTCTCTTCAAAATCTCAGACATAAGGCCATCTTTGAAATATCAAAGCACTATAGATTTAGTTGGAGTCTAAATTCAAAGGAAACTCCACTAGCTCCGTTATTAGGTAGAGGAGAGGACAGACGGATACACTGTCGTTGTTCAACTGCTTTTAGTAAGTTGCTTTGGCTACAAATGTGATGTTTGTCAAAACTCTACTGCTATAATTATGAGTGATATAAAGGGACACACACGTGCACATACACACACTAAATAAAATACCTTTAAACATTTGTACATAATTTGCCCCAGAGAGAAGCCCTAATAGATGAGAGAACCCACGATTCTCACTAAAAGGAAAGCCAGATTTTTTGCTTGAATACATTGGGAGCAGAACACGGAAAGTACACACAAACATACACATGAACCATACAGCATACTCAAAGTCCACACAAGTAAGAGGATTCTTGCTTTGGAAATAGTAACCCTTTTGGGGTTAGTCTCTCAAAATACAACTTGCATGTTGAAAGGGTAAGCCTCTATGCATCCCCCCAATGTATTAGTAGAGTCATATTTGGTAGATTCCTAATAAATAGCCATAAAATAGATGAGGGGAGTCAAAATTAAAAGTCTAAGCTGCAAAAGTTCTACAGAAATTTGATTATTCAAACTTTTTATTTTAAATTTTAAACAAAGATCCACTAATCAATTCTTCTCTGAAATTAATATTTGAACAAGAATCTCCTTAAATATCCTCACATGTTTCAGACTATAAGAACACCATTACAGGCAATATCAAGTCATTTGAGAAAATACTAGCTCTATTCTGTCAGTGAATGTTCCTTGATCTAACAGTCTAATAACGCTAGAAGAATTTAAAGGAGTCATCCTTACTGTAAATAAGTTGCTCATGTGAGGCTAGCATATAGTTCTAGGAATAGAACATAAAATGTGGGCACCTTGCATGTGGAAGCACTTAACTTTATAGAATTCTAATTACTGAAAGTTTGGAATCCTTTTCCAGCACTTCACCACTGATATAATGCACACATCCTGTTTGCCTTCCAGCATCAGTAGTAGTAAGGTTGAATTTTTCAATATATATTTTAATTTTTATTTACATTTTTTTCTTACAATGTTTCCTTTCTTTTCTGGGTGTAGTCACCATAGAATTTCCACCACCAATTCATCCACGCACAATCACCATAGTACCTGGTGCTCTTCCCATCCCTGCCTTGATCCCAATCCCTCTCTCTTCCCTGCAGAATATCTGTTTGTAACTGTCTGTTTATTTTTGTTTTGTCTTCTTGCTGTTGCTGATGTTATTGTTATTTATTTTTTCCTTGATGCCCTATATTCCTCCTATAAGCGAGACCATCAGTATTTTTCCTTTTTCCTTTGGTAAATATACACAATGGAATATTATTCAGCAATCAAAAAGATAAACTAGAGCCATTCATAGAAACATGGATGAAGCTTGAAGGGATTATGCTTAATGAAATAAATCAGAAGGAAAATGTTGATTTTTGAATAAAGCACTGGAATTAAACTAAGCCAGAGTAGATGTGGATTGGTTTCTTATCGTGATTTAATGCCCTGCTTACCAACAATTATTTTGATAATATAGTACTTTTTTCGTAATTGCTAAAATTTAGAAACAAACAAGCTGTCTCTTGGCAGGTAAAATAAATAATATTTTGTAATTAAAAAGAAATGAGCTAAGTCACTCTCTCACACACACACACACACACACACACACGCAGATGAAACTTAGTTACATATTACTAAATCCATCTGAAAAAGGTTACATGCCATATAGTTCCAACTGTATAATAGTCTTTAAAAGGCAAAAGATGACAAAAAAGATCACTGACTACTTGGCATGTGAGGCAGGAAATGATGAACAAGTAGAGCATAGAGGACTTTTAAGGCAGTGAAATTATTCTGGGTAATAGCATAATGGTAGATGCATTCTTAACAATTCTCTTTCATTTTTAAGCATTTGGTATTTTGATTAGAATTAATATAAATATTAACCATATTGCCATATCTAAGTAACAAAACTTGTCAAAGGGGTAAAGAATACTTCTCATCTTATCTCCTCTCTTGCATACCATATTATGTTTTCCTAAACAAAATGCCCAATTATAAATTTATGCTTTATTACAGGAAAAGACACAGACAATAAACACTGTCTCGTATGTTACACCAAATAATAAATCTCTGGGTTCCTTCCATATAAAAATGTAAAGAGCATGTTCATGCCTTTAGAGAATAATACAATATAACATCATAGACTTTATTCCACAGTTGATTTCATCAAGCCCTATGACAAATATGCCTTTCCCTAACATTCTGTTTTTCAAAGTTTATATTCCCTTAAATATTTCAAAATCTGATCATCTTTGAAAATTACATTTACATCTTTGAAAATTACGTCTTTGAAAACACTCACTTGGTCACAAAATCTACCTTACTGCCACTAGTATCTCTGTGCCCCCAATGGTGATGTTTGCTGACATACTACTGCATTTTTGATAATGCATTTGGGGTTTACTGTTCTTTTACAATGTCTTATGTTTTGACTTTGATTCTAGTGAAATTGTGAATATACTTTTATAATTAAATGTTCTATTTTGGTGACAGTGAAAATCTCTAAAGAATGAGTAATTCCTTAATCAGCATTTTGTGTATGTGTATGTGTGTGTTTACATTGCAACAAGGATCTACAAGAACTAAGGAAAGAAAAGCGCATGGCATGGAATAAAATGTGAAGGCAAACACTATGTGTTGACTCATGATGCAACAATAAGATATGAACTACCCAAGCAATAGGTGTGTCGGTCATGAGAATACATAGAAGTGAGCACAGAGAACTGAACAAGGAAGGTGTGTACGGGTCTTCAGAAGGTTGACTCCAAGGTAGTCAGGACTGTGGTGATAATTTGTTTCAAAACCGCTTGTGTAAAGGCTATTTTGACAAATTTCCTAAGATAATAGCTATTATGAGAAATGTACTCTTGAACAGATGTGTAATATAGATTAAAAGCATGGCATTGGTGCTAACTTCCTAGATATCACTTAATAATATCTATGTTGATAACTGAGGACACCAAAAGGCAATAAAGATGGAAAATCTAGTTAACTCTTTTGATTTGTCAAAGCTGTAGAAACACAAAGACCACACAGACAGGGACTGGAAAGCTCAACATCCAAGTATTTAAAAGTATATTTATATTATTATACAAAATAAGAACCAGTGTAGCCAGAGTGAGATTTTCCTTGGTCAATTTTGTACCAGACATGTGAATTCTGTTTAGATCTGTGTGACCAGATAAAAACCTTAAAATGTTATTTGTGTGACCTCTGTAGCAAGTTCATTACACTCCAAGAAGGGCAAGTGTAAACACATTTTAGAGTGAAAGGTTGCTATAATTAACAGAAGTCAAACAACCTATTATTTCCTAAAAGCGTTCAGTTTGTAGGACACCAATTATGTGAGTGCTAAAGTTTGGAATTATGTCAATATAACAGCACTGACTAATGCTGGCATGACCACCAGGCTAGCAAAGATATATGAAAAGTCCTCCATTTAAAGACTTTAAATGATCCTTTGGTATATAAGAGAAGTTATCAAATCTCATTACCCAGACTAAAGTTTATCAGCCAACAGTAAACTAGTTAGATTAATAAAATATCTGTTATATCTGAAATTGGGTAATGTTGAAGTTGTTCACACAAAATGATGAAGAAATGTTTGATCACTTAGTAACTTTCCTTGAACCACATGCATTTATCAGTAAGTCAGAGATAACAGTTGTTTACATAATTAAATAAAACTTCTTAGACAGAAACTCATGGTAATGAGACATGGTCTTATTTGAGAGCCCTAGTTTCACATTTACCTATTATTAAAAAAAGAACCATATGAAAACTACACTATTTACATGCTTGTTCATGCCACTTGGCACTTAATGTAACTATACATACACTTCACTGGAGAAGTTGTAATGATTTAGATAGGGGTCTGTTCCAGATCCTATTGGGGCTGCTATAAAACAGATGATGATACTTGCAAGTGGTCTCCTAATAAAATCAAGCACAAAAGCTGTATTCTATAACTCATTTATCCCAGGTGTTTGGGATGAGAGATTGGGGATGTGTTTCAGTAATACAACAGTGAATCATCTTTTTATAAATAGGTTTGTACACTTTGGGGAATTCCCAGAACTATTTTTTATTTATTTTTTTATTTTAAAATATAATACCTAACTTACCTACACAGAACTTAAACCTAGTTACCATCTCAGTAACGCAATCAATATAGACAAAGGCCTAGTCTCATATATTCTTAATTATAATGCAATAAGAGGTTCAGTGTTTGTCTGATAGGTAAATGGAATCTGTTTAATTTTCATTTTATTTTTTCTTACTATGATTGTATCTTATCATCTTTGCACTTGTATTTCCTGTACCAATAATCATGATATTCATGATGTTTACCCAAATTCATACTAGGTATCTATCAGAGATTATATAAATGCATATATTTAAAAGATTATCATTTACTTGACTAAACTTGATATCTAAATTTTTGTCTTACAAATATTTTTGATATTTTTTCTTTGAGGTAGCATTGGTTTATTACACTGTTTATGATTTAGATACAGGATCACACACTTCAGGTATATGTAAACCATACTTTGTCTACCTATAAGACACTGAGATTTCTCCACCATTTATATTGTTGACAAAGTTTATTTTTAATACATAGACTTCTTTTGTGATATAGCTAGAAAACTTTCCTAATGCAGAGGTTAGGTAATTTTGATCATCTTATGCCTCCATGTAAATATGTTATCAGTGTTTAATGTGAGAATTTGATTCAACTTTATTATTGTAGATAACAAATTGTTTCTGTATACTATTTGCTGAAAGATGTCTCCTTTCTTGCTGTGAGATATCATCTGTAACATAAATTTTTCAGAAAAAATTCTTCTATTGTAAAACCTTTTATTCTGATCTTTTACTTTGTCTATATTTGTGGCAATGTCCTGTTATTTTTAAAAAGATTTATTTTTATTTATTTATGCATAGAAGAACTGGGGTGTAGGTTAGAAGTGAGAGTTGAGAGGATTCACTAGAGACAGATAGGGAGGAATACAGGCAGATCTATTGAAAGCCACTGCCGCAGGGAGCAGCGGACAAGACAGGAGAGGTTTGCTGCACCATGTACATTAGTCCCCTGGCTGGGGCTTGAACTCATGCTGCAGTGGCTGGCAAAAGTTTGATAACACTGAGACTTAAATCCCTATACCACCATGGAGGCCCTACCTTGTTATTTTTCATGTTGCATGGTATATTTTAACATTTTCTATGAAGGGCTCCCTGACTTTTGCCTCTCTATCACTGGGCTTTCTCAAAGACTTTTCTTACTTGATTACATTTCAACATTAAGATTTACATTGCATAGTTAAATAAAACTTGCTGACGCTTTGTTGGGATCTATATGAAGTAGCTTAGGGCAGAATACAGTGTGTCCCCTCTGTAACCAAGAAAATTGTAACCAATTTCCACCCTTTACATTCAACAACTTTACTTATGATATTGAAAGAGTTGGAATTTTAAAACAGCCTTGGTTCTGGAAGCAGCTCCATTTGATATTTACTGTAGTATTTTCTGCTCCAGGGTTTTGATTCTAATACATTAGGACTTATTTTGAATTCATAAGTGGAATGAATATTCTTATTTTGTGAATTCTTTCTTGGGATTTACTATGAGTATACTGTTACCTTCAGAGAATAATTTAAGTTATACTTTATCTATGCATTATTATAGTGTGAATAGCACTACAATTATCTGCTATTTAAATATGTAGACATATTCTTTTCTTCTGTTATTAGTCTTAGCCATAGAACCATACGGCAACCAGTCATGTATTATTTCCCTAATTTTGATCTGTGACTCAAATAAAATGGACTCATTTGTATTTATTTTATTAAATATTATATCTGGGGAAACTGTCCATGTTTTTGCATTTCAATAGTATTTTATTCATTTACTTTGCTATGATTTCCCATTACATTAATATACTATATCACTGTTGTTATATAGTTCCAATCTGAGCTATTATATTTACTACTATATTTCCAATATTGGCTAATATAAATAATAATGCTACTAATATTATTTACTTTAATATATACCTCATTTATTCTCTTGCTCCTCATTTACTCAGTACATTATCATTTTTCTGTATATATACTTGAATGTGAAATTGAACATCACTGTTTCAGCTTCATCTTGGAACAGAATGTGAGGATTATATTTGCTCTACATATTGCCAATTTCACATAGCCTTTCTTTGTTTAACCACTTAAGGGTGTGTGTGTGTGTGTGTATTGTGGTTTTAATTAACATTTTCCTGAATGAGACTGAGCATCTCTTCACTTAATTACCGGTCATATAGATAAACTGTTTTGTAGTGTGCCTGTTACTTGACACCTTTAGCTTTTTAGATTATTTTGTAATTTCCTTAATGGTTTTTAAGAGATTTTTCTATGTTTAGGATGAAAGACCAGTATCACTTATATGTGATAGAATTTTCTTGCCCAGTCTGGGGATTGTATTTTCACTGTTACTTTGAGTTTATAAATTTCTTAATTTTAATATAGTTCAATTTATCAAACTACCATATATAGATAGTGCTTTATTTATTCTTTGTAAAAAATTTCCAATCTACCTCATCATGTCACTAGTTAATACTACTGTCTAAAGATTCATTGTTTTTCCTTCTACCTTACTAAGTATACATTCTTTGGAATCAACTTTGATTATTTCAATAATATAAAGTAAAAGTCATTTTATATTTTCAAAAATATGCATATATATCCAATTAACCTCACAATTAATCAAAAAATATAACCTCTCCATTTTCCAGTTCTAATTTTGTCAGAAGTCAAAATGGGAACACAATTGATGTGATCCAGCAAGACTGGATCTCTTTCTTTCTTCCTTTCTTCCTTTCTTCCTTTCTTCCTTTCTTCCTTTCTTCCTTTCTTTCTTTCTTTCTTTCTTTCTTTCTTTCTTTCTTTCTTTCTTTCTT
>JAGFMF010011417.1:624725-674905 GCA_019455555.1 Galemys pyrenaicus
CCCCTCCCCGGCCGGCAGCAGGGATCGAACTCATGCTGCAGTGGCTGCGGTTTGCTTCATAGTGCGTTGCTTAACCCACTGCGCCACCAGGGGAGGCCCAGACTATTCTTTCAATAGTTTCACATAAATATTGAGAATTGCTAAATATTTCTCCACAATCTTCTTTGGAGACAACTTGTTTTACTCACTTGTGCCATCAGTCATCATATTATGACACTGTAGAAACTATGTATCTTTTATCTTTTTTGCATTCCTGTAAACAATCTTTTGTTTTTAATAAAGTAACTATGATGTAGTTTGTAAAATTTTGTGTCACTGGGAAATGAGACTCAAAAATATTCAAATTGAGACTCAAAATATCCAATTGTTAAGCTGATGTTTGAGCCAGGATTCTATTACCTCAATAACAGGATCTTCCCTTTAGAGTTCCACAGAATCTTTTATTATTCCAACAGTTTCTATGCATTTTCTTTTTTTCTCTGCTGTTATCATTCTTAGAATGGTAAACATTTTTCTTTGCAGAGAAAAAAATTCTTAGCAGAATTGCTTACTATTTTATTGTTACTAATTAAATTTAGCAAAATCTTGTCTACAATCTTGTCTCAGCAACAACAAAGATAAAAGACAAAAATGAGAGCAAGAGAAAGAAATTGTTTGAAAAATGTTTAAGAATCATTTTTATCAGTTATATGCATTGTACCTAAATTTTCTAAACATAAAAATAAGGTAATGTATGAAACATGAGCTGCATTAAGTAATTTTTAAAATTATGTGAGTCAATTTTTCATTTATAAGTTCAGAACTTTACTATTATTTATTTTATTAAGGTAACATTGACTTTCATCATTGTATATGATTTAGAAGTACAAGCTCACAGCCTTCAGGTGTCTGTTACCACAACTCACCCACTATCAATGCACCAAATTATAATCAATGTCAAGGTTATTACAATTTCAATTGCATGACCTGCTGATCACACATAACACATACATCATACATAATGTATGCTGAACATACACAAACCTGTTGATCATAATTTCAGTTGTATGAGCTGCTGGTCAATGCTAATGTTATTATAATTTCAGTTGTATGAGCTGCTGAAAAAGTAAAACTATGAAGAGAGCAAACAAACCTCTGGGTCCAAAGGCTTAGGTTACAGGGTGGAGGGATGAGTAGAAGAACAGGTGGGATTTGGAAGGTGGTGAAATTATTCTACTTGATACTTTAGTGGTGAGTGCATGCCATTATACATTTGCCCAAACCTATTAAATGTATAACACCAAGAGTGGGCTCTAATGTAAGCTCTTGTTTTTATTAATAATGATGTGTTAATGTAGGTCCATGAGCTGAAACAAACATAACACACTGGTGAGGAATATTGACAGAAGGGGAGGCAGTGAAAGAGTGAGGTATCTGTACATGGCTCTCAGTTTTACTGTGAACTTAAAACTATCACGATGGAGTAACTATTAAGGCTATGGTGGGTGCCTGGGGAATCATACAATTCTCTCTACTTTTTTAAGTATGTGAGAAGTTCTAGTAAGAACTGAGATTTATAAAGTTTTTCTGAAGCTTATCCAGATTTTCTCAGGAGGTAACTCAGGCTTATTCCTTGTATCTCTATTTAAGTAACTTTCTCATCACTGCCGTGGGGAAAATCTGTTCTCCTATTTAATCTGTTTTCCCTCTCAGTAATATTTAGGGATAGAAATGATGAAATACAGCACTAAAATAGCGAAGGATCAACATTTCAGATGTTATATTTTGACTATTATATATTATATATATTATATTTATATATTATATATATTTGACTATATATATTATATATATTTTGACTATATATTATATATATTTTGACTATTATATAGCTTAACAAAATATTGCTAAAGGAAATTACATTTTGGGTTTCTTGTACCCTATCATTGCCTACAATTTGAATTTAATTGTTCTCTTCAATTATTCTGTTTAGCATTATGAGGACCCTGATGTATTAAAATTTTAGTGTCTAGTTATTTGTGTGACAAATTAAGAAAACTGAGACTATTTAAATACGTAGACTATCCTGACCAATGTTTTCCTGATGATATGAGAAATATAGCAGAGTTACTACTAAATGAAAAACAAAAGGTCTACTGTGCGCTGATAAGAAAGATGACAAGGACAGACACCTGGTTCATTTGTGTGCACTGTGAGCTTTCCTTGTGTTCCAACAGGTTTGTAGCATAAAGACTGACTTTGTGAAGTTCCCTTCTGTCCCAGCAATGGAATGAAAGTCTACCTCGGGAGGAAACTTCACCTCACTTTTGTGCAGCTGACTGATCTGTAATCTTAGCTGGACAAAGTTTGAAATTATCTCTTAATGTGAAGCTTCTGCTGGACTGCAACTCTGTGTAGGTTTGAGTTATAGAAGAAAGTGATTGTTCTTGGAGGGTAGAGAGAAGTTGTACCTCACTACTAATATGTTTTGGGTGGGATTATCTCTTCATTCAGATTGTGGTAGACCTCACCCTCAGTAACTTTAAGTCCCTGGATGATAAGGTCTTTGAAATGATGGTATTTAGATTAAAGTGAGGCCATAAGGGTGGGCCCTACACCAGTAGGACTGATGTACTTATAAGAGGGAGAACTTGGACACACATGTACAGAATGAAGATGCTGGGAGAGGTGACCATTTACAAGGAAGGGAGAGAAGTCTCAGAAAAAGCCAACCCTCAGATTTCAGTCTTCAACCTTCCAGAAGAGTGAGAAAATAAATTCTGTTCTTTAAGTCACCCAGTAGGTGGTAGTTTTTCCTTGCATCCCTGACTAATACATAAAATTAAAAAATATAATTCAGTTTTAGAGGTGGAGAAAATTTTTTTTTTGTTTTTTGTTTTTTGTTTTTTTTATAAAATAGAATGACAATGGCCTCAAATTGAATGGAAGAATCAAGTCAATACTTATGATTGGATCCTGGAGAAACACACCCAGGGCTGACAATTCGCTGTTTGATAGTTGATCCATTGGGTTGTTTGGTTCTTTGATGCTTATTGCTCACCAACTGATTCCAATAATTGTGTGGTAAAACATCAACATCAGTAGACTGACAGGCACAATACATGCAGTCACAACTTCTGTGCTTCCCACTGACTAAGTGCATTATTTAAGAGCCTGGAGTGAATGCAGAAAATGGAAAAACCCTACTTCATTTTCACTGTTTGTGAACATTACCAAGAGGTAGAGCCATAAATAGCACAAGAGTGTAAACAGTGAAAGCAGTAATGGGCTGTAGTAATCATGAAGAACTGCTAAAATCAGAGAATTTTATTTTATTGAATTCATGAATCAACAGGCTTACTCACTAAAGCTTCCTACTGAATCTTTTCAGCTCTCCAGACAAGCAGATGCACTGCAGTTTTCAGACACTGCTTAAGGCCACGGATACTGGAGCCAGAGTGCCTGGAATTATATCTTGACTTCATAATTTAATAGTAAGAAAATTATTAGAAATTCACTTGCATTTTCTTCCTCTTAAAATTAGACTTAAATGTATCTGATGTAAAGGTTTGGGGGAAGGTTAGTTGGATCTATACATGTAAAGTGTTTAAAAGAGCAGCAGGCATAAAATAAACGTTTCCTATCACTTGAGTTAAATGTGAAGGACCATATGGAACAACACACTATCACCCCTTTAAAGTGATGAATGCGGTTTATATGCTTTCTCAAAGTAGTGGTCACAACCAAATTTCTTAGGAAGCACAATGCCGAGCTTTTAATTTTTATACTTCAGGTAACTCTCTTATTATACTTCACAGTTTCTACTCACAAAACTCTCACAGTGCCCCTCTACAGCCACAACTAGGAATGTTCTCAGAAATGTTCTGACTCCTGATGGTTAATGTTTATGCTCATAACAGAAAAGAATGGTGATTGTAATAGTAGTTATTTATGGAATTATGGTGTCCTGGGCATTATAGTGAGCCCTAAACATTCATTACTGTGTTGAATGTTTATAACAGTCCCGTGAGGTACAGAGAACATTCCCATTTGATAGATAGGGAAAGTGAGAACTTGTTTGAATTCATCTATTTAGTGACAGAGGTGAGATTTGAAGCTAAATATCCAGACTTCAGAGCAAGTAACAGCAACTTTATTTACCAACTGTCATGCATGTCAAAGCATTTCCTCTCTGCTAAGCGTGTATTAGACTATTCACTGCACCTATAAGTTTCTAAGATGTATTTACTCCCATGTAATCTCATTTATAAGAAGACAGAATTGCAGGAATTGTTTATATTTGGATGTGTCTGATTATGTGAATTTACAATACAGAGCAGTCTTCAATAATCCCACAATTGAAAGGAATCCTTTTAAATATATTTCACAGTTATTGATGTGCATTTATAAGTTAAAGATGCCAATCTTTCATTTAGATCTGTTGTCTTTAATTAGGGATTACATAAGCTAAATTTTTTTCTAGGGGATGTTTTTGAAAATAGCTTGTTTTTCAAAAGTATTTTTCTGGGAAATGTTACCTTCCCTACAAGGTTTCTTTACTTCTCTAATTCTTGGCTTTTAAGAAAGTGTTCCTTCCTTTTAGAGTTTTACCAAGGAGTTTAAAAAAAAAAACAACAGACATTTCTCTGTTTCTTCTTGTAAGTTTATCATTATGATGTCTTTCATTTAAGCTGTGAAATTATGAGTTCTCATGCTTGCCCCAGGGTTTTGGTATTATTTAGGTGGAATAGAAGCAGACCCCATGGGTTGAATCAATTTTAATTCTATCTTCCTGTAATTTATCTACTGCACCTCTGAAAGTTGGTGCAGGAAAAAAAGTGCATGCAGTTTTCTCTCTCCAGTCCCCTCTGGCACACTGACTTTACAGATGTAGGCCCACTATTATTTTCTGTGGCCAATATTATTCTTTTCAGAACCTCTACCATGTTCCTTTGCAATACATCTTCTACACTACCTTCCAGAGCTTTTCAATTACAAATTCTATCCTTGAATTCCTTGTTGAACTTTGAGAGCTGTTTGAGCATCTGTGTCTCTTTAGCTGATGAGGATTGTCTGAACAGGCAAATTCTGGGAGAGCTATATGGTAATCTAATAAATGGGACTCACCTTGGTGCATGTAGTGGCTGCTTCCATACCCAGATGAGGAGCCCCTTTTACTGTCTACCCTGACACTTATTTTTCTAACTGCTGCCTGATGCTTGGTGCTTTCTCACAGGGAAGGCCTCCCCTGAAATTGCTGTTGTTTTGGAAAAGCCCTCACCCAACATTACACCTTTTCCCCAGGGTACCTATAGGGTCAGAGAAAAGTTATCAGGCTTTTCCACCCTCCCACCATTGTGATGATGATGGATACCTGCGGTGCTGCACACATGCCTAAGTGAGCATGCGCAAGTGGGTGCACCTGAGTTTAGACACGGGCATATAAGGGCGGTGTCATGAGGCCACCAGCAGAAAAGGACGCCAGAATGAGAGCAGCAAAGCAGCCAAGAGAGTGAGATGCACTGGGGGATAGGAGGCCTGCCAGCCTCTTGGCTCCCTGGCACCCCGGTGCCTGCCGTGTACCTAGTCACCTCTAAGATGATGCAATAAAAAACGAAAAAGCCACCGAGGGCTCCAAGACTCCTTCCTTTACCCCGTCTTCCAGAATCATCGAGAACTTCCTTGTGCCCCTTCCTGCCACCACAGTAGCCCATACCCAACAACTGCTGGAAGGGAGCAGGGCCATAGAATAACATCTTTCAACTTGGCACAATGTAAAGGGCTATGGCAACACCAAATCCTTATGGGCATTGTCATGGGTCCCTTGAGAGATCCTATGGTAACTGGGCTACAGTATATATTCTCCTTCCATCCAATTTCTCTTTCCTCAGTTCCTCAGAACACTCTGAATGTTCTACCACATAACACTATGGTCTTCAGAAAACCAGCTCAGAGTCAGCTCCTGGAGATTTGGCTTATGGCAATGTTGAAATGTATCTTCAAAAACCACGTTCAGTTCTGTAAAGCTTCATTAAGACTTTTTTCAACTAAGCTTTTCAAACATTGCCTTCCTTTTCCAAATCCACTTCCCCTAAATTTCTTCAGCTTCAATGAAATATGATAAAACATTTACTGGAGTTACCTTATTTCATGGTGGTTTGATGCTTTACAAATAAATTCTGATTTTCAAAGATGTCAAAAAACTGATTTCTCTCTGGCTTTGCTCCCTATTCTCTCTCTCTCCCCCTCCCTCTCTCCCTCTCTTCCTACCCCCCACACTCTTTCTGAGGACATGTACATATGTGGTGCCAGGAAGGGGCACAGAGCAAATTCTCAATGCTTCTGGAAGATGGGTAAAGGAAGGAGTCTTGGAGCCTTCGGTGTCTTTTTTTATACTTTCATTATCAGAGTTGATGAGGTACATGGAAGGCAGGGGTGCTGGGGGACTAGGAGGCCTGCCAGCTTGTGCATCTCACTCTCTCAGCTGCTTTACTGCTTCTTCTCTCTGCCTCTGTCTCTCCCCTGCATCTCTGCTCTATGTTCTGCTGGTGTCCTCCTGACGCCACCCTTATATGCCCCATGCTTAAACCCAGGTTTAAACCCACTTGTGCATGCCCACTTAGGTATGTGTGCAGAACTGCAGGTGTCCATCATCACACCGATGGTGGGAGGGCAGAAAAGCCTGAGACTTTTCTCTGACCCCACAATACACTTCACCTCTCTTCAGGATCCAGCCCAACAAGAAAAATGGGAATGTCTTTGTTAGTTATGATTTATTGGTAGGGATAGCTCTTAATTGAAGACATGCTTCTTCTCACACTAGATGATCAGCTCTAAGAGGTTGGTGAACCCTTTGTATATTATATGAACCCATGTAATAGCAAAAGCCCAAGCAAATATTATACATTCAACTAACTTGAAATGTTTAATTTTCATTCAGACAGCTGGGACAGCAACTATAGCACCATGTCAAAGGCTATTCCACATAGATATGTTATATCTTTGCAGATACAATATATAATGCAGTTTATATTTTATTGATAATATTTATAAAATAATTTATAAATATTAAATGATTTATATTATAATAATAACTGCTTGTAGCGGCAGGAAGTTGGCGCCGGAGCAAGGTTCGGGATGGTTCTGGGCAGACGGGTCAGGGAAGGAGAGTCTTGGAGCCCTCGGTGCCTTTTTGTACTTTAGTAGAGGTGGCCAGGTACATGGCAGACAGAGGTGCTGGGGGACTGGGAGGCTGGCAGGCTCCCAGCCCCCAGCACACCTCACCCTCTCGGCTGCTTCTTCTCTCTCTGCTGCTCGTCAGTACTGTCGGTTGGTCAGTCTTCGCAGTTCTGTCTGTTGATCCTCATGGTTCTGGCGTCCTCATGACGCCACCCATTTATGCCCATGTCCCAACTCAGGTGCGCCCACTTGCGCATGCCCACCCTGGAATGCTCGCAGCACCACAGGTGTCCATCATCAGTGGTGGGAGGGTGGAAATACCTGATCAACCTTTACCTTACACTGCTATTACATTAAAGGATTTAAACCGGATTCCCCTTTAAAAGCAGGACTCAGACAAACCTGTTAAATTTTAAAATAGTGACTGACATTTGATCACTCCAGTTCAAACATGACAGTTGCCTTTTTAAAGATCTAGTTCTGATCACTTTGTACAAATTCCTTACACGTTTACTCTTTTTAAGACAAACATAGCCATAATAAATATTCTTCTAATGGACATTTAACTGATAGAGAAATAGTAGTCCCTTGCACTGACTGAAGTGTATTCACAGATAGCTTTCCTTCCAGCCTACTCAGTACCTTATCAGGGTATTCACCTGTCATCTGTTCCCAGGCTCTTATCAGCAAAAGTAATTATCATATGCTTGCCTTGCAGGTTCCCTTGCAGCAATGGAGTCCAGCAATGAAGGGTGTGATACCCTTGATTCACCAAAGGGCAATATCTCTGCACTATACAGAGAGCACAGCTCTGAGAAAAACATAAGGAAATGTGACAGGTGTAGCAGCAGGATGGAGGCACTGGAGCAGGGTTCGGGATGGTTCTGTGCAGACGGGTCAAGGAAGGAGAGTCTCGGAGCCCTCGGTGGCTTTTCATGCTTTATTTAGTAGAGGTGGCCAGGTACATGGCAGGCAGGGGTGCNNNGGGGCCGGGAGGCTGGCAGGCATCCCCACCCCCAGAGCATCTCACCCTCTCGGCTGCTTCTCTCTCTCTGCTGCTGCTGGTGCTCCTTCGTCCTGTCGGTCGGCCCTCACAGTTCTGTCTGTTGATCCTCATGGTTTTGGCGTTCTCATGACGCCGTCCATTTTATGCCCGTGTCCAACACAGGTGCGCCCACTTGCGCATGCCCACCCTGGAATGCTCGCAGCACCGCAGGTGTCCATCATCAGTGGTGGGAGGGTGGAAAGACCTGATCAACCTTTACCCTACAACAGGGAAAGGATTTTCAACAACCAGGTAGCCTTAAGAGACTCTGAAAGAGTATGTGTGTGGCGGGGGGAGGAGGGGGGAGGCAGGGTAAGTGGTCACAGGGAGACCACTTTCACAGATTGGAATTTCCCCTATGACTTCAACAATTTGTCTAAATTGATCTTTCTTTATTGCTCTCAAACCTATTTGCTTATTAATTCTGTGTCCTTTAAGGTACTATGAGTTTATCCTTTCCTCTCCATCATTGAATTTTTTGTTGTTGTAGACAGTTTAGATAATCTTCCTATTTTCTAGTTCTTAAGATGGCCTTATGGCAGGTCATTCATTCCTCTATCCCTTAGAACTGAAAACAGCCACTGAGATACAATTCTTGCTAAAGTGGGTCACTTAAAACAATATAATACATATTTATCAAGAAGAGCTTTATTACGTTTTGACAATTTACTTTCCTGAATTAATAAAGCCATTTAGATCAATAGCTTTCTGAGTCACACTAGGACTCTTAGAAATTGATGAATCCTAAAAATTATGATTAAGTACCCCATGATCAATCACAAGACTAAGTACAGCTGACGTGTCCAAAGAAAACCAAGAACACTGGGTTAGGAGAACCCTTGAGGGTAGATTTTATTAGCCTCACTTATTGTGTAAGAAGTGACTTTTAACAGCTTTAAGTAAAATGCATGCACATGTACACTCATGCACACACTGATGCTACTGCATTTGCATACAAAACATTTCACTTCCTTGGCACCTACAGCTTATTTATTTTGAGTTCACTGTCAACTAAAATCCTGAAACCTTTTCAAACAAATGATTATAAAGATCCTTTCAAATAGATCATTATGCAGCACATTAGCTATTTCTCTTGTTTTTTTGTCACCTGAAAATTTGAAATGCAAACATTTTGCCTTTATCCAAGTCACTGGTAAAAATGTCAAATAAGATAAGGTTGAGGACAGAGTCCTACGTGGTCACCCTCAGGGAACTATCATTCAATCATGTGCATGTATTATCATCCGATGCCAATGAAACTTCATTTTTCTCTCATCCTGCCGAAATGTCTTTTTTGTTTTTTGGTCTACATTTCTTCAACTAGTAAACAAATAAATCATAGAGACATTACATCTTTTTGCAATCCAGATAATCTTTGCAATCTTCCTTTCCTTGGCCAGTCTTATTAGATACCATTCAATTAGAAATGTCAATGGGTTTGGGTTATGAATTCATATTGATTGTGCATCTATGTTGATTCCTAGTCAGAATCCCATGACTTTTCAGGTTTGTAGAACTGAGTTTTGCAAGCTATTATTGAACAATCTGATGTGTATAATGTAATATGTTAGGTTGTGATATTATGATTTATAAAAAATGTGTTTGGTCATTCAGATACCATTTGTAATTGGTCTTCTCTCATAGTCTCTGGCTTACAACTCCCAAAATCTTGGAATATCTTGAGATGGACCAGTGCACCCGGAGCACTGAGACCACCGGGACAGGGACCCAGGGAAGGTGGACAGGGATTCGGCTAAATGACAGACAGACACAATCTCAAGGGATTAGCATCTGAATGTAATTGGCAGCAGTGATCATCATGCATTTATACAGAATATGTTGGCATTTAGTACAATTGTTTTTCATCTTGTAGTCACATTGTTTTTAGTTGAACATCAGATTTCTTAGAACAAAACAGGTTAGATCATATCCTGATTACCTAGTGTTAAGACTGCGGTTTCCTTGGTGACCTTTCGAGGTTACTTATTAACCTCTGTTACTTTCAAGTTCTGCCACTATGGCCACTACCTAGCCTTAACACTGCCTTTAGGCATACATTGCTCTCCTCCATCCTTTTCTCTGTCAGATTTGTTTCTCTGTCTCTTCTAATGTTATCCTTACTGTCCAGACTCTCTCAATCCATCCCGGAGGCCACTCACCTCTGCGGAACCATTTTTTGTAATATTTAAAGAAGATTTTTAGCTGTTTACTTAGCAACTCTTTTTGCTCTTTTTTTTATTTATTAATTATATTTGACATCATTTGTAGTACCCATGGAGTACCCACCACCATTTCACCAGTGCACCATCACCTCAGTTCCTTGTGCACCCTCTGCCCTCATCCCTGTCTTTTTGCTCTTTACTGAGAAAACACCAAGGTGGACTTGACCTAGATAACTTATTTATAAAACCTACAAAATACCACACTATTCTTTTTCCATCGATGTTCACGATTTGCCTTTCCCAACATACATTTTTGTATATGATGTGTGTGTGTGTGTTGGCTCTGGGAATTTTCCCATGTGACCTCCCTTAGGTGGTCTCCACAGCCTGCCTCCCATGACATATGCTACACCAAGCTAAGTCACATCATGGGGGGCAGTTGCCTTTTACTGTCTGTTTCTCCTGAGCCTTTTCCTATAATCCTATCTACTTTTGGCAATTCTGTTTTACTTTCTGTCTGGATAAGTAGTTTTTCTGTTGTAACTTATTAACAAAATTTCCAGGATTATGTGCGTTTTGTTTGGCCACCTTAACTATAAACTTGAAGAGCAAAGAAACATCTGAGGGCAAAGTGACTTCAAGACAAGGTGTTTTCGTGAGTGACCGATTCTGTGTATTCAGTGGTCACGGGTGCTGTTGTTGAAGCACCTGGTGTTCTGAAGGATGCAGTACGTTAATGCCAATTACAAATTACTGAAAGAATCAGACAAAGAAACAAAAAGGAAAAAACAGCCAAGAACGTAAGGGGCTGAGGGTGCACCACCTCCTCCCACGTGCACACTTCCTTGAAGCATTTGCCAAGGCCTGCACGATTGCTTACCCAGATTCCGCAGGAGGTGGCGTGACAATATCTCAACACTAAGAGCAATTGGAGCATTAGAGCACATTTTTGGTCATAATATTTTGTTTCTTGTCCTTATTTCTTGAAATTGCTTCAGAGTCATAAAGATGAAATAGGTATTATTTATATTATGTGCCTTTCCATCACAACTGGGTGAATGTTATGAGATGACTTTTGGGAAATACCTCATTGATGGCTAGGAGAACCTACCTTGTGATCGTAGATTAGAAGGCTTAATTTTACACCTTGATCTCCAGGCAGAGGACAGAACCTGGATGTTTAATCAGTCACTAGTGGCCAATGACTTAATAATACCTGTGAAGTCTCCATATCAACCCAAATGTTCAGAGAGCTTCTGGATTAGTGAACATGTGGGGATTTGGGGAAGCTGAGAAGTAGGCATGGAAGCTCTGTGACCTTTCCCAATACCTAGCTCCATCCATCTCTTCCATTATATCCTTTATAATAAACCTGTATTTTGAGTGAGTAAAAGAGTTACTTGAGTTTTTTGAGACACTATAACAAATTAATTGTATCCAAGAGAGAGGTTGTAGGAACCTTTCAGTTTTAGCCAGTTGATCACAAGTATAGTGAACAATGTGTACTTGGCATCCTCATTTGAAGGGGATATTGCAGCCTCCAGTCAGAACAACAGGCAACAACTTGGGCTTATGACTGGCATCTGAAGCAGGGATTAGGCAGTTTATAAGATTAAGACTTCAACCTGGGCCTCCCTGGTGGCGCAGTGGGTTAAGCAACGCACTATGAAGCAAACCATAGCTACTGCAGCACTAGTTCGATCCCTGCTGCCGGCCAGGGAGGGGACCCACGTGGCGCAGCAGACCTCTCCTGCTGTGCCCGCTGCTCCCCTCAGCAGTGTGTTTCAGTCCATCTGCCTGTTCTGCTCCCCACTCTCTGTGGTGAATCCTCTCACCCACCCCCCACACCTCTGGCCTGTACCCCAGGGCTTGTATGCATAAATAAATAAAATCTTAAAAAAAAAAAGACTTCAACTTATAAAATCTGATGCTGTCTCGGGGTAGTGTCAGAATGGTTGAATTGTAGCCTGCCCAGCTGCTGTCTGGAGAATGGTGTCATGGAATGACCTCACTGGACTGTTTGGTGTGGAACTTACATGCAGTTTTGAAGATACCTACTATATAACGCCTGCTGTTGATATACTCAACTGCTTGACCAATAATTAGATACAGTGTTTGCAGAATCTACTGTTAAAATCATATCTGTAGCTTCTGACATTAATTATCTGAAAAATTTGGAACACATTTGATTATAGCTATTTGGGTACTTTTTGCTATGACATTTCACAAAGTGTCAAAAGTGGTATTAATGATGTAATGGATAGCTGCTTAAGTGTTAAATTCATCTGGGTCTTAAAACCCAAATGCATCTATTATAATTCCTACTATTTGTGCTATGTCAGGAATACCCCAAATCATCCTCAGGCTTGAAGATTCACTGAGAAGACTCACAGAATTCAGAATTCAGAAAAGCTGTTTCACTCACACTTAAAATTCATGACTGTAAAAAAATGCAGGCTAAAGTCAGAACAGGTAAAAGGCATAGTAGATGAAGTATAGGAGACGCCAGGCACAAGATTTTAGGGTTTTCCTCCCAGTGGAGTCCTGGAGAAGTTTCACTCATTTTTCCAGCAATCACGGGAAATGTTGCCAACCAGGGAGCCTTGGAGTTCAGTGTTTTCATTGGGTGTCAGTAATGTGTACACTTAGCACTTAAATGACAGACCATAACCACTCAGTCTAGCCACTCCAGAGCAAAAAGGGTATTCACCATGTCACCTTGTTAGAATAAACCATTTTGTTAAAATGGTACAGAATTACATCTTTATAAGATAGGATATTCTAGGGCAAATGAGAGTGTAATAGAGGGTGAGCAAGACAGAAGACAATGTTTATAGCTATTTCTGAAGCAGCATTTCCCCATTTTGTCAGACAAATAGATAGAAAAAAATCATTAAGTCCACCTGACACTAGAGTTAGGGGAAAAGATTACACACATGCATGAACACAGGGAAGTGAGGACCATTATGGCATTTTAGAAGCAATCTCTCACAGTAATTTGTATGACAATATCATACAATACCACATGTTTGAATAAATATCAGTGGTTCTCAACTCTTTTCAGCTCTGGATATTTGGCAATCTCTGGGATCATTTTTTATGGTCACAACCGTTGGGGAAGGGTCTCCACTGGCCTTTAGTGGGTATATGCTTAGAATAAAGAACACTGCCAAAGAATTTTCCAGTTGGACATGGCAATATTGTTGAGGTTGAGAAACTCTGGCAATTTATTAGTAATACAAAATTGGGTAGATTACTCAATTAAACCCTAGGATGCTCTTTAGGTAAATATATTCAAGCCGTAGAAAATAACAAGTATAATTACTGACTGAGTTTAATTAATTTGAAATAGAAGAGTTATAGGGAATAATTATAGTAGATCCATTCTATCTCTATTTTATGGAAAACAGCTTATCAGCCTTTGCCTCATAGATATACTAAGTTATATGCCCAAAGGCAAAAAACATGAAAGAAATGATAGAGTAGCAATTTTAATAAACACAGTCTAAATCATACAAATTATTCTATAAGACAATCTGACTTAACAATTAGGGTAATGGTTGTCTGCTCCACCAGCATCTTTGAGTAACTGGAAGATTTTTATTTTATTTTACTTGTAAATATAGATGTGAACCAAATCTGCAGATCAATTAAATTAGTCACTATGGAAATGAGACTTAGGTTTGGTATAGTTGAAAGTGTGAAGCTCGTGGTTTATAGAATCACTAAAGCAGAGTTTCTGTAGGAATTGTTGAATTAGTCTAGATGATCTGCAAATATTAGATATGGGTTTGTTGGCAAAGTTCTTTTTTCATGTTTGGAATGGCTTTAGCAGAAATGTACATTTTCTGAAAATCAATTTTCTAATTTAATAATTTATTTTGGGTGTATGAAATTTTATCCAGTGGGTTAAATCAGGGTCATTGTCCCTTTTTGTAAATAAAGTTTTGCTGGAACACATCATAGTTGCCACTGTCATTTGTTTTTTGATTACTGGTAACTGTTTTTGAGCTACAATACCAGACAAATTAACACAGAGTCTAAATTGTCTACAAAGCTTTAAATAATTAATATCTGTGCCATTAAAGACAAAATTTGCCAAATTCTGATCAATTTCAATATTAAGATACTTCCTTTTTGTTGGGCTTGTAATGGTATTTATTATTAGTTATTTCTCTTTCCTCTATTAATGACATATTTCAATATGATGCCATTGGAGGAATCAAGGACAGAACAGAGGTAAATTATAAATAAGGAAGATTTTCTTTGTTTTCTTTTATGTTACATTTATTATATATAACATTTTATTAAATAAAGCTGATCTTTCCTGATCAGTTTTAATTAGCTAAAGGAAAATAGTCCTTTAAACTGATTTTTATCCATTATGTCAGTTGAAAGAGTTAGTGATTACTCTAAAGATAATATTAGTGGTCATTTACTGTAGCTTACCTAAGGTTATATAGTAATATGCTAATTTAACTACAGAAGTCAATCTTTCGAGACTGGGCTTTTATCCATAAAACATAAAATTGTTTCTGCCAATAGGATTATCACTTATTTTAACACTGCATATTTCAAAACTCCTTAAAATCTAAATTAGACAATATATTTTAAATTTGGCTATTTAACTTTTAAATACAATTAAAATTAAAACATTTTTCAAAGGCACATGATATGCTTTGTCTACAAAAATAGACAGATGTAGGTGTCTTAATGAAGGCACTTTGGGTTGCAAGTACAGTCTGTTCTGCTATCACACTTGTTAAAAAAACACAAATTTGTTCCAACTCAATTTATCTATAAGGGAACAATTTGAGAACATTGCAAATTTTGTATTTGCTTATAAACAATTTTACCTGCAAAAGAATTAGTAGGTGAATACAGAAATCTACACCCAGTTGAAGTGAACCACCACATAGGATCATCCAAAATGCATATGGGCACACACATCAAACATGTCTTTATCAGTTTACTGCACATATTATTATCCTAAAAGGTTGTACCTTTGCTTTTTTTTTTTTTTCTTTTTGCATTGAAGACACTCATTTATCTAGCATGCCAAACATATCTGTATTCTGACTGGAAAACATTCTAAGCAGCAGCATATAAAAAAAGAAAGCTTAAGTATTGAGAAAAAGCTTGAAAAGAATAAAATGTTTTAAAAGAAATGGGAGAACATCCAATAGCACTCAAACAATAAGCATAAAGGAATCCATGCTGGGGACTATAAGAACAATGATGTGAAAACAAAAGAAAGATCTTTGATTGGAACAATTTTAAGCAAACAAAGTCAATAAGATCAAGGCCTCCAGATAAAGGAATACTGTTGACTTCAGACATTGAAGAACCAAACATTAAAAAACTCTGGAACAACTTTTCTCACAACTAAGTGTAAAGTTCTACCTATAAATTAAGACATTAAAAAAAATTGTCAAATCACGTGGAAGCAGTTCATCTTAGCACAAGCTGTGTTTGGTTTGATAGTTTCAAAACTCAATAGAATTTCCAGAGCTCTCAACTGTTCAGCAAAACTGTGAGTTAAGATTAAAGAGAAGCAAAGGAATGTATAGAAGTGATACAGTTGTTAATTAAAGAGTTTTCATTAAACAGGCATCTGGATCTGGATCTATATCTCACAGAACAAAAGGGAAAAAAAAGAATGTCTCAGATATCAAGGCTGCAAAATATTACAAGTTGTGTAACCCTCACAAATTTCAATCCATCTGATGTCCATTTACACAAAGGTCAGTTCTTCAAAGATTAAGTACAATATTTATTACAATGTTCACCCTGTTCTAATCACCTAACATGCGTAAGTCTGATTAACATTTATTTTAGGTTTCCATCTTTTTATTTTCTTTTTTATTATATTATTTGTCTTTGAAATAACACTGATGGACCACACTGTACATGACTTAGGTCGCAGGCCTAAGTATGCTATCACATGACCCCCATCACCAAAGCACCAACAATTCATTAGCATTTCTTTGTGTCATTGATGAAAATTTTGAGAATTTTGCTCTTACTTTAACATTTACAGTTCTGTGTTATTTATTATATGACTTTCATAGTTCTGTGATTTTTAGCCTTGTGTGAACTGCATTGTAGCAGAACTAGCTATAATAGGAAACTATTTAAGTTAGATTATAAAAGAAAACAAATAAAGTAAGTGGTTCTTCATACAACCAAAACAAAATGAAACAAAATAATCAGGACTTATAAAAAAAGACTCAAATATGAGTGCTAAAAATTTGAATAAAGTCACTTTCCTCACATTCTCATGGTCAAGTGGTCTCCCCACTCCCCAACCACCAGTGCGGTCATTCTTTTGTTTGCTTATTTGCTTCTAGCTATCTACTAATGTGTTTTCTTGTCCTGACAATGTATGTATCCATCTCTCGGGATATAGGGCTGTTGTGCAAGCCATCTTTTATTAGTACATAAGTTCATAACGGTGTGACTCTTCCCCAGCACTATAAAACAAAGAGTCAGAAAACCAAGCCAAAAACAAAATCTAGAAGTCTGACTTAAGAACGAGACTTCTGGTGTGTGTGGGGTGGGACAGGATGGAGAGAAGAGGTGGGTAGGTCACAATGGACTGTGGTGGAAGCCTGGGTGTGCCTTGATGGTGAGTGTATTGCAATAAGTACCAATAAGTACATCTCAAGAGGTGGACTCCTATATTTTTGACTCATAAACAGTATTGGAAACCATTAATGTAGTTGGGGACTGAAGCCAAAGGCTGTTATATGTCCAGCCATTGGAGGGTGGCATAAGTGAGCCCCATGTGACATATGGACAGAGGATCAGTGGGGGTGGAGACTAATAGGAAATATAAGAGACTATAGAAGTGACCTCCAGGATTCAACATCTTCTAGAATAATTCAGAATTTTCAGGATTTCAGCACTTTTTGATCTTTGGGGGTTGGTCATTTCTGTCCCTATCACACTGATTTTTCTAGAAGGCAGTTGTGGGCTACTGAATGATATGGAGAGGCTTCCAGCAGCCAACCTCAGAGAATGAAAGTTCAGAGGCTTTGGTGGTAGCTGAGCAATGGAAACTTTTCCTATCTTTGTTGCTATTACAGCCTGGAAGGGAAAGTGAAGACTCAGAGCTGGGCACCCAACTGAATTGTGAGTGTGAGCCCTTTGTTGTTTGACTGCTACAGCCGTTTCCAGTGTTGTTGTCTGATATGTGCTGGCGCATCTTAGCAGTTCTGGTGAGCATCTTCTGTTGTGTCTTCTGTGGTTGTTCTGATTGGCCAATTGTGTGGCTGCCATATGGTCCAGGCCCTCAGTGGTAGGAAGACACCATCTTTGGAGTCTGGACGTTGTTTGGGATAGGGCTTCCAAGTCATCAGTCGTGGGAAGACACCATCTTAGATGCTTTTGTTTAGTATTTGAAAGCACTGGGTACTACATTGAGTGAGAAAAACAATTGCTTGAGGCCTCAATGACTCTGTTTTCCCTTGTTTGTTAAATAAATACTATTTTTGTTGTTTCCTAACTCTGAGTAGACTTGCAATTGTGTACCTGGGTGAAGAACTCAGAGAGTAACCAGTAAATTATTTGGGTAGTGTCTTGGTCAGTTTTAGTATCCCTTACTGCCCTGTATCAATATCACCTTAATGAAAAAAGTATTAAAGATAGAAATCATTTCTACTTCCTTATCTTGATATAGGACATTGCTCATATCAAAGTTGGTGAAAGACTATAGGTCTCAGATAGAAATAACATAGATGTCTAAACTCTCACCTATTCTGTTTAACCTTGTGCTAGAGGTTTGAGCCAGGGTAATTAAACAAGACAGTGAAACCAAAGTCATCCAGATTAGAAAGGGAAAAGTAAAGAATCTCTATTTGCAGATGTCATGGCTTTGTACATAGGTAAGGAATTTACTAAAAAGTTATTAGAATAAGGCAAGTCAGTGAGGTTCAGTGCCCAGTATCTACATACGAAAAATAAATTTTATATCTATAAACTAGCAATGAATGATTTAAAATGAAGTTAAGGGAATAATTCCATTTATAATGACAGAAAAACTAATAAAACAATTAGAATTAAATTGAATATAAAGCTGTGAAATGTAGTCTCTGAAAACTACAAATCACTTTACAAAGAAAGTATGGAGGACCGAGTAATTGGAATGACAATCTATAGTCATTAATCAGGAGAGTTAGTCTTGTTAATACAGCAATACTCCCAGTTTGATCTACAGATTCATCATAACTAATCTCAACAATTCAACTAGCATCTTTGGAGAAATTGACAAAGTGATCTTGAAATCCATATGAAAATGCAAGGGATCCAAAATAGTGAAAATCATAATGAAAGTGAATAAGGTTGGTTGAGTTGTGGTTTCAAAAATTACTAGAAAACTCTAGTATCCAATATAATATGGTACTAGCATAGGATGAACATACACATATATCAGACAATTGAATGTCTAGAAATAAAACCTTGTATTTATATGGCCAGTTAAAAGAGATGCCAGACAACCCAATGGAGAATAAAGAGTCTGCATAACCAATAGTAGTAGAACAAATGTTATGCACATACAAAGAACGTATTCTGTCTCTTTATACAGAAATTTACTCAAAATAGATCATAGATCATAGACCTAATTATAAGAGTTAACACTATGTACTCCTAGAACAATATATTAAATAAACCTTTATTAACTTGGGTTAGTAAGAGACTTCTGAGATATGACACTAAAAGCATAAGCAACAAATGAACAGTACACATATTGTACTTCATCTCAGTGAAAACTTTCATACTTGAGAAAATACAACCAAGAAAATTAAAACACGAAACATAAAATGGGACAAAATATTTCTAGATTCTTATATCAAGAACTCAAAATAACAAAATTCATAGTAAAAGACCATAAAAATGGACAAAGGATTTGAATAGATACTTGTCCATAAAAGTAATATAAGTGGCTAATAACCACATAAAAAGACATTCAACATTACTAGACATCTGGGAAACAAAGATATATTAAAACTGTCAAAAGGAGATACCAATTCACATACATACTAAACTGTAACATAAAAAAAGTCAGTAATTGTTATCAACAAATCAGGAAAATGTGGAGAAATTAGATTCTTCACACATTACTAGTGGAAATGCAGAATTTTGTAGCTGCTCTGGAAAAAATATTTGCTAATCTCTTTAAAATTCAAGCAGAAAGTTACTATGTAACTGTATTTCCACTGCGAGGTACATACCCTAGAATTGAAATTATATAGTCTCAAAAAACACCCCAAAAAACTAAGAAATCCAACCCTGTGTATGATAGTCTACTACAAAATGAACAACAGTAAAAAAGTGGAGCAAGTCATGGATATATAATATGTTTATTATACAATGGCATTTTATTCAGTTATACAAAGGAAGTAGTGATGGATGCTATACAATGGATGGACCTTGAAATCATTATGCTAAGTGAAAAAAGACATTCACAAAAGACCACCTACTTTGATTCCATGATATAAAAAGATTCCATTTATATAGAATGTCCAGAACACATGCATTATAGGGACAGGGAATAAATTTTTGGATGCCTAGAACTGAAGAGTTTCAGAGAAATAAATAATATCTGTTAATGGGTTCAGGGTTTCTTGTAGAGTGGTGAAAATGTTTTAAGATGGACTGAAAAATTCATTCCAAAATTCAAAAAAATGTTTTAAAATCAGTGAGTGTCCACTTTAAGAACTCTGATTCCATAAATTCTACAATGGCGTTAGTAGCAAGGCCTAAACTATTGACTACAATAGAATGTCAGTGAACCTCAAACATTATTGAATGCTGACTTAAATCTTCAGCTCTGTCTGATTCTGATGTCTCTATTTGCTATGCATCCATTCAGGTTCCTCATCTCCCTTCCCAACTCCTACCTCCAGCTCCATGCTTCTCCTATAGCTAAAGAAATTCAGACTGAAAACATAAGAGAGCTTTAGAGACTCAAAAGTCCCAGAAAAATTCATGAGACTTACTGTTTGGAACAGCTTACAACATATGATTTGTCTCTCACTCTGAACCACTGTGGCTAAGAGAAGGGAAAATTATGTTGATTCACTTAGGATATGCAGCCTGTCCATAGTCCCTGAAATAGTCACTGTTGACTAGAGGGACTGGCTATGCAGACTGAGTTCATTCTGTCAGGTGTGATTTCTCTCAGAAGGTGTGGTTAATGCAGGGGAAAGGGACGATTCCCAAAAGGGAACTTAAGTGTGTTTTGGGGAAGAAGTCAGAACCACTAAAGCTGATGCAGGAGTTGTGCAGGCAAATGGAGTGAGAAATTAAGTAGAAAAATACAGCTATCCATTTTTACAGTCCTTGATCATGTAAAAGAAAAATTTGACTTGTATTTTATCTAAGGAACTGGCTGCAAATATTAATAATTATAAATATGACAACAGAGCTTTCAGATTTGTGTTTCAGAAAATTTACTTGGGCTGCCAGGAGAGATCAATTACTTATAAATACTGTATTCCCAGCTTCCACTGGACCTTCTCAATATATCTCTGCTTCCCTCTAACAACTCTTTAAATCTCCAAGTAATTTTATAAGTCATAAACCTCTGCTAATAAGCACTGTGTTTAGGCTTAAGATAGAGAGGGGGGTAGATATATCAGGGAGAAACGTACAAGACAGTGAATCAGGGGCTACCTGTATAAAAGAGTAGCTCTTCTCTATACACAGTGAATTTCAACCTTAGGAACTTCCAAAGTGTGACATGAAGGGAGAGATTGAAGGAAAAGACAGGTCACTCCAGAATAAAAGGATAGTGAAAAATTGAACTCACTTGTAAGAGTCTGCTTGGGTGAGAATTTTCTCTACTACCCCAACCAAATCTCAGCACATGCATGGAGGCTTTAACTGTGCTCAGTCACAGTTGTAGCCCCAATAGTCTCAAAAACACACAGCATACTACAGCACATGCTCTGAAAGCTGCATGCTTGCAGCAGCTTTTGGGGAGAAGAAAGCACCTTCCAAAGGGCAAGGATGTAAAGCACATTCCAAGGAAAGTAGGTGAGCAGCATCCAGATGCCTGGGTCTAGCTCCAGGGTCAATTCAGTGATCAGTTCTTCTTGATGACCTCTCCCAGCAACACAGTACCATCATTTCATTGAGCATTTTCCCATTACATTTTAGATATTGTACTAAGTGCTATAAAGACACCAAGATAAATAAGACTACCAAAAAACTAACAGGGCAGTTGGAGTGGAGAAACATACATCACTAGACTTCAGTCTATGAAAACTACCCCTGAAACTGTGTTTCCTGAGGGTAAAGTCCACACCTATTCAAAACTGATCTTTAGGGCTTAGGGTATTTCCAGACACAAGACAGACATTCAGCAATTAGATGTTGAAAGAACGCACAACAGTAGTTGAGAGATCAGTATCTCTGACTGTGGTGGTAACACTTGTGTAGGTTTTGAAAATGAGGTTAATATTGTCCAAGAAGAAAGTAAATGAAAGCAAGAGATTGTTGTGGGAAGAAATACCAACAATACCAAAGCCAAGATGGCAGGAAAGAAAATATTTAATGTACGGAAAATAGAACCGTCTAGATCCTGACAGATATAAAGTGAAAAAAGGGCTACAGAGTAAAATGCTCCCTGGCTAAAGAGTTCTAAAACTTGAAGAAGATAGGCATTAATGGCATGAAACTGTCTTATGCTGTGGGGTGGTGTGTAGCAGGTTGACACTAGGAATAGAAAACAGAAGCAGTGACCCTAGCAGACTAAAAAGAATCATAACCTACAGGAATTGTATCATGTTTTCATTAAATTACAGGCTTTTGCCCTAATAAAATCAATAACAATTGTTATTTTCCTATAGACTGAGCATGCCTTACAGAAACATTTCTCTATCCCATTAATTTGTATCATAAATAACCGCCTCAAATAAAAACTGAAAAGCGAGATTTTTTTCCAAGATTGTAATGATACATTAACAAATGATAAAAGCAGGTACTAAAGAAAATGTAATTAACATTTTAATAAGTGACTTAAAGCATCTCTTTAAATATTTATAATTTTATTTTTGCTATTTATCTTATTGAATATTTTAACAAGTTATTCAATGTGGGTTATGATAACTTTAAAGCTACTGCAGTATAATTTAAATAACTAAAAAAAACTTACTTATAAGAGGAAAACAAGGAAACCAAATAAGGGGTTAGGAAAATAATCATAATAATAGTAATAGTAATAATAATAAAAAATTAACAGGCAACTATAAATCAGAGGCATTCTTCAGGGGAGAGGAAAGAAGAGGGGTCAAAACAGGGGAGGGATGAGCACTCCCCTACTACAGGTGGACTACAGGTGAATTGGTGATGGGAATTTTATGGGGACTACACCTGAAAGGAGAAAGCAAATACTGGACAAAAATTTTTGTACAATATATAATTTTTTTATAAAATATATAACAAATTTAATAAAAATAAATAGAACAGCTATGTCACTTACACTGATTAAAATAGGTGCCATCATTTAAAAATGAACACTTTGTTCACCATAATTGTTTTAGTAGTTTTGCTACTTATTGCCTGAAGCACTGAAGTAGAAGATAGTTAGCCATGCCTTAGGGGTCTAGTCTGGTGCCATAAAAAAAAATTAACGGCTGATTATTAATAAAAGTAAAGGACTTGATTATTATGTAATGAACATAGTAGCATATCCAGAGAGATTTCAAATTTAAAGTCAGCTTTCACTAGTTTTAGCCTTCCTCTTGGCTTATAAATTAATACATTTTTTAATGAGGCTTTCTTGACTTTTTAGAAATAAGATCTGATTCAAATATTCTTTTTTTTCAATTGAGATAACATTGATCTACAATACAGAATATGATTCAGAGGTACAGGATCACACTTCGTCAGATGTATGTCACCACACCCCATCCACCACCAAGACACCTAGAGTCTGCCACTAGAGTCCCACATTTCTTGGGCCGCATCCTGGGCACTGCATTTTGTATGAGTCTGGCACTCAGAGGGGATTACTGATGCCATGACAATCATTCCATCTTAGAACTGGTAATACCCCTAATTTTTTCAAAATGAAAAAGGTTTCTCCAGGCACAAACTGAAGTTACAATATATACTTAGAAGCATGTGTCCTAAGGGGTAACATGAAGACCACTAAGCCAATCCAAAAATACTTTTCATGTTACCTTTTCACTATGGTTTCCAAGCTTCAGGTGATGTTTCATAAGGAGTGAATAATCTACCTCAGAATAATCTGGGGAGAATTTAACAATAATGAAGATATTTGAATTAAATTACAGAATTTAAATATATATATATATTTTACATCATTTTTCCTTTTGTACAATGTATGCTTTCTCCTCTCAGGTGTCCTCCCATAAAATTGCCATAACCAATTCACTCGTGCACCATCACCACAGTCCCTTATGCACTTCTCTACCCTATTCTGTCCCTCTCTCTCCTCTTCCCTACAGAATGTCTTTGATTTATAGTTGACTGTTAATTTTGGGTTTTTATTTATTATATTTTTCCCTGATCCCTTATTTAGTTCCCTACATTCCTCTTATAATTGAAACCATGTGCTATTTTTCTTTTCTTTTTTTTTTTCCTTGCTTAATTCCTGAGCATAATCCCTTCCAACTACATCCATGTTGCTGCAAAAGGCACAAGGTTTACCTTTTTTGCTTGCTGAGTAATATTCCATTGTACATATATGCCATATCTTCTTGATTCAGTCATATATATTTTTGGATACTTGGATTGTTTCCACATCTTACCTATTGTAAATTGTGCTCCAATAAACAGAGAGGTGCAGCTATCCTTTTGGATTAATGTTTTTGTGTCCTTTTGAGTAGATTCTTATGAGTGGAATTGCTAGGCTATATAGTAGCTCCATTTTCAGTAGTTTGAGAAACCTCTATGAAACTTTCCATAGTGGTTGGACAAGTTTGCATTCCCACCAGCTTTTTCTCTATAGCCTCCTTTTTCTCTATAGCCTCCCTCAAAATTTGTTTCTTGTTTTTTTTTTAATATGTGCCATTCCCACTGATGTAAGGTGGTATCTCATATCACCTACAAATAGTGATAGTTTTACTTCTTTCCCTATTGGGATTCCTTTTATGTCTTTATCTTGTCTTATTACTGTGGCATGGACTTCCAGTATTATATTAAAAACAGTGGTAAGAGTGGACATCCTTGATCTTAGAGGAAAGGCTTTAGGCTCTTCACCATTGAGAAGGATCTGACTATAGGTTTGTTGTATATGAACTTTATTATGTTAATGTCTGTTCCTTCTGTCCTGAGAATTTCAAGGTCCTTCATCATAAATGGATGTTGAACTTATTAAACACTTTCTCAAAATACTTCCTCATATTTATATGGTCACATGCTTTTTCTTTTTGTTGATGTGTTGGGTTACATTAATTGATGTTTGGATTGAACCATCCTTGTGCCCCTGGAATAAATCCCATTTGGTCATGGTGAATTATATTTTTGATACATTGTGGATTCTGTTGGCTAGGATTTAGTTGAGAATGTATGCATCAGACTTCATTAGGGAGATTGGCCTGTAGTTTTCTATTTTTGTGTTGTCTTTGATTAGTTTTAATATTAGTGTAACATTGGCTTCTTTTTTAAAATATTTAGTTATTTATTTTTATTATGTTTATTTTTATGAAATAAGTGTTTATTTTTAATTTTTTATATTAACTTATTTTTATTTATATATATTTGACATTGGCTTCTTAAAATTTATTCAATGTCAAATTTACATATTTGACATTGGCTTCTTAAAATTTATTCCTTCTTAATTTTTTGAAAGGGTTTGTGTAAGACAGGTACTAGTTAATTTCTGAATGTTTGGTAGAATTCATTTGTAAAGCTCTCTGGTCCTGGGCTTATGTTTTGGGGAGGGTTTTGATTACTGTTTCAATTTCATTGCTTATTATTGATCTTTTTAAGCATTCTATTTCTTCTTTATTTAGCTTTGGATGATTGCATATTTCTAGGTATTTATCTTTTCTAGATTGCTGGATTTGTTTGCATATAATTGTTCATAGTAATTTCTGATTATTCTTTTGATTTCTGCTGAGTCTGTTGTAATTTCTCCTCTTTCATTTATGTTCCTATTTATTTGTGTTTTCTCATTTTTTTTTTCCTTTGTGATCCTGCTAGAAGTGTGTCAATTTTGTTCATTTTTTTTCAAAGAATCAACTTTTGGCTTTATTGATCATTGATCTTTTGGATTGTTTGTTTGTTTGTTTTAATTTCTATCTCACTTATTTCTGCTATGATTTTTATTATCTCCTTTCTTACTGGCTTTTGTTTCTTTATTTTTTGTTGTTCTTTTTTTCAGTCTTTAAGGTGGGAGATTAGGTTGTTTCTTTGAGTTTCTTGATGTGCGTTTGCAGTGCTATATACTTTCCTCTTATTATTACTTTTGCTGTGTCCCATACATTCTGGAGAGTCATGTTCTCATTGTCATTTGTCTCAAGGTATTTCTTAATTTCTTCTTTGATCTCCTCATTGATCAAATGGTCTTCCAGTAGTGTGGGTTTCAATCTCCATGAAGTAGGAGGGTTCCTTTCTTTATTTTCATGTTTTATTTCTAGTTTGATGCTGTATAGTCCGAGAAGATAGTTGGTATCATTTTGTTCTTAATGTATCTGTTGATGTCTACCTTGTATCTCAATACATGAATGATCCTGGAGAAAGATCTGTGTGTGCTTAAGAAAAATGTGTACTCTGATTTTTTTGGGTTGCATTGTCCTATAGATGTTTGTTAAGCCCATGAGGTCTAGGTCTTTATTTAGAGCTCTAATGTCCTTGCTTACATTTTGTCTTGTTGAGCTGTCCATTTTTTAGTCTAACATTTAGTTTTAGTCTAACATTTGCTTTCAGAGATGTTATTGTTTGATATATTTTGTTGCTCCTTCATTTGGTGAGTACATGTTGATAAGTGTTTATCTGCCTGATGTATTGTTCCTTTTATCATAACGTAGTGACCATCTATGTTTCTTTTTAGTTTGAAGTTTATTTTATAGTTGTTCCTGCCTCCTTTTTTGGCTCATTTGCTTTTTTCCAAAGTTTATTTTCAATGTATGTTTATATTTTGTAATTAAATGTGTTTTCTGTAGACAGCAAAAGGTTGGGTTCTATTTTTTTAATGCAGCCTGCTACTCTGCATCTTTTTAATTGATAAGTTTAGTCTGTCTACATTTACAGTTAATATTGACATACTGACATCCATATTTGCCATTTTGTCACAATATTTTAGCAATGGTGTCTAGGAATTATATTTAAAAATTGGTGACCTCAATGCAGTATAACAAATGTTGACTTTTAATGATTACCTGAATCTTACATAATAGTATAATGCAATGTTACTTCACTGAAAGGTTATTCAGTTCCTTCACAAATGCCAGTAATTACCACCATTAAAAGGAATAATTTTAAAAATGTTTCCTTGGACTATTTTATTTAAGGGAGCACATTCAGCTGTACTGCGTATAAGAAAAAATAAAAATAGAAAATTCTCTCTGTTTGAAATAAGGAAAGAGATTTATCTGTGCTCCTTTTTCTTAGAACATTTACTTTATAAAAATTATCCTTGTAAGAACAGTGTCCTCTTCTAAATGTATACAAATGCTTTGGAAAATGAGACACATATTTTGTCATTTTTATGACCTAGTACTGTCTTTCTTAAAGTCTTAGGAGTCATCTTTCTGAAATGTAATCATTAAGGAAAAAAAAGTTTGCCTATATCTAAATCTCTGGGGGAAAACTAAAGACTAATTTTCTGGACTTTTTGCTTAAATTTGTAAAGTTATCTTCTGTTATATAGGTATGAATTTTATCTTTCCTATGGATAAAGACAATAAATAATATAGATGGAGACTAACTACTAGGCAAAGTTGGGATGATATATGTGTACCAAGAAGTGCTTTTTTACTTGAGGAATTGATATTAGTTATCTTTGAAACGTGTATGCAATGGGTGTATCTGCTTGGCTGTTAGGCCTCTCATCTCTGTCATTTTTCTATTCTGATATACCTAACAGTCAAGACTAAATGCATTTTCCTCTTCTGAGCATTCCATAAAATTTCACTTTATATGCTTCTTCATGGGTTACCACTAAGTATGATATTTGGGCAATGCTTTCATTTATGTGAGAAAAAAAATAAAACCCCAAAACCATAAAATGAGAAAATGTACATCTTCTTTATCAGGAGAATATAATCTTATAGATTCAATATTTTTTAATGAAGTAACTAAAGGTACTTCATTTTCCAAATAAACTATTTAAAATGTGGAGATGATGTGTATAAGTGTTCTTTTATCATCCACTGACAAGACATAATCTGCATTTAAAATGAATGTCATAGAAGTATAAATATAAGCCATAATCTCAATGACAAAGGCAAACACCATGCTTCTAGATCCATACCACCATGTGACTTTACTCTGTCATAGATATATCTATATACCTAAGCCTAACATTTTGTTTTCAGTTGTATTGACAAAGGACTGAATTTCTAGTGAATACCCAAACAATGCCAAAGTGAAGTTTTCTTTTTCAATTTTTTTATGGTTTATTTATGTATGCAGACAAGAGCTGGGGTACAGGCCAGAGGCATAGGAGACAAGAAGATTCTGTCTACCAGAGACAGAGGGGTGGGCAGAACAGGCAGATCGACTGAAATACACTGCTGAAGGGAGCAGTGGGGGAGGCAGGAGAGGTCTGTCCCACCAGGTGGGTCCCCTCTCTAGCTGGGAATCCAACTCATGCTTCTGTGCAGTGGATGCTTCACAGTTCAACCAGTTGCACCACCAGGGAGCCCCCAAAGTGAAGTTTTCTGCATATGTGTGAGGAAGTTCTAAAGCTATATGATAGGGAACAACCCATGTCTTAGTCAGCCAGTAGGCCTGAAGTAGGAAAAGACAATTAAACAAATTCAAGAGACTACATGCAGGATAATGATAGGTATCAACTCAAGCATTGAAATCAAGATATAATCATCAGAAAATCAATACACCTTAAACTAGTTCTATTTCAAAGAAAAGCAACTTGATATAAATTGTAACAGAATTATACAAAAAAGAACGATCTATATAATACCCAGTAGGTTTTATCTAAAGAATGAAAAGCTATATTAACAATAGAAAAAATCAATGTAATTCACTATTTTAACAGAATAAAGAAGAAAAAATTCTGATCATCCTAATAGACACAAAAAAAAATCATTACTGATCCTAAAAAAAAATTACACAGACTGGGAATAGAACCTAATTATATCATACTTAAGGATGAAATATTGAATTCTTGCCTAATAAGATCAGAAGCAAGTCAGGACTCCTATTCTTACCACTTCTGCAAAACACTGTACTGGAGGTTGCTCTATGTAAAAAGTACTAAGGTATCTAAAAACACCAACCAGACCTAACAAATGGGTTTAGTAACAGCATAGAATATAAGGTTTTAAAATGGATTTTTAAAATATACCAAAAATGTATTTAAAAAAATATACTAACAGCAAAAATTTCAAAGATAAAATTTTAATTGATAAATTCATCCATAATAGTGCCAGTGAATGATTTTTTTGTCCATTTTTATCTAAAATTGTCATGAGATTTCTGTCTTGATGACCTGTATGTGTAGTGACCTTTTGGTAGCATTTTATAGATGGTATAATTTGATCTTCAGGTATAAGAGGGTTTTTTTTTCTATATTATTCATTAAAATAACTGTGGAAAGAGTCAAATTTCAATTCAAGAGTTAAGAGGTTACAACTCTTTTATGCAGAAACTGTACATATTTTGGGAAAAACAAGCTAATATCATTCTCAATGATGAAAAACAAACCTAAAAGCTTTTCCACTAAGACCTGGCACAAGTCAAGGATGTCCAGTTCAACATAGTATTGAAGGTCCTATATATAAAGGAATCCAAGATGGGAAAGAAGATGTAAGACTTTGTAGATGAAATGATAATATACATAGGAAATCCTAAAGACTTCAAAAAAAAAAACTAAATGAAACAGTGAATTTGTATAACAAAGTGATAGACTACAAAAACCAATTTAAAAACAAAAATCAGTTGCCTTCTTATATGCAAATAATATGTTAGGAGAAAATAAATCAAGATAACAATCCCACTTATAATCAAACAAAAAAGAATTAAAACACCTAGGTATAAACTTAAAAAAGGATATAAAAACCTACTCAATGAAAACTATAAGATGTTATTAAAAGAAATAGACACAAAAGTGTGGAAATGAACTGCTTATTTATTGACTGGAAGAATTAAACTTGTTAAAATGGCCAATATATGCAATATAAAGATTCAACTCAACCCTTATCAAACTTTCAAGAGCATTCTTCAAAGAAATAGAACAAACATTTCTGAAATTTATATGGAATCACAAAGGAACCCAAATACCCAAAGAAACTGGGACAAAAAAGAGGACTAACTGGTATCATATGCTCACACTTCAAATTATATTGAAAAGGTATAGTAATCAAAACAACATGACACTGGAAAGAAAAAACACACAGATCAGTTAATAGAACTAAAATCCCAGAAATAAGCCTACAACTACATGGATAAATAATTGACCACACCAGATCCTAGACAGTACATTGGAGATAGGGATGTCTCTAGAAATGGCTTTAGGAATACTGAACAGCCACACATAAAAGAATGAAACTATTTTCTCAAAATATACACAAAAATTACTCAAAATGGATAAAGTACTCATATTTTAGACCTAAAAGCATAAATACATAGAAGAAAATATAGACAAAACACTTCACAACATAGACTTCTATGATGGCTTCATGGATTTATCTCCAACAACAAAAAAAGCAAAAGAGAATATAAACCATTGAGACTACATTAAATTATAAATCTTCTCCACAGTGAAAGAAAATATTACTAAAACAAAAAGAGATCCCATTTAATGGGAGAAGATATTTGCAAACTACACATCTAGCAAAAGGGGCTGACATCCAATATCTTACAAAGAACTCATACAACTCAACAAAAATAAAACAGACAATCCCATTTGAAAAATGGGCAGAAGAGCTAAATAGGCACTTCTCCAAATAAGATATATAGATGGCTAACGAGCACGTGAAATATGGTTCATTATCATTTATACTTAGTGAAATGCAAATCAAAACTATAATGAGATGCCATCTCACAATGTTAAAATGGTTCATATAAAAACCAAGAAACAGCAAGTACTGACAAAGATGTGAGTAAAAGGAAATCTGTTACAATGTGGAAATGGAGACTGGTACAGCCCCCATGAAAAGAAGTGTGAAGATCCCACAAAATTCTAAAAAAATGTATCTACTATATGCCCCTGTAATTCCACTCCTAGATATCTACCCAAAGAGCACAAATGCACTAATTCAAAAGGAAACCTGCATTCTTGTATATATAGCATCACTATTTATAATAGCCAAGATATGGAAACAAACTGAATACCTCAGAACAGTTCAGTGGATCAAGAAGATGCATGTATGTGTACACACACACACACACACATACACACAGACTGGAATATTATTCAGTGATCAGAAAAGATAAATCTATGCCATTCGTGACAACATGGATGGAATTAGAAGGGATTATTCTAAGCTAAATGAACCAGGAGAAAGATAAATACTGAATAGTTTCACTTATATGTGGAATCTAGAGAAATCAGATAAAAGATAGGGAAAAAAAAACAACCCTGATAATCTTTGTATATATGGAGCCCCACAGAATATAAAGCTTAAGGAGCAGGTATTTCTATCTTAATGCTATTAAGTAGAAAAAATATTAAACTGTAACGTTAAAAAATGAAGCTCACCTTAAGTCCTAAGATTATTATAGGAATTATTGAAACTTTGATGAAACACTTATACACATTTTGATTAGGGGTCTCCAATAACTGCTGATTGTTAAGAAAAAGAATACTGGAAAACAATTATAGGACAAAACATTAAAAGACAATTGATTACTATCTCAGAGACAGAAAGTAAGATAGTCATTATTTCTTCAGGAGAACACTATCTTCTCTTTTACTTACACTGGTTATTAGGAAACTAGAGAAAAATAACTGAAAGCACGCTTATGTAGCATTTTGCCCAAGAAATATTTCCACTTTACATAATCTCTCACAGTGAAATTTTGGCAGAGCAAAACCCTTACATTCAAATCCTGAGGAGTAGATAAAAGAGGAGTCCTTCTTAAAGTGAAATTAGTGAATCAGTTAATTCAGAAAGTAGCTACTACAGATCCCCTTTTAAACAGAAACCTAAGGGACTGGCTTGTTGAGTATAAAACCCTTCACTCAAGAGTCTCTTGATAGATAGCATACAAGTAACCATATGTATTAAAATATGCTTGAAAGCAGTTTGAATTATGTTATGAAATGGTAGTTCTTTTTTTTTTTAAAGATTTATTTATTTATGTATACAAGCACTGGGGTACAGGCCAGAGGTGTGTGGGGGTGAGAGGATTCACCACAGAGAGTGGGGAGCAGAACAGGCAGATCAACTGAAGTACACTGCTGAGGGGAGCCTCAGGCCAGCAGGAGAGGTCTTCTGCGCCATGTGGGTCCCCTCCCTGGCCGGCGGCAGGGATCGAACTCATGCTGCAGCGGCTGCGGTCTGCTTCATAGTGCGTTGCTTATCCCACTGCGCCACCAGGGAGGCCCCTGAAATGGTAGTTCTTAAGACATTTTAGAGCACTTTTAATTTCTTTACAAAACTAAAAGATGTACAGATATCCCATGTACATCCAGCACCCACATGTGCATCATCTCCTTCATTACTGACATTTCAGTTGATAAACCTATAATGACACATCCTTATCACCTAAGTCAGCAGTCTATCTTAAAATTCACTCCTGGTATACATTATGTGGAGTTGGACACATGTATAATGACATATATCCATCATTAGAGTATCATAAATAATATGTTCATTTCTCTGTGCTCTGCTTATTCATTCTTACCCTCATCCCCCATGCCAATCTTTGGAACTCACTGATATTTAAACTGCCTCCATAATTTTGCTTTTACCAGAATGTTATGTAATTGGAATCATACACTATTTAGTCTTTTTACATTGACTTCTTTTATTTAGTATTATGCATTTAAATTTCCACCATGTCTTTTGAAGGTTTGTTATTCCTTACATTTACTGCTGAATAACAATATTCCATTGTATGGCTACTCCTAAGTTTATATACACATTCACCTACTGAAGGGCATCTTCACTGATTCCAACTTTTGACAATTAAGCATCCATGTGCACATATTTTTATGAACTGAATCATTTTGATCAAATTTCAGAATTCTATCCTATCTTTCTAAAACACTTAATTCATCATAATTACTTAATCCTCAACATTAAGCATTCAAGAAAATTGGGTTGACAACATTGTTGTAGGTTGAACCATGTGAATCACAAGGATACACTGAATAACTGGTACCTTACTTAGAAGTTGGGTATCTGAAGATGCAATCTTATTTCAAGATCTTACTCTTAGAATGGGCCTTAGTCTAATAAGTCTGGCAACAGGTAATAAGCAAAGATGGTGGGCCACAATCAGAAACTAGAAAGAGTCAGGAAGAATTCTATTGAGAGCCTCAGAGGGAACATGAACTTCACAATACCTTGATTTCATACTTACAGGTTCCAATAGAGCACAAGGGACTGAGGTGATGATGCACTGGTGAAATGGTGATGGGGAATACATGGGGATTACAATTGATGTCAAATATATATAAATAAAGAAGGAAAGGGGGAAAAAGAGAAAAGAACAGATTTCTGTTGTTTTAAGCCATCCAGATTGTAGTATTTTTGTTACTACATTTGAATAAAGTAAATCTTCAGAGTAACGTCTTCAATATCAATTTACCTGCCACAACGTAAACAATTGTTTTCATGGAGGAGACTATCCAGAAAACCAAACTGCAAGTAAGCAGCTTGATTTTTTTTTTTTTGCCTGCCAAGTATATTTGTCAGTCTCATTTTAAGTCCAATTTCTCATGCACATCTCCCTAAAATGTGCTATAAGCCTATTTGTCTCACGGTCCAATGTTTTTAGGCATGTGTTCAGATTGGTTTTGTCTGCCTTCTGTAAAACATTAGTATAAAATATTTCTGATTTCATGTGGGGATTAAATCCATTCTGTAGAGAATATTAAGAGACTCTGGTTAGAGAAATAATTGCTGGCTGTAGGCTTAAATTAATAAGTTTTGTTAGTCATGCTTAGTGGCCCATATGTCTTAGTATGTAGTTAGATGCCCTTAAAATCAATGTTCTGCAACGCTGAAATACTAAAACCCTTTAAAACTCTCTGAAAACTCAATGTGAGTGATAGAAGCAATATACGGAGAATTCATAAGAACAAGTCAGAATAAAAAAGACAGAATTGCTTACTGACCAACAATCTGGAGCGCTGTTATTTGTGAAAAAGTATACTTATTGCTCTAAAACTATTTGGAATTTAAGATTTAATCTGGAATTGGCTCACATGTTCCAGAGCTGTCATATTTCCAGTTCTCATGAAAAATCCTTGACCTCTGAGGGGCCTAGTGGAGAAAACAATTGTCTAGAATTTTATTTCACAAAGTAAAACTCACATAGTTTTCCACATTTGAGTACTAGGGAGGGAATTTATTGAATAATTATGGTCAATATTATTGTCTGATTTGTCACCAAATGTAGAGGTTTTAATTAGCAAGTCACAAATTTGATCCCCCTTCTTTAAATGAATATGATGAATTATCTGTTCAATGAAATTTTATAGAGATAGAAATTGAGGTTCAAGACTTTGTATCCCCAGTGCTATGATATAGTAGAAGTTCAATAAATGTTAATGAAAGGGTGGGAAGAAAGAAGAATGAAAGAAAGGAGGCAAAAATAGAAGGACTCTTTGTTCCTCTCTCATGAACAGAGAGGAACAAAGAATGAAGGAAGTGTCATTGATTCTAAAATTCCCTCCAACATTTAAAGCTTCAAACCCAGAATTGGTCAGTTTACTTCCCAAATTTCTGTTCTTTCTAACGCATTTCATATTTTTTAGAATTTTTCCTGTGGTTTTATTTTTAAGTCCTATCAATCTTCATCTTCTCATGTGTTGAGATGTTGAAAACTATTCAGTTAATGCAAAAGAAAACACAAAAAGAGAAGGAACAGATAAAAGATCAAAAGGGAAAAGAAACACTGTGAGAAAGACATCAAATTGCCTTCAGTTATATTGAATGTAAATGTTATAAAAATCCAAATTTTAAAAAAAGAACAGTTTTTCTTGAAGTCTTCAGGACTTTGATTGACACTAGCACATATCCATGTGCCAAGGTGACTTGTCTTTGAAAAGCCTGTTGCAGACATCTTGGGGATGCCAATCATTCAGATAGGAAGAAATAAAATTTCACTGTTTGCAAATGACAAAATTGATTATGCAAAAAAAGCCTAAGGAATATATGAAACAAGCATTTGAATAAATGACTTACTATGTTAAAGGAAAAATTCAATGTTATTGTTAATTACTAGTAGCAAATAATTAAAAATAAAATTCCACTTACAACTTCATAAACAATAAAATTAACTAGGCATATTCAAGATTACATTATAAACTATAAATGATTATCAAAATGAAGGAGAAATAAATTGAGAGGTATACTATGTTTTTGAATTAGAACACTCAATGTTAACGTTTTAACTTTCCCTTAATCAATCTGTGTATTTAAAATAATCTTAGTGACAATCACAGCAAATTTTGAAACACAAATAAACAAATTGTTTTGTAAATTGATGTTTAAATCAGGAAGCTAGAGCAGACACCAAAGAAACTTCAAAAAGAATAAGAGAACTCATTGTGCCTGACTTCACTACATAGAGAAAAAATAATCAATAAAATGTAATGTTGACAGAAGTAAGATATATCAATTAAATTAAATGATTCTGAAACACACATTTATATGGAAATTTGATATATTTTTGAACATGTATTAAAATAAAAAATATTAAAATTATTTTAGATAAATGATGCCAGGAAAACTGGCAGATGTGAAAAGAAAACCATTACTCCATCACAAATCACATGCAAAATAAATAAGATGGATGACAGATTGAAACAATAATGTCCAAAATGTAAACATTCTAAAAGAAAAATAAGAAAAACGTTCTAAAAAAATAAACATTCTAAATAAAAAAAATATATATAGTCATTCTGGATTAACAGATGTTTATTGGACAGGACACAGGAACCAATAACTAAAGAAAATTGACAGGACAGGCCTGTCAAAGTGAAAAAAAATTCTCATCAAAAGATACGAATAAGAGACAAGCTAAAGATCTGGAAAGAACAGTCATATCTCATAAAAGACAGATCTAGAATATGAAGTACTCCTGCAACTTGGAGAAAAAAATAGCTCAGTAAGTAAAAGGACTTGAACAGAGACTGCACAAAGGAGTTTATAAAAATGATCAGTAACATATCAACGAGTACTCAATATTTTTGGTCTCCAGGGAAATTAAAATCACAGAGAACTAACCTATTCATGCTCTGCAATGACTGAAATAGCAGCTACAGGATTCCTGATAGTGGGTAAAATAATTGTTTAGGAAAAAACGATTTCTCTCAAAGCTAAATATTCATCTACTTAGAGCTCAAAAGTTACATTATTAGATATATGTGTAGGAAAATAAAAACTTGTTCATAGGAATCATATTCCTGGTATGTTAATTCACAGTAATTATTAAATATGAATGTCTACTCAAAGGGGACTGAATAAATAGCTGTATATTCATTTGATACAATCTTATTTAAGAATAAAAAGAGAATGAATTACTTGTCGCATCAATAATGAGTCACTATGCTTGTGAAAGAAAGAGGACATTGAAAGATATGTATTATTTGACTCAGCATTCTAATTTGAGCAAAACTAATTCAGAAAGAAAAAAAAATCAGAAAACTATTTCAGGAGTTGTTGCGTCACAAAGGACACAGGGGATCTTTATTCCTCATGGAATATTACATGTCTCTATATGGATGTTGACTACAGAGAAGTAATTCACCTCTATACTCTAAAATTCTAAACTTGGGCCTCCCTGGTGGCCTAGGGGTTAAGTCTCAGCGCTGTAACCTCAATGGTCTGAGTTTGATCTTAAGCCAGGGAGTTGATCCACATGACACAGCAGACCTCTCCTGCCTGTCTTGCCCACTTCTCCCTTCAGCAGCGTATTTGAAAAAATCTGGCTGTTCTGCTTCCTACCCTGTCTCTGGTGAATCCTCTCATCCCCTGCACCTCTGACCCAGTTCTTTTATGCAAAAATAAAATAAAATTCTAAGCTCTAAAAACTCAATGAATGATAATATTAAGCTTGTTCACTTTACATTAGTCAATTTTACTGCAAAAAGGAGTTGTAAATAGGTATCAACTCTCAATATTTTTTTTTCTTTTTCTCACAATGATAAGGGTTAGAAAATCTTTAACTTCTGGGTCTTTGCAGCAAATAAATGAATATATTGAGAGTAATGGAAGCCCAGTTTCTTAAAGAAAAGGCAACAATTGAACTATTCCTACTCCTTCTGGACTGAAATTAGAGTCAGTATGAAATTATGAATGCATATAATAATACAGAAATAAGCATGGCTATATACGTGTATGCATGTGACTATGTCTGTATGTGAGCTCTCTGGCAAAGCCTAAGAACAATGAACAGTTGTAGCAATGACCACACATAGGTTCAGATCTTGCCTTGTACATATCATATCACATGAAAAGGAATCAAAGCTTTTTGTAGAAGTTTTTTTGTTTTGTTTTGTTTTTTATAAAGATTTATTTATTTATGCATACAAGCACTGGGGTACAGGCCAGAGGTGTGGGGGGTGAGAGGATTCACCACAGAGAGCAGGGAGCAGAAAAGGCAGATAAAGAGAAATACTGCTGAGGGGAGCAGCGGGCCCAGCAGGAGAGGTCTGCAGTGCCATGTGGGTCCCTTCCCTGGCCGGCAGCAGGGATTGAACTCATGCGATTTGCTTCATAGTGCGTTGCTTAACGCACTGTACCACCAGGGAGGCCCCATTTTGTAGAAGATTTTTATTCTAGAACTGGGACTAGAAAAGTTCCCTAACATGCAGGATTACCTTATAGTGGAAAGATAGTATTAGAAGAATCCAAGGAACATGACTGAACTACATTGCAACTTTCTTGAAAGAGCTTACATTGCCAAACCTGGGATCATTTCAGCAATAAAAGAAATAATGAGAAAAATATCATAAACCACTGGCTAAAATAAGAACAATGAATGTATCCTAATGCAAATAATCAAATGAATAAATAAATGAAGGGAAGGAAAAGCTCTTCATTAGAATACAAAGTAACGAAGAGTAACAGCAAAGAAAATGGTATTTTGCTATTTATTTGTCAATTGATGCTACAAGCAGTGATGGAAACTTGATGAGAATGAGATATTTATATTAAACATATTGCTAGTATAGAGATATTAGTATAGCTAAATGACACGAGTAATATGGTCAATATTGTGATGAAATGAGTCCTGTAGTGGTGCATATCTGCGGGGAAGGCTGCTATAAATGAAACCAGGAAAATAATTTAGACAACCTGAAATTCAGGAATATTCACTGAAAAAAAATCCTACATACAATCTTTAAAATAATTCAGATCAAATAACAAAAATAATGCTGAAAAAATTATTCCAGATAAAAATGAGCTAAAAAGACACACAATTAAATCCTAAAAGTGACATAGACTGAATCTTGGACTAGAGAAAAATCAGGCTATAACATTACTGTTCAATTCTTTTTATATAAAGCATCAATGTTTAATTTCCTAATTTTGATAACTCTTATTTGGTTTCAGAAAGCTATTTTATTGATCTTAGGAACTAGATGCAAGTGTATTTAAGAGTAGTAAGGACCATGATACTTCCCCCTTACACGTATTCTGTAATGGTTTAAAAAAATCTACAGCCAGCTAGCTGTACAGACATTGATAGATGGGAGAGAAAGGAGAAAGAGAAGTCAGGAATAAGAGAGCGATAGTAACAAATCAAAAAATATAAATAGCCAGTGAATCCATGGAGAATGAAGATGTTTCTCTTTTAATTTATGTAACTTTTCTGTAGTTTTGAAATTTAAAATTAAAAGAAAATACAAAAAATAGATTTCTACAAAATAGGCTTGGTAAATTGAAAGCTACAAGTAGTTGACATATATGGCTGATTACCTAGAAGACTGGATTTTTACAGAAGGGTTATTTTGTTCTTGAGCAGTCACTCTGTGTGATACAATCAGAGCAATTTCAAGGAGACACATAGTTCTGGTCCTAAAACTACTTGGACACTGTCTTTCTCCTAACTACAAACTGGCTTTTAACTCAAACAACAAATCCTTTCATTTAAAAGACTGTTTCAATACAATTCTTCACACGCTGCTGACTACTCCACATCCTACTTTCCTAGAAATCATCATTTATAAACTTTTTGTTTTTACCCACACTCTCTATATATCATACTCAAGTTACTCTGTGCTACCTACTATTCAGAACTTCTCCCTGCCTCAGAAGGAAACATTTCTTTTTTCAAATTCAATTTCTTTCTTTCTTAGAACCACCCTTTTCCTGGATTATTGCTTTCATCCTTCCTGGCTAGGATTACAAAAAAGGATCTCATAGTCCATCACTTGTCAAGAAGTTCGAAACCTATTTCCCTCCCTTTAGCAATATTTCTCATGTATTTCTATTAATACCTTTTCCAGAGCTATCTCTCTCTCAATCATCAGTCAGTATCTATCTATCTATCTATCTATCTATCTATCTATCTATCTATCTATCTATCTTTCTATCTATCTAATATCTATCTGTCTGTCTGTCTGTCTGTCATCAATCATGTATTAGTCTATCATCTATCTGCTATAATCTATATGTCTACTAGCTCTTTGTCTACCTATCAATCACCTATCTTCTATTAATATATCACCTATCATCTTTCTATCATCTATCTATCTATCTATCTATCTATCTATCTATCTATCTATCTATCTATCTATCTCCTTACCTTTAAAAATTAACTAGAACTCAAATGACAAATATGCTAAAAGCATCTTTTTGAATGATCTACTATCACACTTTCTCCTTTTAGTGCTATGACCTCCCCAGACCCCAAATGTAAATATTTTTGAGATTTTTTTAGAGTAGTTTTATTTTTACAAAATATTTGAAAGGAAGGTACAGAGATTACCCATATATTCATACCCCACCCCCACACACACATGCATAACCCTCCTCATTATCAACATCATTCATCATAACTTTACATTTTTCTAATTAAGGTAAACCTGAACTGACACTTCATGTTCACCTAGTCAATAATCAGCTTTAGGGGTCACTCTTGGTGTTGTGCATTCTATGGGCACAGACAGATTATTGACCGTTACAATAACATCAGATAGAATATTTATACTGCCCTTAATAACCCCAGTGTTCTTATTCATTTCTCATGCCACAGTTTTCTTTTTTTTTGAGCAATAGTGTTTACTACTTGCTAAGATGTTTACCTGAATAATTGATTTAATAATCATCATAAGCCTCAGAGTTCAATGCAGCTATTAATCTCATTCTTGAGGGCTAAAAATAGAAACTCAGAAATTAATTAATTTGCCCAAAGTCATGTAGCTAATTAGTAAAGGAGGCATGTTTTGAAGTAGGGAGGCTGGCTGTAGACTCCAGAGCTTATCTGTTTTATTCCATAATTCAAGCTCATTTACTGCTTTATATGACTTTCCACCTCTCAGTGCAGACCCATACAAATGCTCCTGAAGTCGACCGTGATTTTTTTTCTCAGGGTCTCTAGGGTATCACATTATTGAGAAAGAGTACAACAGTATGGTTTAAATCTTAGCTACTTGAACAGGAAATAAATGAACCTGAATTCATTTCAGATTCAGAAGGTGAGGAAGCTCACCGACTTTCTAGGTGCCTGACATGGGTATTGACCACTGAAATCTGGTTATTTATCTGTATTATATAAGAGTAAAATAGAATCTATCTGAGATGATTTTCTTTATGAACTATATTAAATGTGGTCATGCATTAGAGACTGTTTAGCCTAGTACTAAACATTATATTTGCCACATTTAAGTTTCAATAAATGGAAGCAGTTACTTTCTTTCTTACTATACTCAATTTTGATTCATTTACTTCTTCACTGATAATTCTTTATGGCTCCCAGGTCCCTCTTCCCCATACAAACCACAAAAATTCTCCCTTGGATCTGTCTCTGACACACGTCCAATAAATATACATTTTATTGTATTTTTGTATCATATTTCTGACTTGGAAACTTTTCTACAGCTAACACATGACTGCACGGGACAATGAGTCAGTACCTCAGACTCTGAAGTTTCCTGCTCTTCAGAACTAATTCTCTATTACATGTTGTTAGTTATCACTTGGAAGCATCCTAATGGTACACAAATTCTCTGATAAATAGCTTCAGCTTTTAGCAATCCCATCTACCTCTTTGTTCTTTGCCCATCACACATAATTTTGACAGTCCTTTCATCTTTGACATCACTGGGAAGATCTATGGGATATGGCCAGTGAATCATGATACTAATTTTTGTTGTAAACTGGGTCTGTTGAATGGGTAAGGGAGTAATCAGGTAAAGGGGGCTAAAAAAGACCTATTCAAATGTGGAGAAGACATGCATGGGGATTACAATTGATGTCAAATATAAATAAATAAATAGATAGATAGATAAATAAATGTTTTTAAACAAAAAAACAACAACAAATATTTAAATGTTCATCAAAATACAATCTTTTAGTCTCTGAAAAAAAAAAAAAAACTAATATGGAGAAGACAGGTGTGCTGTGGACACAGATGTTGGCAGAGAATAAGATGGGTAGCCAAAAAGATAGCACCAATTTGTCAAACATAGTTTGGCAGCAGGCAAAATAATATTCTGTGTAAATCATCAGGAAAAATTTGTCCTGATATTTTTTAAAATTTCAGTATTTCCTAAGACGTTTTCTCAATACTTTCTTCAATATGCTATACCATGATTATTTTTAAAGGGGTTTGATCATTTTGTCCTAGTAGGGCAGGGCAGATCTATCTTCTCTAATAATTAATTTTCTTTTTTGTTTCAATTTTTCACAAAAAATCATATAAACATGGTTATTCTTTTGCCTTACAAATCTAGAATAGTTATCTTCTGACTTTAAATTTAAAAATTATTTATGTACATAAAAGCTAAGTTTCTTTATTTCAAAAGTCTGTGGAGATATTTCTTTCTGAGAATAATATTACTAGGTAGATGTCTGAACCAACCATAATGGTTCATGCTTATATAGCATTTTTTCATCTGCATGACTATATGGCTTTCTCTTTATTCCTAAAATTAATATTATCAAAATAGACATTGTGCTGGTCCTCGAGGCTTCTTTTCAATTAGAAGGTATAATGTTTATTTCAGAAAACTATTTTCAATTACTCAGTTGAGTATATTCCTCCTTTATGGTTATGTAGTTTTATTATATTAACCTTGTAACTTCGGGAAAATTCTCTTTTCTCCCATTTTATTCCCTGGGCTACCATTTGTGGCTACTCTACTCCACAGGCACCGATCACTTAGACAGTCAAGTGATATTCAGAGTTGTGCAATATGGTGGACGGGGTCTACTCATATGAACTGAAATGGTCATCCTGATAAAATAATTATGGGAAAGGTCTTTTAGAACTCTGAAACTTAAGTTCCCAAAGTCATTGATGTCAGAGGAGGTAAGTGCCTATTTCTAATACCATGATGAAATCTTGATATATTGTTTCCTACCTCTTTCAAACTTCCCTCACCTTCCCTCCACCCCCTCTCTTTAGCTGTTGCAATGGTAAATTGATTTTTACATTTGGTAACAACTTTGCACTCCCAAAATAAACTACACTTGGTTTCTAGGGAAGGATAAAGAAAATCCAGGCTGTCATAATGACTCAGTTGATCAATAACAAATTGTGTGCATTCCAAAATGGATGCTGATTCCCATCCACTCAAATCTCCCAGTAGCAACTCTCTAGCCCACTCTAAGTGGAAACACATAGTAATGGTCATTTGGGGAAATGTAGTTCATCTTGGCTAAAATGATGCTTTAAACATCTCTCTGCCTCCCTTAATTTCTTCAATTCAAGTTCAGTTCTTTATGTCTCTCCCCACCCTCACTTTGATTTTCATATTTGACCTAATGTCGTTTGCCAAGGTCATGGGAGTGTGAATTACAGTTGGGATCTTCTGAGTTCTATAGTATTAAGCTAGTTCACGCTTGGCATTGTGATTCTGTAATCCATCCAACTTGTTCTCTTTTTCCAGACTTTTGTACCCTAGCTAGAATTACAACTGCCAGTCTCTACCTATTATCTCACCAGTTGCCAGTTCAATTTTTAATGTGATTGTTAAAATACTTAAAATGTGTTTTTCTACTTAATTTTGTATCTTCCATATAAGAACTGTCTGGGGCATCTTTTCCACTGGATACAAATTTTAATATGGAACTTTTTTCTTAGATTCTTATGCTTTAAACCTGCTACATTTTTTTTGCCTTTTATTTCTTTTTCCCACCAAATTAAGTTTATTAAGGTAAAACAGGTTATATTTTTGTATCTGCTCCAAGGGTTATAGGCTCAAACAACTACAAAGACATACCTCTTCTGCCTACATTTAAATAAAGCAGAATATTGACATCTATAATGTAAGGCTCAGATTAAAAATAATTCATATGAAGAAAAATGGCTTTAATTTTAAGTTGAATACATACTAAGTATGGCAAAACATCCTGAAAATAAAGCAATGCATGCCTCAGTTATTTTAGCAGAGGATAGTTTCAGTAGCAAATATTGACAAATAGGAATGAATTAATGGAAAAACAATACCTTTGACATAATAATTGTCAAAGGAGGTTTAGAGAAGTCATAAGTATCTCAGGACTGCTACGTTAAAGATGGAACAGACATAGGAAAGAAAATCCCATAGGAAAGAAAAATTAACAAAAAATGGAACTTACAATGAGGCAAATCTTGATTCAATATAAGAATTAAAAATAATCAGTGGATCATCTCTTCCATGAAAATATTTGGAATATGGAACTGGAAGAGACAGGTAAGAAATGGTTAAGTGGTTCTTTTTTTTTTTTTTAAAGATTTATTTATTTATGCATACAAGCACTGGGGTACAGGCCAGAGGTGTGGAGGGTGGGTGAGAGGATTCACCACAGAGAGCGGGGAGCAGAACAGGCAGCTCAATGGAATTACACTGCTGAGGGGAGCAGCGGGCGTGGCAGGAGAGGTCTGCTGTGCCATGTGGTCTCCCGCCTGGCCTGCAGCAGGGATCAAACTCGTGATGCAGTGGCTGCGGTTTTGCTTCATAGTGTGTTGCTTAACCCACTGCGCCACCAGGGAGGCCCGGTTAAGTGGTTCTTAAGTCTGTCTGCAGAACTGCACCAACTAGGAAACTGATCAAAAATACAAATTTGATGATGCTACAACGTAAAGCTTCTGACTCAACAGACATAAGACTGAGCTCAGGGCTTTTTTTTTTTTTTAATAAACTTTCCCAAATTAATTTAATATTCTGTCAAGACCAAATATTAGTGATCAGATGGCCTCCAGGAGTCAATAAAACTCTCTAATGCTGGGCTATTTTAACAAGACTGAATTTCTATTTGAGAAATGAAAAAACATAACAGAACTTCTTTCTATTTACCATAGTCATTTGATGCTGGCAAGCCTGAATATAATTAAAACTGCCTTATTTTGGATGACTTTTTTCAGTTTTCCTATTCCAGAATCATGGTCCATTTACTTAACTAATAATCACTGCCCCAATTTATCCAATTCTCTGGCTCCTAATAGCCTCACCAATCCTGAGTTTTCTTTATTCTTGTTTATCCCTGTTCTCTTTCGTCCACACCTTCTTGTATTACATGTTCTTTTGAAGAATGCTGTCTCTGTGACTCAAGATACCAATATTACCACCTTTCCTTAATACTAAGCATTCCCAAACTTTCATTTCTATATTAGTCATAAATGCTTTTACTTTGATCAACATCAATTTTCTAAAAATTACCTTTAGTGATATTTTCTCCATCAATAATGACTACTTTGGGTGGATCTTCAAAATTTTACTCAAATCCGCAACTTGTTTTTTTAAAAATAATATTATTTTTTAAAAAATACTTCAAAAGTCTTCTTTTCTCTTTCACACTTGTCATGCTGTGGGCTCACAGGAAACAGGCTCCAGCAGCCCACAGTCCTTCCCAGTGCTTCTCACAAAGTGCTTCTCTGAGTGGGCAAGCTGGCACATCAGCTAACCTCAAGTAACTTTCCCTCTGGTTTCCTTTATTTTTTTTTTTCCTGACCTTTTACCTTCACACCTTCAGAAAGCTCTCTTTCTGTTAGAGCGTTAGAGTGCTTAATATGCTCAATGCAAACATTAATCCTCTTGGCAAGAGTGTTGTCCTTAATCTGTTTGTTTATGCCAATGCCAACTCCATGCTGGGTAATGTTCTAGACTATTCCAGTGCTATCATGGTAACTTGGGTGGGCATTCCTTTTGAACAGTACTCACTCCTCGTGGTATGCAATATTACCTTTCTCATAGATTTACATGAGAAACAACTCCATGCTTTCTAAAATGCCTGGAGAAAATATAATAAGTGCCTCTTCTCTTTCTATCTGTGGTGGTCACTTTGGTGATTTACCACAAAATGGTGATTCCCACAAATTTCCAAGATTTTAACTATCACCAACATCAACAAAATCATCTCATGAAAGCTTTGTAATGATCTCTTTTTGCTCTTCTTGTCATCTACTCTATTGTCTAGGTCCATGGGCTTTCCTTGACTTCTTGCTTACCAAGATCCCTGTTTCTCTACAGAAACACTGCACATGCTGTTCGCTCTGATTTCTTCACTCTCACTAGAAATCTGCATAATATTCTCAAGTCTTTCTTCTTTAACCAAACATCGCATCATTAGATAACCACCCTTTAAAAACCTAAAGCTATTATCTATCTATATGTCCTTCCATAGCACTTATTTCTTGCAGTAGTTTTTATTTATTTGCCTGTTTCTTTCCACCTACCTCATGCTAATATGTAAGATCCCTGAGGCAGAGACTCAGATGGATTTAATTATGGATTATCCTCCAGTGTTTATATCAGTGACTCACACATAGCAGGTATTCAGTAAATATTTGTTGAATGAATAAATGGAAGAATGGATAATGAGGAAATTTCATTCCTGGGCATTATAATTTGTCTGTCAATCTAAACTCCTGATGGAGCTAAATCTGGAGTGCCCAGGCTTCTTGCTTTTCTATGTACTGAGGCAGTTGGTTTCAGAGAGGAGAGTCAATATAAGGAGAATTTAAAGGGTTTGAGAGTTAGTCAAGCTTTGCATTTTTATTCTTTTAGTGGTGGTTGTAAGAATGTGTACTAGTTAATTTAAGTCATTATGAAACACACAAGAGAGTCATCATGGACAGATATGGAGGCATGTGAAACAACAAGTAATAGGAGACGTAATTTCCAGACCATGCAAATCAAAGACAATGCTGTGCATTGTTATACTTTCAAGGTAGAATATTATCTTGGTATATACAAAGTAATTCCCTAAAGCAATAAACATAGTAATTCAATTATCAGTTCCATTTAATTACTGGGTAATATACTTAATTGATATACTCTAATTTCAGTCCTGTTAAATGTAACAAATCTCTTGTGTGAAACAATCAACATAAAAATTGTGATCACATTAGTGTAATTTTATACTCTGCATAGATATTACAGTTTAGCTCAACCTATAATTAAGGCTTATATTAGAAATATGAATGTTTGTATACATAAGTGATTTAAGTTTAAAACAGCTGCCCTTCTAAATATACTGTCAAGATATAAAGTGAATTTGATTTTGCATTTCTCTGGGGGGATAGGTTTGTGGGGAAAATGTCTGCATCAGTAGAAGTCTCCATTCATGAACTTTTCAACACTGCTACCACACCTGCAGGTATTTATCAGCTAGTTAACCCATAATTAATTTTAAGTCTTTCTCCAAATCCTTTGCTAAGATGATACAAAAATATCCACCTTAGTCAAGTGCCTTGTTCTTTGTATAACAAGGTCCAATATAAATCTGTGACTTAGTCTTATATCAAACATGTTTCACAATCAAATTTTACTTAAGTTGGAAAGTTTTGAAACTTTGTATATACATAAAGGAAACTGATATGAACAAAACTTACATCATCGAATATCTTTCAGTGTACTGACATCAGAATAGCTAAAACACAATGCAATGGTTTAGATAAATAACTAAAGTAGAAAGGAACACAAGAGGAAGAATACAAAGATGAGGACCTGGAAAAGACCAATTCCTATAATATTTCAATGGTGCAAAATGTCACTAGGATTATTTACAATAGTCAGGTTATGGAAACAATGTAAATGCTCAATGACAGATGAGTGGATTAAGAAGATGTGGTATATATACATAATGGAATACTATTCAACTATTTAAAAGATATGATTGGGGGGCCTCCCTGGTGGCACAGTGGGTTAAGCAACGCACTATAAAGCAAACCACAGCCACTGCAACACGAGTTTGATCCCTGCCACTAGCTAGGGAGGGGACCCACATGACATAGCAGACCTCTCCTGCCTTGCCCGCTGCTCTCCTCAGCAGTGTGTTTCAGTCTGCCTACCTGTTCTGTTCCCCACTCTGTCTCTGGCAAATCCTCTCACCGCCCTGGACTCTGGTCTGTACCCCAGCTCTTGTATGTATAAATAAATAAATCTTAAAAATAAAGAAGATATGATATATTTCCATTTTAGAAAATAAGAATGGAATTGGAGAGTATGATGCTAGGCAAAATATGTCAGAAAAGAAATCAGATGATTTCACTCATACATGGAATAGAAACAAAGCAAAGGAACAGAAAAAACTAAAGCAAAAATACTCTGAGAAATGTGACTGCAGAATTGAGGCACCCAGAAGAGTAGGATCTGCAGGAGGGAGGGTGAGGAAAAAAGTAAGATGGGGGCTCAACGAACTATGGTGGAGAATTATTGGGCTTTGGCGGTAGGTACAGTGTAGTAACATATATCTGATTAGGTATAAACTATATTCCTAAATCATAGACAGTGTTGTAAACCCACATTACCTCAAAATAATTTTAATATTCAGAAAAAGTTGAAATACTTATGTAAAGATAAATTACATTGAATTCAATGTGAAAATATTAAAGCCTATGCCCCCTTTTAAAATAACTTGCTATAAATTTCCCTAGAACTTTATTTAATTGTAATTCTTGCTAAAATTGTGACAGCTACAGAGAAATAGAACTTACATTTGAAATATCATATTTGATAATCAAGCAGATTCAAGTCCCTTAGATGGGAACTATACACCTATTTTAAGTCCTAGTGCAACTTCAATCTTTTATTCCATTATTAATATAATTTATTTATATATTTTATATCATTGTTCTTTTTTTTTTACAATGTTTGCTTTCTACTCTAAGGTGTAGTCCCCATGGGATTCCCACCACCAATTCACCTGTGCACCATCACCATAGTACTTGTGCTCTTCCCTCCCCTGTTTTGATCACTCTCCTTCCCCTGCAGAATGTTTCTGATTTATGTTGCTTGTTAACTTTTTTAATTGCTATTATTTCCCCTGATCTCTTATTTGGTTCCCATATATTCTTCTTATAAGTGGAACCATCTGATATTTTTATTTTTCCTTCTGACTTATTTCATGGAGCATAATCACTTCTAGCTCCATCCATGTTGCTGTGCATGGCATGTATTTATCTTTTTAATGGCTGAATGGTATTCCATTGTGTATATATGCTACATCGTCTTGATCCAGTCATCTATTTTTGGACATTTGGATTGTTTTCATGTCTTACCTATTGTAAATAATGCTTCAGTAAACATAGGGGTGCAATATCCTTTTGAATTAATATTTTTGTGTTCTTTGGATAGAACCTAGGAGTGGAATTACTTGGTCATTTGGTAGCTCCAATTTAGTAGTTTGAGGAACTTTCACGCAGCTTTCTATAGTGGTTGGACCAGTTTGTCTTCCCACCAGCAGTGTAGGAGAGTACCTTTTTCTTCACATCATTGCCAACACTTGTTCCAACTTCAAGCTTTTTAAGTGTCAGTCTCTTCATAAGCAAAATGGCATTAGTAATACCTAGTAGATATATTTTCTCACATATCTCAAGGTTATTTTCAGAGGTCAATAAAATTGAATAAGGAAAACCTTTGAGACCATAAAGTCACAGAGAGGCCAGTGATCTAGCTGGTTAGTTTTCTGTCTTAATAATCTATCTCATTTTGACTAATAGGCATGGGAATCAAAGTCTATAAAAAGCAGGACTAGGTCTTGACAACATATGTAGCTTTATCCATGATCTTGTCTTCTGTCAAGATCTAAGGCTGATTACAACATTTACATATCACTGTTGTAGCCAACATCCATCTATTTACTTCTCTATAGAATTAATTTACTGTTTTTTCTCCAAATAATTTTCTAGCCATTTTAGGATCCACAGGAAGATACCTATTGTTATAAACATTTTTGTGCATGGAGTAGCTTTAAAATATGAATGTACTGTCTCTGGAGTAGTGTCAAGTTTAGAGAAAAATTGAGCAGAAAGTAATGAGTTCTCAAAATATGCCCCACTGTATTGATATAGCTCCTGCTATTATCAATACAGCACACTACTATGGTATTTATGTCATAACTAATGAACAGATATTGAAACATCATTATAAATTAGTCTCTATGTTTTATATTAAGGTTCATGCCTTGTATTATACATCATATGTATTTTCACATAAAAATGACATGTATTCACCATTATAGTGTCATACAGAATAGTTTCACTGTCCTAAAAATGCTCAGTGTTCTACTTCTTTATCTTCCCCTTTCTCCTATTTCTGCAACCACTTATCTTTTACTGTTTCTATTCTTTCATCATTTTGTCTGTTCCAGAATGTTATATAGTTGGAAGCACATCATGTAGGCCATTAAGACTTTTTTTTTTACTCATTTAAAGTTCCTCTATGTCTTTTTGTGGTTTGGTAGCTCATTTATTTTTAAGTAGTGAAAGGATTCTTTGCTTGGATATAATATAGTATGTTTACTCATTCAATTATTTAAAGCTATCTTGGTTGCTTCCAGTCAGGAGCAAGCAGGACAAATTAAAACTGCTGCTATAAACTTTCATGTGCAGGTTTGTTTTGTTTTTTTTTTTTTTTGTCCTTTTGTGGACATAGCTTATAACACCAAAGGACACCTTAACTGGATTGCATGGTAAGAGTATGTTTTACTTTGCAAGAAATTTCTTGTCTGTGTTTCCAAATGACTATACCACTCCCTCCAACAATGAGTGGTATTCCCTTTGCTCTAGATACTTGCCAGCATTTGGTGTTGCATTTTTTTTTAATCTAAGCCACTCTAGTAGGTGCTCATTGGTGTATCATTATTGCTCTATCTCTGGGCACTGCAGGGACCCAGTTACAAGGGCAACCCAGTAGACTGAGTGCTAAAGAAATGCAAATTTCCCAGAAGTAGGACATGAGCCCAGAACATCTTATAACAGAACATGTGAGAAAGATATGCCAAAAACTTACACTGCTGGTGGGAATGCAAGATGATCCAACCATTATGGAAAGCAGTATGGCGGTTCCTCAATCTACTAAGAATGGAACTTCCATAGGATCCAGC